>CAJNOP010000201.1:172037-313173 GCA_905250075.1 Rotaria sp. Silwood1
CTCACACAATCACCCACCCACACCCACACACTCACACAATCACCCACTCACACCCACACCCTACTTTTCAATAATCATTACTAATCTTAAACGATCAGAAGCTCAACAACTGATGCGAAAAACTTATGATGTTTGAATTCATGAAACTGAGAAGCTTTTCTACATTAAATATGTTCATAATAATCGCTTGTAAAGACACAATATATCTAAAGGTTGTATAATTCATTTATTTGTAAATATACTATTTTCACGGTGATTGACATGTCAATAGTAATAACCGAATTGATATTCAACAACCTCGAGGAAACTATATTCAATGTGAAACAATCAATGCGCAACTATGAGAAGAAGTAGTAATATCGGATGAACTTGATTATTCAAAATAAATATTAAAGATAGGTATACTTTTTCGAATGCGTTCATCCAGATGATACAATTGTTGTGTAATATCAAAAAAAAAGTGTTGTACCATTTGAATACTCATAATATGTTGATATTATAAAAACTTGAGACTGTTATTGAAATATAAAAACCATGTTCATTTCAGCTTTCACAGTTAAACGAATGTTTGCAATATATGAATAAGATGCATTTTGTAGAAGAAGAAACTATTATAACCATGTAATGTGCGAAGATATGATTATATTCAAATTAGAAATCGTTCATTATGTATAGTTCATTATCGAAAAATGGATATTGATAGGAGGAAAGAAATTTTTAATAATCCTAATAGCGAAAATTCGTCGTTGAGAAAGCTGAATCAAGAAAAGAAACGATTGAGATTCACTAAAATATTTCAACAGTATTCTGAGAGTAGTTAATATTATTGAGTTAATTACCAAAAATCTATATCTGTAAGCAATATTTTGGGAGAATGATTATGGATAATATCAGCAAATTTATATCGAGGAAATATCTTCGTTCACTAATGAATGTAGAGTATTGTCTCAAGAGCAATTGTATTTACTTGATGAAATGAAGAAAGATTCTGTTTTTCTCTGACGACTTGAATTATCTCTCTCTCTCTCTCTCTCTTTCTTTTATTTTTCACTAGATAGCAACGACATAGCAAAACTCAGTTGAACATCATGGAAAGCGCACAATACAGGTTACGCAAAATACAATACTTTGTCATTATATTGAGGATATTCATAAATTGATTGCTAAATTTCACTTATTCACGAATAGTATGAGCGAATGATGTGCAGAATTTTCATCAAGAAAAATTCTCTACACAAATTGATTCTGCATTATTAACATTCTACTTTGAACATTTCCTAATATCATATTCAAATATTGACTATTCATGAGTTTTAATAGACTGTCTTTCGCTCTCTTTGAGAGGCGACCAAAATCAACTGATAGAAAATTAAGTCTTTTAGAGTTATTGATAGACAATGCTTTCTTATATTCTGTTCATACGATAATCTGGATCGTTCCTTGTTATATAAAAATCCTGTGAGTAAGCTTAACAAAGAGTCAAAATAATGGATTGAACGAATTTATCCTTATCATTCTCAATGAATCATGAATTACCAAAAATCATCATTAGATACAATTAGTAAATTGCTTGAGTTCCTGTTTTTAAATTACTTGAAACTCGATACTGTTTATTTGTGATATTTGATAAGAACTATAGATTTTAGTAGATCTAAAGTAGTCTGATTTGCTGGTTGTTGGACTGAGGGACGATGAAATATTATGCTAATAAATAAACTGAATATGAAAATAAACAATAGTATGTCGTAAATCTATGTAAGTCTTCATAAACCGTATTTGACTTTGCTTGATTGAGTTTCTTATTACATCATCAATTAGAGAATATCCTGAACATGTCCGAGTTCAACATCCAATATAAAAACTCTTTGTGATCTTATAGAAAATACTGAATGTTATCATTACTACATTAAAAGTATTAGGAATGCATGTTTAACATAAAAACAAGTTGGAACTAATGATGAATATTTTTGAAAAACGTAATAAAAGCTCATGTTGATGATGAGGCTGAGCGAGCTTGAGTGATTGAAAAGAAATTAGTAGTTACAGCAAACATTTGAAAAAGTTATTGAGAAAAACAAGTTGAGTCAAATTTTGTGTACGATAAACTTATTTGTGAGCCTGTTTATTCAGACAATATTCTATGGAATTAGCATAATTGTTTTACTATTGATTAAATGATTATCTCAATGGATTGATGAAATATCAGATATATTCATTGATGGTATCATACATCCTGAGTTTTACATTAAAATTTTCTTGAACACAATCTAATTATTAGTGATAATCGCTTCCATCAATGCATGATTCAGGTAAGCTATTCAACAATTGTTGGGAACTAATCGAGCTCCCTAAATTCGTTCACCATTGTGTTCTGTTATTAATAAAAACAAAACTATGTAAAATGAATAAATGCATTCGAAAGAATAAAAAACGAACAATCACATGATCTCGCTATTTTGTTGTGTAGATATAATTTTAAGGTGAGATAATTTCGATTTATTACATGCTGTCATTTCTTAGTAAATATTGTTAGAATATTTCATATATTCTGATAAAGAACATATTCAACTTTTAATTGAAATCTATTCAAATCTAAAATGTTAACGAGCTCGCTAATCTACCTCTAGGAAAATTCAGTTTGTCTTACTAACTGCACCAAAAAAAAGACAGGATCTTTCAGTTGATGCTTTTTTATGAATATTTTTTATCGATGTTTCTTTGTGTACAAATCTCCAGCAATGGATAATTTTGTTGTCAAATTATAGAACTAGACGCAATTTTCCGTTGCAATAACATTGATGGAATGACACGCAAAAGGTATATGCGCTCGAATGGGAATCGAAATATCTTTTTATGCTTTGTATTCATATTAGTCATTTTCTGTTCAACATAAATGTATGAAATGAAGTCACAAACAATATAAGAAATTATTTGTCTGAAAGTGTTTATCACTTGCTTTCATTAATACGCTACATCAATTCAGTTTTCGTTGCTTATGAAGAATCTGGCTCGAAAAGTGAACTATATAAAATGCATTTCATTGATTCTCAAAATTAAGAAATTTTCATGAATGTAATAAAGTTGATTCTCTTACTTTCATCGAATGTGTATGTTCGCACCATCTACATGAAAAGAGATGGTAGGACGTTGGTGATAACTTTGACTTCACGCATCAGTGACTCTAATGTTTATGCATTGCATATGTGGCAATGTAATTAATGATGATCGCAAAGAGCATTAATAATAATAGTATCTCTCCTTTTGCGATCATGTGTTTTGAAATATGTGTATTTATTAGATGTCGAAAAAGCAAAACTAAATCAGAACTTTTTTATATGGTTAGATAGAGGATAATGAGTGAATCAGGAACATACATATTTTAATTTTATTAGAACGAATCTTCAGGAGGAAAATTTCAGATTTTTTCATTCACCTATCTTTTCTTAAAAAGAGGTCTATTTTTGATGATTGTTAAAGTGTCAGGTTTTCTTTTGTTTCCTTCATACTTCAAAACTGTTTGTGTTAAATCTAGTATGAAAAACTAAAGCTAGAAAAGGCATTTATAAATGCCTGTCTTAGATTCAGGTTTTCATAAGGAATCTGAAACAAACAGTTCTGAAACTCTTAAAGGCAACAAAAAGAATTGATCTCATTTCAAGAAAAAAGTAAGTCATTGGAGAAAACTGAAATTTTTTCCCCTAACAAATTCGAATAAAGTGAAAACATACATTGTCGAGCAGCTCATCACGTTCTATTTAACCATATATATTTAAAAAATTCTGCTATAGTTCTACATTTTTGACATCTTACTCTGCTTTCTCATAAATTGCTTTTTTCGTCAAAATCGTTTTAAACCAGATAAATTGAAACATTTTTATTCGAAGTAACAATATTACAATAGTATATTTGTCCGAGGCAAACCTGCTACGTGACAGCTCATTGAGATTGGATTAAATAAACTCTTGCTCGATGAAAACAGTTAGGTACCAGCACATAAAAGACGAAGACATCTGTACAAATGTGTCGTTGCGCACGAAACCAATCCTCTGTTACGTTTTCATCTGTACTACAAAACTTTAGCCTCAAATTAGAGTTAATAGAAACTCTGTATTAGGAATGATAAATTTACTTCACTCCTCAATTGAATGACTTAAGTAAAGAGTTGAATGCATAGAAAGTGTACCAGATAAGAAGATTATACTTTTTATTGAAAGCTTTTGAACTCATTTTCTGCTTATAAGTACAAGAGCACGGAACTACTACAACTTCCTATAGATTTAATCATGTATTGAAATTTAATGGAAATATTGGTATCGGTATATGAAAAAACAGATCATTATTGCATTATTCTCAGAACTATAGCCTTTTCTCAAAAATTAAAGAATACTCATTTTAAATGGAAATGAAGTTTTTTCTTCCAAACATGTTTTTCGTTCGCGTACAACTTATATTTTTTATTTAACTAAAGCATTCACAAGTTATTAGGTACTAAACTATTCATAAATTATTAACCACTAGTCTAGAAGTCATTTAGTAACTTTGAGTACTACAAACTACATATCTATTAATGTACTAGTCACTAACACTATGAGATCCAGGATTTTCTTTTGGGCTACGCAGTGACTTGGGTGCTGATGATAGTGGATTCGCGTCTGGTCACTTGATAATTTGAGTAAAGTAGAGATGAAAAGCTACTCATGCTTTGTATTATACAGAACTTTTTCAAAAAAATATTAAGGATATAGAGAAAATAAACTCCAATAGTTCTAGTCTACTTCAATCGACGTAATTTCATATTTGATACATGCGTATTTATTGACTAATCGAATGGTAGCATTCGTATTTGAGCAATCTATTTACTTTAGAAATGTTTTGGACTATTTTACTATCGTCGATCACAATATTTATCATTACAATCTATTTTTATATCAAATGGAAATACTATACACTACGTGGTTCAGTTCCGGGTCTAAAACCTGAATTCTTATTTGGTAATCTTCGTCAACTCGACATTATTGCATCAAATGGAGAACAAATCGATACTTACACTCATGGTTGTGATAAAATGCAAAGAAAATTTGGAGATATATTTCAATTTTGGATGGGTGCCACTCATTTGTATATATTTTGTCGACCTGAACATGCTGAACAAATTTATACAGACCATTGTCGATTCGATCGTGCTGATATGCGTGTAAACACATTTGGATTAATAGCGGAGAATTTTATTATTTCACTTACTAGTTCAAAATATAAACGACATGCTAAAGTAATTCTACCTATGTTAAGAAAGAATAAGTTTCTATCACAAATTTCGATTATCATCAATTGTGTTGATCAATTAATTCATATTTGGAAAATTCGATATGAAAATCAAGATGACATTATATGTACATGTCTATTGAGTGATAATCAACATTTAATGTTAGATACGTTCACACTTCTTACGTTTGATTATGATTTAGGTAATTTAAAATATTTAGCCAAAGAAGCAACACGAATCAATCCACAAGAAAAATATCAACCATCCGAATTTGGTCAAGCGTTACTAATTTGGCTTGATACATTGAAACGTATCACCAAGAATGGTTTACCATATATCGTCAACTATTATTTATTGAAATTTGATCGAAAGTATCAAAATGCATTGAAAAAACTTGAAAATCAGGCAGAAAAAATTATTTCAAAATGTCAAATGGAAATGTATCCAAATGATAAACCTGTTAATTTGATCGCATCATTAGTATCATCATTACAAACAGATGAAACATTAGAAAGAACCAAAAATGAAGCCGAACAAAGAGGAATCACAAAAAAAGAATTATTGGATGAAGTATTAGGATTTATTGTGGCCGGTTTTGACACAACATCAAGTATTCTATCTTGGTTCATGTATTATGTAAGTAAAAATTCTGAAGTTCAAGAAAAAATAAAACAAGAATTGAAACAATATAATATTACAAAAGATACATTATTGAATGATTTGAATCTACTCGATCAATGCGAGTATATTGATTGTGTCATCAAAGAAACATTGAGATTAGCACCACTTGCCATTGGTGCTTATCGAACAGTCACTGACGATGTTACAATTGATGGAGTAAATATTCGTAAAGGAGAAACAGTTGTATCGGCATTTTCTTTGATGCAACGTGATCCAAGATATTGGACATTAGATCCAAAAAAGTTCATTCCAGAGAGATTCTTTGGTAATGCTGCACCTGATGCTAATCATCATCCATTTGTGTTTTGTCCGTTTGGTGGTGGACATCGCGTTTGTGCTGGACAAGACTTAGCACGATTAGAACTAAAATTAATCATTATTCGATTGATGCTATTCGTCACTTTTGTTGATGCACCCGGAAACAACGGTGGTTGTCGTCAAACGATGAGTGTTACACCAAAAGAAGTCGCAGTTTATATCAAATTCGATTGATTTTTCAACAGGCTACTTCAATATTCTCATAATATTCTCGCTATACGTAGCTGGCAGAGGAAAAGTATGCTAATCAAGCAATCATCTTCTATTTCTTCTTTCATTTTATATCCTTTTAAAATTTATATCTACTTTTATCAAGATAGAACCAAATATATGTAAATTTTTCGAATAAAAGAAGAACTGGCAAAGATACAAAAATCGTTCACTTTATTTAAAGGTCACTGAAAATGCGTCGCAGTTTTCGATATTCAAATCTCCTAAACAAGATGTTCCATATAGAAAAAACATTTACAAGATATAAGGTAGTCTGATAGATTAAATAGAGAATGTTTCATAAACTTCAGCACCATTTCTTTTGCCTCTTTGCCATCTTTTCAGGTGGAGAATGTTAAATATATGTATCTGAAGAGTAATACATAAACTATCATCCAAGAGAAGTTCGACTCAATTTGCATCAATTCGAAGAAATTTTTGTCAAAGTTATTTAATCGATGTAGCTGAATATTATGAAATTTTTTTTGCTCCTATATGGCACTCTTTTATTGAAGTTTAGATCATTTCTAAGCTCTTTCATCAATTCCTGATTCAGTTAAACTGTTGAAAGAATGATGCGACTTAATTGAAGTACACGAATTCGTTCAAAAAGATGTTCTATCGTTAATCGAAAAAAAAAAACTTTGTAAAATGAATAAATTCAATCTAATAAGTAAAAAACAAACAATTGCACGAGCTTGCTTCTTGGTTATACGAGCATAAAAAGAGATCATGTAGAGTTCACTTTGGATAATGCTAAAAAAAACTAAATTTAAACTATTTAAAAAATTGAATGATTCATTTTGTATAGTCGATAATTTAACTATGGAAGAGTGATGACATCTATGGAAGAACATTTTACTAAACTTAATAAGAATATGAAACTTTTTCTTGAAATAATCTTTTGTTATACTTTCTGGGTCTTATGAGAAAATAAATTGTTTTGCATAACAAAGAAATAAGCAAAATGTGAGTTATATTCATATGTTGAATCAATATGCTCAACTAATAACAAATAGTAAAAATTTTGAGTTGATTACATAGCCTATACGACAAAATCATATTTGACATGATGACAATAATAGTATGTTCAATTCGAATGATGTGTTCGTTTTGCTTATGTGATTGATAAAATAACAATGAGTAGTAAAAAGTCCATTTATTTATACGATAATTTAAACGTTTGTTTGATAATAACCATTGAAATGTAACATGCAAACTATCTTTGTAATCATACACATTCTGTTCATAATATAGCTGATCATACTTTTAAGACACATCGTATTTTGATCATGCAAATGTCACTATTCTGTAATTCTATACTAAGAAATAGCCAGCATTCTGTTAAATCTATAAGTAAATACTACGGTTGGTTTTATTTACACTTGACTGTTTTCTTTTTACTATGAATCTAGGTATGATAATATATTCGAGCACTATGTCTCTATGTATTTATTAACAGTCGTCATGCTAATATGAAAAAGAATATTTTTTTGACAATATCATAAACAAATTTTGTTAGTATAGCCATTTTAGGCTTAAAATATAAACTCACATGTCTTATTGATTTTTACATTTCATATAGAAATCTCTTAATGTAACACTTTAACTATTCTAATCATCGATTTAATTGATAAATAAGCCTATTATACATATAAATTAAATAGACAACTTGTAACAAATCAATGCATCGTTACCTATTGTCCTTAAAATCTCAAACATAGGTTTTCATCTAAGAAAATATTACAGACGTATTCTAACCGTTCAAATTTCAAGAAAAGCTTTAGAATGTTCTAGAATAGTATAAGTCTTGTTGTTAATTCTGTTCCGCACCCTTTTCGATTGCTAAAGAATTCTGGAAAATGAGTCTGTCGTCTGTTATCTTCAGTTGATGTTGGAACATATCGCAGTGATCGTTAGTCTGTCTCCTTGCTTTCCTATTGCTAAAAGGAGAGTAACTACAAAACCTCGATTTACAGCTGACACTCATAATGTTTTTCTTTGAAAAATATAATTAGATTTCTACAACAATTAACAAGTCTTACATATATCATGTGTTTTCAACAAGTTATCTATCGAAACTATTATTAGTATCAATATCAATTAATTCATATATATGTACTTTTATTGTAATCTGAAATGATTGTGATCATTCTCAGATCCATGATAAACGATAGATTGATTTTATTTTATTTGTACTATAAATATTTCTGTTAGTTAATTATTTATTACCAAAACAAGAGATCAGTACATAAACTTAAAATAGATTGAATAATTATATAGATATGATCGTAGAAATACTAAACATAAATGGTAACATATTGTTATCTATCCTTGAATATCTGACATTGCTTCCTGCTGTTGCTTAGACTAGCGATTAAAATTTATTCAATAGTTCGTTTTTGTTCCCGACAATGATCTGTTTGACGTTGTAATTTTCGCAGACGACAGGTTAAATAGACAGACTAAACATATGTATGTGACGAGCTTGACAGCTAAGAGTAAATCACAGTCAGACATCTGCATCTTAACGACGAACTATCTCATACTTATTTGTTCATATATGTCATGGAGTGATGATGATGATGATTGAATTGTTGTTCATCTTTTTTTTTTCTTATTGAATACATTTCAAATTTATATGTCGATTTGTCAACACTTAGTTCTGCTATCCATCACTAATCATAGTTCTCTCTCTCTTACTTTTTTTCCTCCTCTCTCTCTCTGTCTCTCTCTCTTTTCGCTATAATAGCAGAACAAAAAGAAAAAAAAAAGAAGGAGAGCAATTCGATATATATATATATATCTATGTATGAAGTCAAAATAATTTTTTCAAATCTAATCATGACATCATCTATATCATCATCAATGCCAAGTCCTGAATTAATTATAACAAAAACTTCTCATAAATCATATTCAATTGAAATAGGAATAATTATTTTATTTCTTTGTTTAATTATTCCATGTTTAATTATTTTATCACTTATTTATCGACAACAAACTCATTTACCATCATTAACTTTAACAAAAATATCTTCAAATAATAATAAAAATTTTCAACGTATATCATTAATGAATTATTCACAAGCACGTTGTATGGATAATAGTATAGCATCTTATTATATACATTTAACAAATAATAATAATCATAATTCTCGTTGGTTAATTTATTTTGATGGTGGTTGGTTTTGTTATTCAAATGAATCATGTGATTTTCGTCGACAATATTCACCAAATTTAATAACATCAAATAATTTTAATAAAAAAAATTTATTTAAAGGAATATTAACATCATTTAAAGAATTTAATATTATTTATGTACCATATTGTTCATCTGATTTATGGTCTGGTTCATCAAATAAAACTTTTTCACATGGTTATGATATATTTCATGCTATATTTCATCAACATAATTATTTTTCAAATGCAAAACAAATTTTATTTATTGGCTTTTCAGCTGGTGGTCTTGGTTTATTATTAAATTTACCAGATTTATTAAGAAAATTTTCATTTAATATTGATATTCGTGTTATTATTGATTCAGCATGGTTTATTGATTATACAAATAATTCAAATGGTATATCAAAAATTAATGAAGGTATGATCTATTGGAATACACAAATATCAAAATTATGTCAATTAAAACCAAATTATAAATGTTTATTAGGTAGTGAAGCTATTAAATTATTTCCTTTAAGAATTAAAATAATGATTATACAATCATTATTTGATTTAACACAATTACAATTTGATAATATTAATATAAATTCATATGATTTTTCATTAAAACTTCTTGATAATTTTCGTCAATCAAGTAATCGTATATCGATATTTGCACCATCATGTCCTTTACATGGATTTTTATTTCGTTCGAATTGGTCTAAATTTAATATTAAACAAAGAACACTTTCATCTATACTTAATCTATGGTTAAAACGAAAAAAAAAATTTCATCTACATTTAATTGATCAACATTTTTATTCAAGTTATTGTCCAGAAAATAATGATGATGATGATGAGTATAATCAAGAGATATTCTAATCTTCAACGTTTTCTTCTTTTTTTTTTTGTTTTGCTTATTGTAAGCATTTCTTTTCTATAATGTATAACAAAAAATTAATATATAATGATAAATAGAACAGTATGATTGAATGAAATTTTTTATTTTTTATTTTGTTTTTTTTTTCGGATAGTAAAGATAACGATTATGATGAAGAAAAATATTTTATTGAAATTCTAAAGAAATGAATTGCATCATGGAATGAAATTTGTATTCATTACCTGTCACTGAAACATTGTCTATTAGTATTGAAGACTAAGATTATGATCATTAGTCTACATACTCACTAAAGAATTACATAAGAAGATCATCACTCTCTTTTCTTTTTCTTTGTCTTTATTTAAACTTACATATTTACTCCAATTAGTAGTGGGATAATAATGATGAAATTTGTCAGGATATAAAGATAGACAGAAGAGGAGTGTAACATAATTATCTCACAATTCTTTTTTTTTTTTTTTGTTCTAAATGTATACATAGTCATATAGAACAACTGTCGCAATAATAATTCTAAATGATGAAGAAAAGAATAGATGTTTGTCGTTGTTCTACTATTTAAACAAATATTTATTACATATATGTTAGAAAAAAAAAACCATTCGACAAGAAACAAATACTCTTAACAATCGGATATTGATCTCGACAATGTCAAGGAAAATTCTACACAATGTGAAAATATGTCTATCCTTATGTGTATATCTATTGACAAATGTGTCAGTGTGTTGCTTTCACACATACACTCGTCGAGACTCTTGCTGACATATAACTTCATCATTGCTCAAGAATAAGTGTCAAGATATGTATACAAAACGAGAATTTCAGAGTCATCTTCCGGGCATATGCTTTCAATCGAATAATAAAAAAAAAAGAGAGTGATGTAGGAAGTACAGAGCATCATATGCTTTTAGGATAGACATAGAATGCCGCTGTTAATCTATTGACATTGAAAAAGAAAAGATGCTAAAAGAAACCTAAAAAGAAAAGAATCAAACTTAAGTGTATCTTCCTATAACAATCGAAATCCATTAACATACATTCATTCAAAAAGGTTTTAGAGACGAAGAAATATCTCGTATTACTCAACATATATATACAAAGATTGAATATCTCGTCTTGAAACAAATACATATATACACATATATATATATATAAATATATTCATGATTTTATGCTGTATATGACTAGATCAAGTGGATAGATAAGAACATCTCACAAAAGATTGTTCTTTTATAGATGTATATTTTTATACATTAGACATCCTTGATAGATATTAACTTGTTCTTTTATATTTTGAATATAATAAGGGAGATTAATTTTCAAGAATGTAACATGAGCGACCAAAAGAAAACGATTGAACACTGTGATGAAATTAAAATAGAAGGTGGAGAAAAGACATTTTTCTTTTCTTTTTTTTTTTTTTTGATGACAGGTCACACTTAATTCTCATGTACACAATCCACTTTAATTGTAGATTGTATAAACTAAAAAGAAAGAATGGGTTATGTACATATTCAATTTATTACTATTCAAAGAATCATAAATGAAGATAATAGTATTGACAGCGACATTCACATACTAAGTAAATTGAATGCCGAAAAATGTTAGATAAATTCAATTAAATGAATGTATGGTTTAACCACTTGTATTAACAAAAAAAGTTATTTTACAGGTTGATTGCGTTGAAGAAATGTCTTTTTTTTTCTATGTTATTATAAATACTGATGTATATCGATAAACTCATTCAAAACTAGAGAATAATTAAAGAAATCTGTTATATCTAATGGAAAATATAAATAAATAGAAGTAATTGAATTAGATCTATTGATTAATAAATACACCAGATTCCGAGGGACGAATTATTCCAATATGTATCAAGTAATTACTGAAGTCTAGCTCTTCAAGGAAATATTACTCAGATAGAATTCAATATGCCAAAACTTGATTTGGTACACAAGATCATGGAAAGTAATAGCATAACTAGATGAAGGCTCTCCATTCCTACAAATGATTGAGATCTATTGATAAAAAGCCTTGAGCTCTCATGACAGATATAATCAAGGGACTGAATCCCATCTACCATTTTTTTGCTAGTTATATTACTAACGTACAGTTCGTACTCTCAAGTTACATTATAATTATGTTACAGACACGGTATATACAATTGCATTAAATTGCTAAAGATGGAATAAGAAAAAAATAAACGTCAACTTGTAATACAGATAGTTCCAATGAAATATTTTTTGAATAAAGTTTTAAAATCATTACGGGATTATCTTATGTTCTAATTATATAATATTTGAGAATAAATAATAAGTCTTATCTAACTCAACAAATGTTCAATATAGATGGTCATTAGAGATGAGCGAGACCACTCATTTTTGGTTCTAGTTCCAGTGGAATCGCGACCATCTTATCTATACCGAATCATCATCAAGCTAAGAAAAAATCATTGTAAATATAACTATGCAGTTCGATAATTCTGGCGCTCGGGTTCATGAATTTTCAGTAGGTTCCTGCCGAAAAAATTAGGAATATGGAAGCAAGGATATGATGATCGAATTAGTGACCAAGTTTCGATAGTAACTGAACAGAACTGATCCATCAGATTCGATCACCGAATTTCTACTTTCATGTTTCTACTATTTTCTTGAATCTTTCGAGTTGTAAACGATCTGTATTTCTTGACTTAGGTAGTATGGATTCATTTTGTAGAAAACATCAGTTGTGATAATATAATTATAGCAACTCGTACAATAAATACTAAGAGCAAATGAAGCAATCCATCGATAGAAACTAACAAGTTGCTATCAATCTTTCAATTGAAAGAAAAATCAATTCAAAAAAACTATACAGATAAACATAGATTATAGTATAAAGAACTATTATTTAAGAACAAAGATATTATATTTATTGCAAATTCATCTTTCTGTATGGCTTCGTTTTTTATTCGTTTTCAATGAGAAGTAAATGAATATCATATATCTGTTTATCTTTGAAATGTATTTTTACCTATTGATCGTTCTCTTTTCAAATATTTATATTATTATTCTTAAATTTTAAAATAAATATGAATTATTTAATAGAAATTGTATTTAAAAATATTGTTTATCAATTTGAAACAGTGTTAATTCAAACAGGATTGATTATATATACATATTTTTTTCGAATTACATTGTAGAGATGATATAACAATAATAATTCAGCATTTTAGTTACTTATAATAATTGTAAGTCTTAAGCTCGCGAAAGATTTTTTTATCAGAACAAATGGGAAAACTGGTGTTAAGAAAACAATGAATGTAACTCTATATAGTGACTTACTAGAAGGAGTTGGTATACTTGCAATGAAGTTATTGTTTTCGTCTATCACCTGAACGTATCGATATTAACGAGAAATCTATAAAGATGAATGATATGTGGTTAATAGAAAATTTGTAGAATATCATTCGACAAGATTTAAGTAAATATGAATTTAATTCATTACATTTGATCATATACAAAAAATTATTGATAAATAGCAAAATTTTAGTCAGAAGAAATGTGGAAAAATGATTATTACAAAACAACAGTCTAATAAACTTATAAATCATTTAGAGCTTTTATTGAAAGAAGTTCTTTTTCTCGAAAAATATAAAATGAAAAATAAACATAGCAATATATTATATACATGTAATGCGAAATATCTTTGTCTTTCAGAGTATAACTCTAGTATTCTTCTACAAAATTGAATATTTTGATCAATTAACTTTATTTAGATCTATCAAAGATATGATCGATTTATTGAAATGGGTCGAAACTTTTTGACTATCCTTTACCAAAGATCCTATTAAAATATCAGAACTAATATTCTTCATATTTGTCAATAAAATCTAGAATATTTAAATTAGAATGTATTCTTATATCTAAAATACTTTCGCTGTGGTTCGACGATTTAAGTTTGATTCATAAAATTTAATTGTATCGTTTGAGGTAACCATACCTTTGCTATATTTGATTTAATCGTTAAGCAGTCATCCATCAAGAACATTAAGAAAAAAAGAGTGAATGAGGGTTAGAAAAATCGGACAGATAGACAGAAAGAAGCATCAGACGCATCTGGATACTTATTCCAATATTTTTGCTGTCGTTTAAATCTTTTTCAACATAAATTAATTTTGATCAGCGTTTCTCAAAACTCTACGACGTATCATCGATTAATAAATCATATTTTTCATTCATCTAATAAAAAACAATAAAAACAGTATATTTGAGCAAGAGTCTGGAAACTTGATGTCAAAGGAGAAGAGAGGTCAGTCAAAATCGAACGAGGACTAGAAAGATGGAAAACTGTAATCTTTACCTAGACTTACTATATTGATGACCTTTTACTATGACATTAAACTTCGTCGACAGTATTCTTACACATTCTTCTGTTTTTGTAGGAGTACTAATATCATAACTAAATTTTATTTTATTTTTTTTGTATTTTGTATCTTTTAGATCGAAGAAGAGTTAAATGAACAACTTCAATATAAAACAATCATGTACGAGAGGATAGCTTAACATCAGATCTTTTACAAACAACATGATTTTTTTATTTTGGCATGTTGTTTTTTCTCCGAGAATTGCGTCACCTTCTGCTCGTAGTGACTTCGTTGGATGTGGTTTTATTTTTTTATTGTTTGAAAGAGCATGTGACTTTAAGAAAAAAAATCATTACAGTCTTATTTTACATATTCTTTCAAATAAAAAATAAATCATTAAGTATATACAATGAAAGCCTGTAGAGAATTTTGGGCTACTCAATGACTTATTTTTAACCCTTGTTTGTTGAATATCTTTCGAAACACCATCGCATCGAGTTGAAAATGTCAGTATAACCTCTTTACTACAGCTTCAACATTTCCTGAACAAAAAACCATTTCATTCAGTTTCACTATTACTGACCTAAGCTCGATTTCATAGGTTGAGAGACCTAAGTAAGTGAAAACATATGTCATATCGAGCAATAGTGAATGAAATATTTCTGTTTTGAAAAAAAAAGCATCAGATGCTTTCTTACATTTATTTCGTTTTATACGCATTGCCGTATGATTTACTATATTGAAAATCTCAAAATAAACGTCCCTTTTAGTAATCACGTGTGCTAAACTAATCTTTCTTGTTTTTTCAATCCATTTTTTTTATAAAGAACAAGGCAACCAATAACATAAAGTTTCTCTAAACAACAATGCAAACAATATAGTTTTAAATTATGGATAATTGCAAAATTTGTTTTTTTTTTACAATGATTCATTATAGTCAGTCTGCATGATTAAGCAAAATTAAGACAAAAGTTCATGTGACAATTTATATTAGTCGAAAATGTGCATATCTGCAGATGATCAAACAAAATATCTAAATGATTATATTTTCTTTTGACATTTCGATATAATAGAATATAAAATATATATTTAAAATTATGGATTATTATTAAATATATTGATTAAACAAACATTCACAGATATTGTACTTGGAGAACAATTTTTTAGAACGTTTTTATTTTCAATCTATCTATAAGATAGAGACATTTTATTTCGTTAGTGATAAAGCAAAAATAGACAAACACATATCTATAGATTCTTATAACAACAAAGAAAAAAAAAAAGCATGCATATAATATCAATACCCAGTAAACATTCGTTTATTTATCTGTACAATACAGTCAAAAAAAAAATGACACACACACACACGCACACAACAACAATAATACTACACAATGAGAGAAATAGAGAAAAAAAAAACAGAGAGAACAATGTGTATATTGAAATGAATAAATGAAATGTTCATTCTCGATGATATTTTTTTTAAGCTCGAGCTTTCGCTTGACTATATTCAGCTACAATAGAAAAGAATCTTGTAATTGTGAAAAGTCATTTAATATTAATGTTTATATACCAGTTTTCTTATATGCTTGTAATTCAATTTCATAACGTTCTTTAGCTTCTTTAGCTGCTTTTTCATATTTACGTTTTAAATCATCAGGTGCAGCACGCCATTTTTCTCCAATAACTTTAGCAACATCAGCAACAGATAATGAAGCATTTTGAGATTTTATTTTAGGTCTTTCATCTTGTGAAAAAATAAAAAATGCTGATAATGGACGTTTTGGTGCATTTGGATCTTTTTGTTTTGATGCTCGTGGCATTATTAATTGATCTAATATTAAAAGTAAAATTAAAGATTTTCAAACTAAATACAAAAAAAGAAAATCTATGCTTACTCGGCTTTGGCGGGTAAAAACAGAGAGGGCGATAGAAGTCGAAAGAAACTGTTTAGCGAGGCGCTAGTTTCAATGTAAAAACGTCGACGTTTATATGTATGTATGCTGTGCAGCAACTGAAGCAAGCGCTTTTACATTGCTTGCTCTTTCTCTCTCTCTCTATCTTCTCTTCTCTTATTTTCTCTCTCCCTTTCTTTCTTTCTCTCTATGAACGTCGGCATTTTTCTCCGTAGACAAAGCATAGGGCAGCCGTTATAATGCTTTTCCTTTCTTCGTTTGCTTATTCCCGTCGACGGACGACGAATGCTTATGTGTGTCGTTGTATGTGTGTGTGTGTGTATGTGCTTTGCCTTTTCTTTCTCCTTCTACGCACATACAGGCCGATTGATAGATTAGACGCTGTGCATTGGATGGTTGTATACGAGCAGACGGATGCATACATTCTCTACGTCTATTGATTCTATCATTGCTGTTGCCTTTATAGCAAATTGCTTCTCGGGCAAGAAGCAGTCATAAAGACGAGAGGAATAGAAAAGAGACGAAACAAATGTGCTCGTACTGTGATGATGATGAGAGTGATGGATTTCTCATGGCGATGACGAGTGCTATGCAATACTATCAAGAGAGACAGCGAGATGCAAAATCTGTCTTATCTAAATCAATGAAGCCTAAGAATATATATAAATATATATAAAACAGATATTCACTTTTCAAATGTATATTTATTAAAATGTTCGTGTTTTCTTTTCTATTACGTTTAATATAAATATGGATGGAATAAAAAATGAGAAAAAAAAAGACATGGTATGGGTTATACAAATGCCAAATGAGATCAGTCAATTTGTCAATTGATACCAGATGTATAAAGTGTTGACAGATTTGAATCATTTTCTTTGTACAGAATGAATTTTAATAGGTTAAATTTATTTTTTGGATAATTATAAGAAATAATTTGCAATTGTATTCAATAAATAAGACATTTTATTGTTAAATATTGATATTATGAAAAAAAATGAGCTTTTTGTGTTCAGAATTTTTCAATGGATAAAAGCAGTAAGTATATTTTTCAATCTATTTGAGGAAAAGTATGAGGAATTCGAAATTCTAGTGAATTTATTTGTCATCCATTGATATATGATTTGATAGAGTAATATATAGCATGAGCAATTATGAATTTCCTTTTTTTTTCGACAGAAATTGTCAATTTCGATGACGTTTTTTTTTTCTCAAACTTTATGAAAAGATTTTATTCTGATTTAGCATCAAAAATCGAAGTTGATAGCATATTAGAAATCAGTGTAAAAAAATTACATTGAATAATATATGATTCAGGAAAAAATGTTTCCGATGGATAATAACCTGTGGCCCGCTCAGATCTATTTTTCTAACATGCTGTTTCTAGTCCCTCCAGGGATCGTTTTTGTAAAAGCAAAAAAAATTGTATAAAAATATATGATTCGATGCAGTTTTTGAAGCTGATTCCTAATGTGCTATCTATTTTTCTATTTAACTAAATTATGATAGTAAAAATTGCTAAATACGTGAGCATTTTTCATTCTTTCATCTGATTTTACCACTAAAAAGGAAACAATTCAATTTTTTTCAACATTAAAACAGAATCTAAGAAAGCAAAACTATTCGAATGAAATGAGATACTTGATATTATGTATTGTTACAAAAAACTGAAAAGATTTACAAGAATACTCACAAATATGTTCTATGAGGTTTGTTGGAACTATCTATATTGTACTTGAAATTTGACAATTTTTGTAAAAAAAAAAGAGTTGATAATTGCTGATGGTTGTAATGATTACTGCTAGTGTTTGAAAATATATATCGATGCACTAAAATTCAGTATAAGGTCTTTATTCAGTATTCTTTTGTGTGAAAAAAATTGATTATTGTGTCATTAACCAATATGATGTGATTTTTCTTAATACAAGTAAATTGATGTTAATAAAATAACATCGAAAGGGTAATGTTATAAAATTCAGCCTTTTAAAGTAGCCTACAGGACTTTGCAAACATTGGATGTAAATCAGAATTTTGTGTTCTTTCTGAATATGATTTCTGATGTAAGAGTTACCAAGAGATTGTTTCAGAACCTGCAAATTGTGTTTGGATAAATTTCAACGCATCAAAAATTTACCTAAAATAGAAGCGAATGTTACTTCAAATACAGTGAATGAAAAAGCAAATATTTGTCTATAAAATGATATACTAATAATCAGTTTGTCGCAAGTTATTTGTCAATAGTGAATGAGTATTTTTATAAGGTACACCGTGTCAATAGTTTCGGAGTCTATAGAAAACAGACTTGCGAAGTGGACTTGACTACGACCGAATGATTTTTGGGAAGCTCTTAGACTTTGTTAGTTATTCTATGTTTTCTATAATACGTACTGTTTTGACAATGATGATCCTTCAATATCCTGTTTTAAATATTCATTCTATATTTTCTAACTGATTCTCTGAACAGCGATACAAATAAAAGCTACTGATCATAAATCGATGTTGTTCAGGGCACTATGATACTTATGAACATGATTCATTCAATATTTGGATACGTTTTATAAAATGTGCTGATTTAAAGAACAGTTCATATTGGATCTTGTATACTATTGTCTTAATATTTGTCACAGTTATATTTAATGCGTCTTTTGTCAAACGTTTGTATTACAGGTCAGCACTTTATCTCATGATTGTCTTAAAAATAGAAAGTCATACTATGTTCGTCCAAACGCAAAATGATACCTCCATAAAAGATGATTTTAGAGTCTTGGTTCTTTTTCGAGATTGAATCGACGACAATGAATAAAAAGCAAACAGTAATGTCCTTTAGCTGTAGCTATGAAAGGACGCGACTAAAAGACGTATCATAGTAGTTACATTTGCTACATTTACTATTTATTGTATTGATGTTTTCAGAGAGTCAATTTGCAATATTGTTCATAAAACAAACAATCACATTGCTGCGTTTTTTTTAAGAGATTTTTTTTCAATCGTATGATTGAGACATTGTCATGTACTAAGCGAGATTAATTAAGAATTCAACAACGGAAAGTTAAGAGTGTTGAAGCGGGTATTTGCATTCCTGGTTTATTTAGAGTATTATCTAATTTAGATTTATAAGAAAATAAGAAATGTTTTGTTGAATGGCGACAAAAAAGACAGAAAAGCACAGTTAATTCAACAATCTACATCGTTTGAAAAAGTTATATCCCTCTATCATTATTGTACCTGTTTATATTTATGTTGATTATGAAGTTCTTAGGTGTGACACATCATGATAATAAAAAATATATCATTGAAGTTGATACAAAAAAAATCAATAACCAACTATTTTTCTTTGTTAAATTTCATATTACTTGTCTTCATAAAAGTACTATTAATCTTCTTTCAATAAACTCGAAGAGAAGTCATGACTTAATTTTAACTTTTCGGATAAAAATGTTTTATCGTTTGTTTTTGGCCAGTTGAGTTTTGTAGCTCATATGGAATTGATTCAAGTAGGAAAAACTGAGACTTTATCTATTTAAAAAAATGTGATGTACACGTGAGGTACGAACTTCTGAAGTCTTGTTTTTTTCTTCAATGGGACGTGATTGTGATGAGGATAAACAGAAAACAGCATCTGCATCCACCTAAACTCTAGAGTCAGACAGATATGATTGATATGATTCTCACATCACACAGACGAATTTCTATACTTTTGTAAGATGCTGTTGCATTTTAAAAGCAAAATTAGTACTTAAAATCTTTATAATAAAAAATTATGCTATCTTACATTCTATAGACCTATTCTGTCCAAAAATACATTTTCATTGAAATATTGTAAGTGACCATTTTGAGAGTGCATTAAAAGTCAATGTTTAGCTTTTTCCTATTGCACCTTTATCAAGTTTCATTTTCAAAGCAAAATGAAAGGACAATTCATTTGAAATTGACTCAAAAAGAAAATGTCACATCATATACATTGCAGCAAAAATAATTTCCTATAGAAAATTGAT
Source organism: Rotaria sp. Silwood1 (assembly GCA_905250075.1). Lineage (NCBI taxonomy): Eukaryota > Metazoa > Rotifera > Eurotatoria > Philodinida > Philodinidae > Rotaria > Rotaria sp. Silwood1. The sequence goes on from CAJNOP010000201.1 coordinate 192,820, forward strand.
GTAGCTTTCCTTAGCAGGTTTTTTCTCAAATGTCTCCCTGGTCTCCTTGAGATATATTTGTTATAAAAAAACTATTTTCTGCTGAAATGTATATGATATCCAGTAGTTTTTGTCTGTTGGTTCCAAATATAATATTGATTCTACTTTGAAGTTGAAATTTTATGAAGACTCAATAGAGAAATGGTAGCTATTGACTTTCTTAACACCCCTAAAAGGATATTAGTAAAACATGCTATTACATACTACTAGCGTGGTTTCTGCAAAGGTCTTGCGAGACGATAGAGCTTGTGAATCTGCATTTACTAACCCTCAGTACCACTAAATACTTAAATAACATCGCAAAAAGGGTGTGGATGTGGATGAAGGAATGACTAGAATCCTCATTCACATCCGCACCCTGAATAATTGCTGTCTTTATCATTTTTATAAAATACATCGTTCGGTTTTGTACGCTTGATTGTTTTTGATTCATTCGTTTTGGGTGTGGGTGTGCAAAGTTAATTCACACGTTCACATCCGATTCGGACGCTGACAAACATGATGGGTGAGGTATATCAAATTTCTGCTTGTTCATAGAACAGTTTCTTAAGTAAAACTTCCTGAGAAAATTTGGTACTGTTGATAAAAGATAGAGAATAGTGTGCTGATTCTTCTAAAAATAAGTGTATGTACTGTTCTTGTGTAGCGTAAAACGTAATGGATGACAGAAAATATCCTTTGTTCAACAGCAAAATCAGAAGCCTGTAAAGGTCAACCTTTAAGCACCTAGATTGAGTTTAAAACGTCCTTGCTTGGAATACGAGCTGTAATATTTTTTATTCGTCTCGAGATATGTTGGATTTGTTGAGTTCATACAGTTTTTCTTTGAAAACTGCAATAAATCTAAAAGGTTTTTATTTTACGTGAGGAATTTTCTTACGAATTAGCCTCGTCAAAATCATTGTTTTTATGTATGTAGATGAAAAATCTAAAGCCTTACAAGTGCCATTTCTTCTAAGAACTGACTATTTCTTTAATCGAATGACAAAGTTGAAATGTTTTCTTTGTCATGAGGAGCATGTACTAAAAATAAATAATTTGAGGTTTTCAAATAGTAAAACTTAGCCCAAAATTTTATTGGGTAGATAAAAAAGAAACTCATTTATGCACTTTTTCTTGAATGCTACTGAAGCGCAATATAGAAAATTCTTGAATAGGTAAAAATAATATTGTATTCTAGTTAAGTGTCGAGCAAATGATATTTTTGTTGCATCTAATAAATAGGGATGTTGTAAGATTCGTACATGCTTATGTTTAAAAAAGAATGTATCAACAAAAACTATACAAAATTCTATATCTTTTAACATTAATAACCAAAGTTTTTGCTTTAGTCTATAATTAGACACCGGCATTTTAATCTGCCTCATCCGTTATGCTTGTGGACAAATTATTCCATCGAACTAGCCTATCTATATTAACTTCTACATTAATAAAATTTTCGTTAGATATAGATATTCTGAATTAACTGCAGTTATGTTTTACGTCTCTAAACAAATACGCTGGTATCCCTTTTCTCACGAAGAAAGATATGGCATAAATGATAGAAGATGATAATGAATATATAATCCATTACAACAAAGAACAATGTCTTCATTTAGTTTCAAATCATATAACTTGATATAGGAGTGCTTTATTAAAATTTATTAGGAGATTCCAATAAAAAATGTTACTGTCAATATTCTAATACATATCCCTGTATAGAAATTGTCGTTGATGTCAGTGAAGCTCGTTCTATATGCAAAATGAATTCTTCTGTGAACAATATTTCGGGCATTGATGTTAATGTTCCAGTTATCAACAGATCTTCTGGTCCGCATCCAAACTGAAAGTCTTTCAGCTGCAGTTATCAACTCCTGTCTTTATACTGAAATGCTCATTATTCAAAATAATAAAACATTTGATCATCAATAGAAAGAATACGAGAGGCTTTATTCAACAAAAAAAAACGTATTTTTTGTATATATCTGCAGTCGCTTATCATCATAAACAAAGTTTAACTGGTTTTAAATGTCTGCCTATGCTATAGTTGGTTAAAATTTCGTCATCAACCACTAAGTTCGAAAACTTTTCCATCATGAATTTATTAAGAAAAATATTTTTAATTTATCTGCAGCTGTGTAAAAATTGCGAATTCAAAATTAAAAGACTTTTCGAATCATGTTAACTGCTTTGTATTTGAATTGATTTATCATCTTGAATGAAAATAATATAGATACAAATATTGTCTTTATGATATCATACACGCACTCTATGGTTTCAGTTAAGAATCAAATATATCGATTGAAAACTAAGAAAAATATAAGATGCTCTTTATTGTGAATTCTATGATTTAATGTTTGCTGAAGAGAAAAAAACAAGCAATATTTAAAATTTCCACCATATTATCAGTATTCACGTAAATAACAAAATCATTATATATTTCATCTTGTTTAGAGGAGTAGGATTTTTTTATTATTTATTTTGCAAATTTTTTATTAAGTACAATAGGAAATACAAAAAAAACTGTCAATTGATCATTTTTTATCATAAATAGTAAAGATAAAGTTCTTGATGAATAATGAAGATCTTTTTTAAGGTAGATAATGTAATATGTATTTATCAGTTGAATCTCGTTCAAAATATTCATTTTCAATTAATAATTCAATACATATCTATAAGATAAATTCATATCAATAAATTGTATTTTTTCGTCAATCAAGAAACAGATTATCCTATCTTTTGACAAGAAAAAGACAAGTTCAATCTGCTAGACTCAACTTTTCCTATCTAGCGATCAATCGTATATCGAAACAGAATATTATGAAAATAATGTGCTTGTAAGATGAAGATAAATGTAAAGTTTTAATTACACCGACTCGTTTCGTGTTATTTATTTAAAAAATATGACCATTCATCAGAACTCTGCATATAATTTCAAGAACAAAGATACGAAGAGTAAATGAACAGATATGAACAATGACAAATTAGAAGAAAGGGCAAATTGCGAAGAAGACAGATGTTGCAGGGAAATAGCAATATCATTGCGAACAACTGATCATTAATTTGTAGGAACAGTACACTATCTTAAGAATATTTGAATATGTTCACTAAGGTTCGCTCATTTTTGAAAATATGGATCAGTGGATTAATATCCACTTGACTATCAATATATTCCGTGGTGGATGAAATTATAATCATTTCCATTCTTTTGCTGTTCAGCAATAGATTTTTTGGATATTATTGAATAAGATTTATATTGATCAAGACAAGATTTTCAGCATGACTATGTTTATGAATGTATAGATTCGAAAGTTGAATGAGAAAGAGTTTCTTTAAGCTTTATATAATGAATAAAAATACCGCTGCCACTACTTTTAGAAAGCCCTAAGTAAAATGTATCTCAGTTAAATATAGGATCTGAAGATTAGTAGTTACCTGTTACGTGAACTAAGCCAAGAAATCTCGACATAAAACAAAAAATAAGTAATGTTCTAATTAGAAACACTCTTGCATAAAGTCGAGCTCTTCTACAGTATAAATAGTTGCTTGTTTAATAACAAGAATAGGAAAAACGAGTAATAGTTTTCAATTAACTACTTTATTCGAGCCATTTAACAAGAGGCAAACGAAATCGATCCATCCACATGGTTTCAACATCTATGGATAAAGGCAATTCTCCGAGTTTCTTCTCAAGTAAAATAGTCATGTCACTTTTCGATAAAGTCAAATCTCTTCCTTGTTTCACTTCGTTCTTCAAATCATTGTATATTTCTTCTATTATTGCTGTTACATGTTTTTGTCGTTCTTTTTCTTCTTGAAAATGACGCCATGGTGCATATTTTTCCAGTGTTGTACTACAAAAAAGGTAGAAATGTGAATTAATTTTTCGGTTAAAAAAGAATTCGATCTATTATGCGAACTGAAGTTGATTACTTTTCAAGTGTTTTGATAAAAGGTTTTTTCCAAGTCGTCTATTTTACTAAGCTTTTTACATTTTTATTTGGTGAAAGAAAAACTGTTCTGACTATCTTAGAAAATTCTCTTCTATAAATAGCACGCTATTTTTTTAAAATTCTATCTACTGAATGAGTGTTTCAAAAAAAAAAATGGAAGTAATTCTTAATTTCCCTTTTTTTTATGAAAAATCTTCTCAGTTTTAGCGAGAGTCGATAAAAAGAATAGAATTCACCGACCTGTAAATTTGTTTGGCTTCCCATGAAGACGGTACATGGCCAGTATGTTCTTTGTACATTGTCTTACATTCATTCAAAGTAATTCGAGCATAATCCACATTCGGTTTCTTATTCCATATGGATTGTGCTATTTCTTTTAATTTTTCTTTACGCCGTTTGATTTCTTGTGTTTTATAATAGAGTTGAATTTTGAGTTCTGCATCAGGAAGAGGAGAAAATGATATGCCGGTCATATCGGATGATTTGTATCGACGATATTCATTTTGAATGAGTTCGGAGATAAGAATGTTGTGATGACCAAAAAGCGCATGAGATGGAGCGTAGGTTGAGCAGTTGATGTGACTAGCAGCAGCAGCAACTCGAAAAAGAAAACGATATGGCATCATCATTGATGTGTGCCACGGTGGAAACAAACTATACTGAATTCGACACTCTAAAAAAATTATGACGCACAGAGTGTATAAACAAGACACTTTCAGTTAGTTCTGATTGATTTGTATATGTCTAATTTAGACACTTTAACGTCAACGGATAACTGATTTTAACATTCAAATGTCTTAATTGTTTCTGTCTGGACGGCCTTCGCCAATGAGGTCAACGTCTAACATGTGTCTTTCTTCGACACTTCAACTAATTGACGACCTACTAATTTTAGAAGTAAACTAACGCAGAGATGAACAGCAAGTGTTCAGAAAAATATATCCAATAAAACTAAACTTTTTACTTCTATTATTTTCACAAATATTGCTTCAATTCAAATTTAACTCAATCTGCTGTCAGAGAGTTTAAAACATACTTTCAGTTTTATATGTATTGAGTTAAATTTGAAAGGAAGCGATAGTTATAAAAGCACAAGAAGTAAATCGTATAGTTTTATCGGAGACATTTTTCTTAACACTTGCTATCCATATTTGGGTGAGTTTACTTCTAAAATTAATAGGATGTCAATGAGCTGAAGTGTCTAAGAAAAACAAATGCTAGATAAATTTGCAAACAAAAGTTAAAATAACTTTCGCAAGAAGGAACATTTTAAAAAAGCTGATGTTAAAAATTCAACAGGCATCTAAGGTTTACCTTAATCTTCCTACTCTCGAAAATCTGTTTGCTTAACTTAAACCAAACTATATTTCTTTTACACTTTAGTTATTTTCAATGTTTTTGGGAAAATTAATGTTTTAGTTTACAACTGGATCACGTCGGTATTTGCAGCTGGAGTGTTATCTAGAAAAAAATAATCAGATAGAATATAATAATGCAAAAAGAATTATAAAACACAGTTTAATAATGAGCAAAAATTATGAAATATAATATGATTATGAAATGAAAATGATATTTAATTTTGCTTATGCATATATAAAATCGACTTCACAACTTTTTCAAGACTAGATCGAGAGAATAATCAATAATAAATGTGTACAAGTTCTTAAAAAGAATACTTGTACACAATGAGAATTCGGCTTGTCCAAGCGCAAGGCTGTTTCATTTTTGACACACTTTCAATTATCTTAGAAATCTTGAGAGCTAAAAAGCACGTTCAGAAGTCATTCGACGCAGCTCATCATACTCTACTTATACTATAAGAATAACTTTTTTTTAAAGTCTCAGCTGAATGAATCCGATCAGCCGACAAAATCCTATGGAAATCCGAGTTACGGAATCACTAACAGATCCAACGGGCAAATCTTATTTTGTTAATTGAGTACTCGTTAACATTTTATCATAATAGTAGGATCCGAATGTTGTTTCGCAAACCGAATTCTCAGAGGATTTCGTCGGTCTTATAAAAATTCCAATAGAATCTCATCAAATTCGACAGGAATCCAATGGGATTCAATTGTTGCAATGGTTCTCCTGAGTTGAAGTCTCAGTCTTTTAGAAAGGTTTTATCATCCTGTAACGCTGTTACATAAAAAGATCCTTTTTCTTCAGGGCAGCTAATAAAATTCTAATTTCTCGTGCAAACAGTTACGCTGTTTTTTGCCGATCGATTTTGGAACACTAAACATGCTCAGAAATATTGGGTTTTCACACATATTGGTCTTTTCTGTACCGATAATTGTTCTGAGCAAGAACCAAGTTGTTACATGAAAACAGAAGCTCATTCACTATTTAGTAACTTGCAAACTGTAAAAGAACATAAAAGCTGGCCTTAGCAATGAAAACAAAAAACTGACAAGCCATTTTGTAGAGAATTCAATTCTGCATTGAATGGTATGGTATTGGGCATTTTTTGAAAAAACTTCCTAGTCGAGAAATTCGAAATATGGTTTTTTGATGCCAAAATTTAGCCTTTTTTAAAGAGAAAATCTCAAAATCGTAATCAGCGTAAGAAACTGCATCTTATCATGTACTCAGATCTGTCCAGATCAAAAAATATAATTTTCAAAAACTTAATCGATGAAGTATCCCGTTGCATCGACAGGCCAAATTATACTATCTTATTGTTTAAATTTTGTTTACAGGTTTCAAATAGAATTTGAAGCAATTTGTGATCGGGCGTATTGTTTAGATTAATGTGTGTAATTAGAACAAATGCTAACATTTTATGAAGACTACCACCTCCAACAGGCACAGCCATTTTATAATGTAAATTGCTAATGACCATAAAAGTTTTTTCAAATTCTTTTGGTGCTGTTGGCATAATTAAACTGTCCGAGATGGATGAGGACCAGTTAAGCCATTCTTAATTAATAAAAGAACTTTGTACATAAAAAAGAGAAACCGTTTATCTTAAAAACATATTTTGTTTCACCAAAATTGTCACACAAAACTTTCATTGCTATACAATAAGCCTCATTCATCTACATAGAGAAATGAATCAATAAAATAGAAACACTAGACAGAACAAATCTACTTCGCTGGTCTTGATGTTGAACTAAATATTTTCCAATAATATCATTCAAAAACGTACGTGCTATATCTTGAAGTTCTTCAAAAGAACATAGTTGATTTTTCAATGAAGAATATTCTCACAAACTAGCTAATATAGAAATAAAACGGTAATTACAGAAACCGCAATCAAGTCAAATGTTTTTGACGATTAAAATAATCAAAAAATAACAGTCACAACGATGAAGAAAACAAGGGTAAAAGGAAAATAATTTTGTGATCGCCAATAAGACGTTGAATGTAAAATAGATTTCTTACCGCTTCTTCGTGAAAAATCTCATTCTACTGTAATACTTTCATCACAAAATCAACATTTTGGTTTTGAGACAATACTTGACGTCTAATTGTATGAGTATAACGGATGGAAGCATGGATCTTGCCAATCGAGACGTGATGCACTAATTTAGTCTTCGGTTTTACAACTACTCGAAGACGACTAACATCTTTGTTGAATGCATTATGTTCAGATTTTGATAATTTTGGATACCAAAAGTTCTTGATCACTAGTTCAATTCTTTGATCGTTCAGTATATTGCCGATGGAGGTTGCTGTAACAAAAATATGCTCGATTTTTGAAACGAGTAATAATACTTATGTCTGAAAACATTCTCTAATTCTTTTTCAACATTAGTTGTCTTATCAATACAATTATTTGTTTCATCTTGTGCTGAAACAAAACTATGTATAAAATTATTATTACTAAAATATGAAAGGAACCAGTTAATTATTCTATGTGAATGCTGTCAGGTATAGAAGACCATCATTCTTAATGTTTGTATCATTCAATGAATCAATCTTTAATCAACAAAGAATAAATAGAGCATTGATTTATCTGAATAAACATGCTTGTATTCACTCTGATATGGAATCTACACAAAATGAACTGAGAATGAACAGAACGACTAAGAAAAGAAAATCTTTTTCCTTCAAAAAACAATTCCTATACCACCACTGTTTTGTCTTATCATGAGTTAAATGAACTATATCAACTGATAACACCAGGAACGAAAAACATAACATCTGTTCTACTTAACCTGTAGGACGTTTGTGTTTTCTTCTCCTCTTTTCTATTTTAATAATATGACTGCTTCGTCTTCTTCAAAATTTGAATGTTTACCTAGTCTTCAATGCATACGACCATCGGGATATTTAAAAGCAGTTGGTGCAGTTGTTATTGTGGGTTTAATTAAAACAATTTGTGTATCAATCGAACAAACATTGACAATCGGTGGATTTGGTGGAAGTACCAATGGAAGAGTTGCTCGAAGATTGTTTGTCAAATTTTTTGACAACTGAATCACGTGTTTTGGTAGTTACCATTGTACAGTTGATTGTTCTTAGTAACATGACACTGAATCAAAATTGGAACACCAACATATGTGTTTCGCTTCTAGTTTAAGATACTTACCAGTTTGATCATATGGTGTAGTTATTGGCTTAAGTAGACTAGATTTGTTCAATGGTTTATGCGAATCATAAATTGACAATTGATTCAAGAAATCTATAGATAAAGAAGAGTACTAACTTTTAATAAGATGTCATTTAAATTTACTATTTTCATCATATTCACTTACGGTACAGGATTCATTTCCTTGGTCTGTTGTCTTATTAAGAACCACTTGATCATTTGTTTTGTTATTATCAAATGACTCGATTGTAGACCATCTTGATCGTTTCGGCGTTGAATGAGTTCTAGAATGTTGTGTGTTTCTTTTCTTTTTAGAAATCAGACATGACATGGTGTGCTACGTGCAAAAACATTAATATTCATAGAGAAATCAGCATATTGGCTATTTACAATTGTTGAAATAAACTAAAATAAGGCTTCTTCTCTATGCGTCAGTCATCTTTATTTAATTATTTTGATTTTTGTGTAACAACATTACGATAAATAATATAGTTTTAACAGAAGAGTTAAAATTCATTTGAAATCGAATGTATTTATTTATTAAATGAGTGACATACTTTTCGCAACATTGAGTTGCATCATCAGACAAGAAAAAAATAGAACTGAGCTAAGATACATCAGACTAACAGACAAAGAAAGAAATGTATACTCTGTATAGACAATGGATTCATTACAGCAATAAAATAAGAACATTTTACGATAGTAAAGACCTCTATAATATTATTAAATTTGTTTCTCTAAACGTTTAGAAAAACAAATAAAGCTTTGGTCATCTTCTGTTATTGTCCTGCTTCGTGGAATATTTTCATTTTCACTTTAGGCTTGAATGCTGCTTCACCTTCTGGATATATGATCAGTGGAGTGGAGCGAATAATCTTGTTGAGAGTTGGTTTATACTTAAGAATAGCTAAAGATTCACGGATGAATAGGCGAGATCGTTTGTTACCTTTACTATAATTTCTCAGCCTCGCCAGTCTGCGGTGTATCCTGTTGCTAGCTCATGTTGATGAATAGCAGACTTTATGGCAGGAGATGCTGTTGTGCTTGTGGATTCTTCGTTAATAGTACTTTTTAACAGCTTATCGTAAAGAGCATAGTTAACAATAATTTTCAATCAAGTAGAACATCTGACAGAGACCAACACAGTTAAAAATGACTGAGTTTGTTGATTAGGAGAAGTAGTGCACGGTTTAGAATTAAGGAAAATAACTTTCGGTTGACCATGTCCAGTAAACTGTCTCTCTCTGTTTGACGAAAAGTTTTTCCAATGTAGGATGCTGAACAATCTTTACAGTTAATATTATGGACAACATGGAATATAAATTCTTTTGCTAGAGGATCTTTGCGTGGAAAAACTGTTTGAATTGAAGGAAATGGACGTGGTATCAGCGTTATATGAACTTGTGAGCAGATTGATTTCACAAGGTCAAGCAATTTTTTTTCATAAGATGTAGTTTGGTGACCAACGTATAAAAAGTTTATGAGATGAACTTCTTTCTTCATTATATCTTGCTTATTCGAGTCTTTCTTGTTGTTTCTGGAGTGAAGTCAGTTTTAGTCAAAGAAGGACTAGACGAACAATTAAGTTGATTCTTTCAAGGTTAGTTCGTATTATGTTTTGTACGAAAGACAAAGGGTAACCATTTGAAACACCTAATTGTGAAATGAATAAAAAGGGTGTGCGTGAGTATTATAGTAAAGGAAATAAAACTCGAAATCTGAAGAATTCTTCATTGACGTTGCCTCGCAAATGCAAGTTATGGGTTTGCGTTAATGACCATTCTCAAGATGGATCACTATTATATACGGTTCTTTCAGATGTTCCTCTTGGGCGACTTGATGATCGGCGAGCGAGTGATCACCGATGAATAAATAGAGTTTGCCATTTCAAACATGACGAAACTATCCTTTAAGCTGCTGTAAACAGTAAAAGTTTTCACAATAAATGGGTAAAAATATTCATATAATTCGGTTATAAATGTTCATATAGAATATTTTTCTGCACTGCCGACTGTTGGAAAGATTAGATGAGTTTTATATGAGAGAAAAAACTACACATTTGTTTACACAACGTATTCAGTTAAAAATTATGCACAACAGCTACAGCGTTCGAAGTGCAAGAGATGAAGCAAATGGACTGTTTCGTTCTTGATGATATTTTTTGTAAAAAAGCCTCTGAAATTAGTTTTATTAAATGGATCTCTATATTTTCTCTTACACCCTTATTGCAAATCTTGTACTGTTATCTGGATGTTATGTTTAAAATTTTTCTTTTCTTCTTCTTACGTTAACATCTCTTATTTAATAAAGTCTCTTCAAACGTTAAATTAAACATACTTGTTCTAATAAGTATATTTCAATAGTCCATAAGAAATAGTAGCATAAAAAATATAATTTATCTAAATAAAAAACGAAGACAATGAAACAGCATATACTACGCAACTTGCTAGTCTTTAGTTGTATGAAGCTTGAAGAGTTATAATAAAATGCTCTCATGATAAATCAAATAAGTATCGACAAGAAAATAATTTTAAAAAATTAATTCAATAAATAAAACTCACTTAATTATGTTCAATGTGTTTTTAAAACGAAATTAAACAAAGGCTTATATAAAAACTACGAGAAGTTTTATTTACTTAAAGGAAAGAAAATAATGAACAAATGCAAAATATGAAAGATGTAACATACTTATTTCGTTCTAAACAATTGTCTAGAATCTAACTCAAAGTGTACATCAATAGAAAAACCAACAACTATCTAAAAGAAAAGAAAATTAGTTAAGTGAAAATGCAATATAAAAGGAAAAAATACATTGAAATATGTTCAAAGTGATAGTATTTTCAGCATATATCTGCTCTACGAAAATGAACGATTAGTGCATGATCTGGTGATAACAAGTAATGAGAGAAACATCAATCAATGTTGAAATCAATATTCACTAATGTACTTGATATGAAACTTATCTTTAGAAGCGGATTTTTTAAGGATATAACGTTTATTTGTGATAAAAATTATTTATCATGTTAGCGTGTTCTGACAAACTAAAACAAGGGATTTACAGTAAAAATAGGAGAATTGCGTGAACGGCATCTTTGATTTATATTTTTTCCACTAAAATTTGTAAAATAAATTTTTCCATTATGCATGTATTGTAGAGTCCTCATCTAGATGAAACTCAGTTTTTGTCAAAATCAAAAATATAAGTAAACATGTACCATGGTTTATCACGTTTTAGGAACAATTTTTTTTGTGACGCATTACTGAAACTAGATGTCCTTCACTGTAGTGCATATCAACATTGATTAGATGATTCATCTGCCTGTGCGCACTGGCTAGATATGAAGAAAAAAAAAAAGTAATAAAGGCACACACCGTTGGTCAATCTTTTTGGCCAATTATTTAAATCATAAAAGTATTCATAAAAGAGAAAGCCAAGAGTTTCTATTCACACTATATTTATGATGCCCTCTACAGAAAGTTAACGGGTTGAATATGCAAGCGACACTAGTGGATAGAAAAGACTTTTCTCTATCGAACTACACTTTTATTTTTTATCGAAAAAATGACTGCGGCATGAAATCATCCAAACATTACGTCCAATCCGGTTGTCAGAAGTGAATCAAACATGTAAACCAAAGGCAATAGGCTTTTACTTCATATAGAGACCACGAAGTTAGGGATGTCGGTGAGTGTTGGTGTGGACATGTGATACAATGATACCTGCACCAACATCCACAACCACACACATACCCAGATCGCATCCATACCCACGTTGAGAAAGAAACCGTAGAAAGAATACATTAAAAAAAGTCATATATTCGATTATTTGCATTTGATTAAGACAAAACATGTTTCATGCCGGTTTTTTTCTTGTAATTCACAGTTACTTTTGAAAAAAGAATTAGACAATTCAACGTTTGATTCGTCGTCGTATCGCAAAAGAACAATTCGTATTCAATTTAATTGTTTGGTGTAACAGCAGACGTTTGTATCATAACTTATATTGACCTTTAGTTGAAGAGATTCGAATTTATAATAGATACTCTCAATTAATACGATCCTAGTTTTGAAATGATGTCACTGCAAACCTATCACCACTTTCGTCTGAAGAACCCCGAAAAAAAGATGTACCAGTTAAATATATAGATAATGAAGCATTCATCTGTTTGACTGATATTCAAGAAATATTTGCATGCCCTATTTCCTCTTTTACTATCAACGGTTCTCCAATCAGTTTGCAACGTGACGAAGAGCAAAAATTTGTTGTACCTTTACGAATTCGAGCCATTATCAATCAAGCTATCGAGTATGATGACTGTAGTGGGCTTGATATTCTACAACGTATTGATTTGACCACAAAGGAAATACTTGATAATACCGAAACACTTATACAAAAGGTGAATAGTATTCTTCGACAAGCATTTGAATTAGCCGAATATAATGTTCCATGTCTTTTCATCATTTTACCTGATGAACAAAAGAAATTTAATCCTATGAATCTGTTTCGAGATTCCTATCGTCTTTTTCTTATGTGAATGTGAAAAGGAAAACGAACGTCACTTGGCATTTCATGAAGGATACAAAGTCAAACGACCAGTTGAGTTTATGCGAAAGTATGGAACCCATCCAAAAAAATATATTAATTGTTTGTAAATATGCTATCAAAGTAAGTGGCATTTTTGTACCACAAATATCACAAACAATTCCTCGTTCGAATATACCTGGTGTATTTCAAAATGAAAATTTCTTAATAATTTGGACGACAGACTTGACAAAATGACTGTTGCATTGGAGAAAGTTATGGAAATAGATTTGAAAGAAAATCATTATGATGAACATTTGGAAGGTGTCGAATTGAGAGAAATTGAATACTTTTTGGAAAAGTCCGATAAATATCGTACATTGGGTAATTTATATCGAACAATATCGTCTAATGGTATCGTTCGCTGGGTATGTGTTAAACATTATCGACAACTTTATAATGATGAAAAATTGAAAAGCCTTTGCAGAGAATTTCGTAGCCTAGGCGGAAGCATGTGCCTTGATACAGCGACAATTGTTACGAAAGATGAAAAGAATATTGATCAATTATTCTATGTCATTGGTCGAGGTTTGAATTTATTTAGATTGAAATTGATTAAATGTTACTTAAGTAAAATCTCATTTGATTATTTACTTACAAATGTTAACGATCAGTCACGAATCCAGTACATTGAATTTGACAGGACTTCTGTGTGTAATTCTATTGGTGTTAAAAAAAAACATATGAAAGTAATACATAAACTTGAAAGAGTCGTTCAACCTTGTCTACACACTACGATTATTTATACTGTTAAATGCCCGTCGGGTACTACTAATTCTATTGCTATCGATAGAGCTTTATTCAATTACTCCATGAAACAGACGAATTCAAAATTAATACTCAATATTTATACATTAGATGATGGAAAGAAAGTCGATTTGAATAAATTTATGGAATCAGACCGAGTCTATCTTACGAAAACTGTTAATCAAAGAAAGACTATTACACATTTCGAAACAGCTTATTTAAGTAAAGAACTGACCGAAGATCTGTTGTTAAATCCATCTCTTATTCAGCTAACTTTGTTATGGATCAAAATCGATGAACAGCTTGTAAACAATTTAAAAGAGCTCTTATTGCATAGCACTTGTTTACGTATACTCGAATTGGGCTTTTTCGATATTGAACAAACAGCATTAATACCGTTGGTGAGTCAAGTACTCGTTGACAATGTCACATTAGAAATATTGAGATTAAACAAATGCAAATTGAACAATAGTCAACTACAACAGATTGCGCGAATGCTGGCTCAAAATAAACATCTTATCAAACTTGATTTGAGCGATAATAAATTTATCTCAAATGATGGAAGTATGCATATTGCATGCGCGCTACGAAACAATCGAACATTACGACTACTGAAGCTGGCACAAGCAAGTATTGGAGCAGGCGACGCAATATATCTCTTTGAAAATTTTCTTGAAAATACATCCTTACAACAATTATTCGTTACGCCATCGGTTGAATTAATTTTTGAATATATTAGTGTGAATGAACTTTGTCGTTCGATTGAAAATAGCCAAACTCTTGAAATACTTCAGTTAGGAAATTTTCAAACAGTTGATTCTGGTCAGCTATGTGACACAGGTTCTATGGTAATCTCTAGTAGTCTTATGAGTCTATCACTTCAAGGTTGCAGCTTATCGCATAATATCATAGGTGCTTTAATTCGAGATCTGAAGCAGAACAAAACATTAAAAATACTTTATCTCGATCGGATAGTAGATAGTGCGAACGATGAGCTGATTAGAGAGCCGGCTGAAATGCTTGAGTTGAACACTTGTCGAAGGGCACTAATCTATTCGAGCAATAAACTAATAGCTAAAGGAGCTATAGAAATAGGAAAGTGTTTGAAACCAACAGGAGCTTGGAAGAACTTTATGTTAATGATAATGAAATCATGTATGATGGAGCAGCAGCCATAGCAGCTGCACTAAGCGTAAACAAAAATTGAAGATCTCTAAAAATCGAATATAATCAAATAGGAGATGATGGTATACTGCGCTTTTGTGAATCACTAAGCAAGAATATGACACTGAGCTACTTGTACTTGGGCAAGCACAGTAGTGCTTCAACAAACTATACAAAGAGTCAAAAAGTAGTCCGAGAAATCCTTGATATAAACGAATCTGTATGGATTTACGGATTCGAGGAGTAAAAGAATTGTTGAATTTTGAGTAATATACATGTTCTTTACATATCAAAACGAGATCATTTAGGCATTTTTAAATCAATTTTATAGAGGCATTTTCCTGAAAACACTCTTATGTGATAGTTTTCTGTATTTTTTCTATAAAATCATGTTTTATATCTGTCTCTTCCATTTATGTAATAAACGCTTTTGAAATGTAATGAATAAGCACAATAATCTCGATAACTTCTATCATTTTCTAGATTCTTTTATGACTATTTTTCATGCTTCAAATTGATACATTGTCTTTCTATGAAAGGAGTTTTGAAAGATCACCGATTGTACATCAGAACGCATTTTTCATTTATTCATGTAGCTTGAATACAATATGAGTAGTGTCAAAGAAAAACATTTATATTACTGTAGTCGCTCAGATTGACTATCTGTTCAACCATATTCACATCTATCCACACCCAATTCTAATACAACACTCGTAATGATTATACACATATGTAAGAATTCGAAATATCGTTGAAAATTTGTTGAGATTCAGTTCTCTCTTGAACAATGATTAAACGAAGAGTTATTCAAAAACAAACAAGCGAAAACGTGTAAGTGCGACACGTTCAACTGCATCAATTATTTGTATCTGTACGAGTCAAAGATCCAAAGATGGTTATTTTTTTGTAGTTTTGACTTGCCTATCACGTTCTTTATAAGTTTTTACATACTGATATCGATTGCTTTATTACAGTAAGTATAGCGAGAAGAGAAAAAAGACACGATTACCATTACGAAAAGAAAAACTGTTTTTGCGGAAGAACATTTTCAATGCATTTAATGAACTAGCTGATATTGATATTTCAAATAGTATTCTATTAAAACAATACAGATGCGAATAGAAATTAAAAAAGAGTGTAGTAAACCACTCTTACTAAATGATAATAATAATAATTGAAGAAAAAATACGAATGATATAACGTACGATAATTAATAAATAAACGATATCGAGACAGACAATAAATAATGCAACTAAACGTGAGTTGGACCAATTCATTTGGATCCCGATTCTGGCCAGAGAAAAACTTTGTTCCGCTCTTGACGAGGCCAGAACCATCATGCTCATATTTAAGTTAAACACAAAGAGTTCAATTAATTACATTTAATAGTAGATTTCTTCAGCTGAATAAATTGAAAACTACCAAAAATCTAATACTAAACATACAATATATTGATTTGTACTGGTTTCTAATAATTTCTGATATGTGCACTCATATACGAATTTTGTTTAAAGTTTTCTATACAAAACGAAGCTGTCTTCATGAAGAAAAGATCTTTTCATTCATAGTGAGTACTAGCGCCCTCACAAATGTCGTTAAAAATTGATTGTACTGGAGAGATAAGCGAATCCAATCATTAAGGTTTTAGATCATTCTGCAAGCGAAAAAACGAAATTGTTGATTAAAAGATATCTTTATTAATTTTACGTAAATAGAAATCATCGAATCATTTCGATGCTGACATACCTTGATCTTTCAAAGAAAATTACTTCTCATATCGCATTATTCCAGTTTCGAGAACATAATTTTTCAATATCAAGTATAACTTCTCTATCTCCATGTTAAGGCTCAGTTTTGAAGATCATAAAAAAGCTAAACCTTCTACAACATCATTACAGACATAGATGATTGTTTGTTTCATGTTTTTCAAAATTAATTTCAGATGATTTTTATTTTGTTTTCATCGTAATGCATCAACACGAATATTTAATGAATATTCATTATTTTAAACAATATTGTATTGAAAAACTATGTTGTTATATGTTTGAATGAGCATTTATTTGTTTGTTAGTTATAGATATACTAAATTTTAAATTTTCTTCTACAGATATCTCTTTAATATTCATTCGATCTTATGTAGATATGCCATCGCATATTCTACGATGTGTTCATTCGAAAAATCGAAATTGTTTTCTTGGTATTAATCCACGTACATTCAATAACAATGTTCGACATGCATTGGAATTTAAAGTAAAACGAAATTTTTTGTTTACTTCGAAAAGGAATATACCATTATGTATATATATAGGTTTCAACAGTAAGATTAAATTTGGGAGATGATCAATATCTTTATTTGTCAACATTAGCGGATTATACATTAAATGAAGGACAATTTTCATTAAATGGATTTTTTGCAATGAAAATTAATGTTCAAAAAGATCGATTTGTGCGTTAAGTTCTTTAAAAAATTTGATTATTTTATTTTAATTATGGTTTTTTGTTTAATAGTATGAAATTGATGAACAGAATGAATCAATCGAATGTCGTAGTGTAACATTTTGTCCAGTATCTGTTGATGATTGGGAAATTTTGGTGAGTTGAAAGAAAATTTTATACATTATAGAAAGATATCTATTATGAAAAGCATTTAAGATTCACATAGAAAGAATGGTTTTTTTTTAAAGATTCATATTAAACAGATTTCATTTTTTGTGCTGTTGATAACTTTTTAAGAGAAGATTATAGGAAATGTGGCAATCCTCTCATTTCATCCAGAATTTTGTACTTTTTAAGATGATACTCTTAAAAGTCTTCTAGAGCTAAAAACTTCTGGGTGTGGTGTCTAAGAAAGCTTTTATGAAATACGATCTAAAATGCGTGTTGAAGAATAAGTGTAAAAATTTCTATAGCTCTCCACAGATTGTACATCAATAACGCCTCTGTATAACATATGAACTAGTTCATTATTGCATTTTCCTAAGATGGTTAGTGAAAAAATGAGATCCGATAAAACTGTCTCTCTGTACTTAGCAAGAGTAAGTAAATCGTTTTTCATATTTTAATCAATAATTCAAAGATTTAAAGAAAAATGCTTAGATTCAAAAGATATCATTTACCTTATGTTTTATAGCAAAATAATACAGAAATAACAGAAGAAGTATTTCTTAATCAAATCCGAATACTTTCTTTACATATGATTTTTCCAATATGGATATCCGGTTTATGTATTCTTCTTCGTGTTGGTATGTTTATTTTTATAACATATATGAACTTTCTATCTTTTTTTTTGTTTGGTTGTTGCAGTACAAATTGAACCTTGTGATAATATTCCTTTTTCTGTGATTAGTTCATCAACTCGTGTAACAGTTATACCTGAATTTCGAGAACAATCAATGATTCAACCAGATCCAACATCATCTTTACCTGCAAATATTGACATTAAAGATTCTCTATCATTAAAAAATTTTGTTCGATCAATTGGTACATTTGTCTATTCATCATTACCGAATTCTCCACTGAAAATTTTTAATGAATCCGAAAAAAAGATTATTGATTTACAATCAAAATCCAAACTTGCTTTAGTACCTGGTCGTCATCGACGAATCTATCGTGTTGAAATTGATGAAACAACATCAATAAATCCAACTATAGCACGTATTAATCGTTCTGATTGGTCATCAAATGATGATGATGGTACTGGCTGGCCAGATATATTCGTTGCGAAAGTAACTGTCTATCGATCAAGTAAAGAGGTAAGACCGATCTTATATATTCTTATTAATTGAAATTAATTTAGATTAAATCATTAACATTAGATTCAACAACATCCACATTACCTGAACATATATCAAAAATTTATTTTCTTTTAATACAATTAACAAATGATAATATTTGTCGACGAAAACATATTAAATTAAATCCTATATTTGCTTCGATGAATTGTATTCGTTCAACAGATAAATTAATTGTTTGTAATACAACACGACGACCAAGAAATCAAACAAAAATTGAATTTATATCTAATCAATGGCATGAACCAACACTTTTATTACAACATTATTTTCATAGTTGGATTCGAAAATATTTAAATAATGATCAACCTATTTTAATTACGGATGGATGTTTTATTAAATTTGATAATAGTTTGTTGTTGTTGTCCTTATTTGTTTCATTTTTAATGAAATTTTGTTTTTTGTTGTTGTTTTTTTTAGTTTGTTACAATATTCATTTGAGTAGTCAAGATGAACCAATAATAAATGATAGTCCTATTTATATAGCAATTAATGAAGAAACAATTGGACAACATACAATTGCTGTTGATGAGAAAAAAGAATGGAATTTTAATGAAATTGAAACATTTCGTTCAACACCTATTATTGAAGATTTTATTAATCAGCAAGAACCCTCATTGTAAGATATTCTTCTTTTTTGGTTTTAAATTATCATATCAATTATAGAAACATCTTTCGAAGAATCAGTTCACACATAGATGAGACTAGTAGAAAAAAACCAGTGTCGATCTGTACGACAAATCTCCATTAAGGTTTTACAGCGGAAAGTTTTGATTTAAACTAGCGAAATGTTGATCGTACAAAGTTGTGCCTTATCTCAAGTAATTATAGGAAAAAGAAGCTGTTCGCTTAATCTCTTGGCTTGTACCGAGCTCGGAATCAATATCCTAAATTTTGTATTCTCATCAATATTTTATTGTTATACGTCAAAAGAGTAAAGTGTATATATATAAATTAAAAGAAATAAACGACTGTAAGTTAGTCTACAGCAAAGAGAATCAACAATTTATTATTAATAACTGTGCTTTTTGTTTTATGTATATCCATTACTTCATACTTCCATTATTTTTTCTTTCACACTTCCTACTCTTGTAATGCTTGTAAAAAACAAATTTGATTATGACTATTAAAAGATACATGAAATATCTATTCGAATGAAGAAAAAGTACTACATCTTGACAAAATATCCGATGATAGAAATCGTTCAATTATGATTGATTAATAACCTAGTGAGTCTTATTTATTAAATATGAGCTACAGCTTGTTCTATTCTATCTGTTTTGGGCCATATATCTTCATCATTCTTTTATTTAAGTTAATGTTCAGCACTGAATATTTTTGCCGGACGTAAATGTACACTAAATAAAAGTATTGCATGAAAATTACTATTGTTTTTTATAAATTGACTTGAACAGAGAAGTGTTGTTTAACTCAACAATCATGCACAGACAGTACTATGCATTTACATGAGAGGAAAATTTCAATTACATTTAGTCCTATTCATTATGACTCATCTATTAATTTCTTTCGGAACCAATGAGCTATAGTAAATACTTATGGATTTATTTAAATATCTTTCAAGTATATGTCACAATCCTCTTTTTTTTTGTTATAGAGCATTAACAAATACTGTCGATCGTCTTTTACAAATTCTTGAATTACAATTACAAATTGATCTAAAAAAATCTTCGTGGAATGATTATTTATTAAAAAATGTGATAATTACAGGTCGAAGTGGTAGTGGAAAGAAAACAGTTGTTGGAGAATGTTGTCAACGATTATGGAATAAACATTTAATCTATAATAAATTTGTTGATTGTCTAAGTTTTAAAGGTACGAAGTAAAAACAAAACAACATTATTTTAATAAGTTTTTTTTAAAATCTTTTATTTTCAAATAGGAAGAAAACTTGATAATATTGTAATTTCAATTTCTCAAATAATTGATGAATTAGTATTTCGTCAACCATCAATATTAATTCTTGATCATTTTGATGATCTATTTCCTAATGAAACAACGATTACAGATGCAAATATTATTTTAGCTACGCAAAAATTATCTCTTTGTAAGTCAAATAAATTTATTTTAATTTAAAAAAAAAACTATTTGCATATATATATATATACATATAGCTATACGTGAATTATTTAATCGTATACAACAAATTCATAAACAGTTTATTATTATTCCAATTGCTAAACAAATAACAAATATTCATCGACAATTTACGGAAGAAACACCATTATTCTGTTCACAAATATTAGCTATTGAATCATTGAATGTGGTAAAAGAATTTAAAATAACGATAAATTAAATATTTTCTTTCTTTTTTTTGCTATATATTAGACACAACGAACATCTATTATTAAACAAGTAATCGAAAATAAAAAACAAACAATATCCGAATCACTTTTACATTCTATTGTTAATCGAACAGAATCATTTGTTATTAAAGATTTATATACATTAATTGATAATGCTTTATTACATTCATGGATGAGTTTTGGTAAGACATGAATTAATTCTCAAACAAAAGAACCCTTACTTTTTTTGTTGTTGAAAAAGCAACCAAGAAATACAGCATGCATTAATTACAGTAATATGAACGTTAGAATTCGTATTTTTCTACGGTTAGATGGGATCAAATTCTATCGAGAATCGCCTGATCTGAAGTGCAGGTAGACAGTCGAGATGTCAATTAGATCAGCTACGCAATCTTTGTATTCGAAGTTCTCAATCTATAGTTTTAAATTGAAATTTTTCAAAGTCACTTGCTGTCTCGATTAACAAACCCGTAATATACAGAAGATTAATAAATTTTCGTTCTTTGCAATAAAAAGTATTTTTTTAGCAGAAAAATATTTTTCTAGCACTTGGTTGTTAACACCACCAGTTTGAATGTCAGAAAATTCTTTCTTTTCAAACATCTTTGCTTATCAAGATAGAACTTGGCAACAAGCCAGTCTGGAATAGAAGGCCATCTGTGACGATGCGACGCTAATTTCTATAATAGAACGTCATGGTCTTGTATTCTAGAACGAGGAATGTATTTATTTATGACTGTAATATGAATCATGCAATCGAAGTAGCAAACATTCGCCATAGTGATAATAGAATTGTATCCATGTATGGACTGAAAACGTGGAAAAACATCGACAAGCAGTTCGGTAGATTTGAGTATACTACATAGGACTGACATATTCTATTAGGTATCCGAACATAGAAATGGTCAAAAATAGTTACAGATATATTTGTTTCTTCTAAAATTAGCAAATTTTAGAATAGACTAAAAGAAACCAACGCTTTTTGTCATAAGCAATAATCGAACTTGTAGTACACTTCTTGCGAAATGGTGAAAGATGCGAAGAATTGAAATTGTTTACTAAAATGAATTTCGTTGTTTTTGTTTGATATTTATTTCTAATTATTCAATCTAAACATGATTTTTGTAACAACACGTTGAATTGACTTTTAGAAAATAATCTTGATATTAATAGTTTTTCCTATGCAAACTGTTTTTTTCTCAAATACATGAAAAGTTCAATAAATTTTATTTTAAACAAGATAAAATTTTTAGAAGATCGACAGTTATCAAATATTGATTTTGATTATGCATTTGATGAATTTAAACCAATCAATGTTAAATTACTTGATGATGATACAAAAAAACCTAGTCGAACTATAATACATTGGTCCGATATAGGTGGAATGGATGATCTTAAACAAGAACTTATTCAAACAGTTCAATGGCGCTTTCAAGTAAAGGTTTCTTCATTTTTCGATCGAAGTCACCAGAAAATTCAAAGCATTGAGTTAGAACCAAACTTTTGTGTTCTTTCCGAATATCGTCTCTGGTTCGAGAGTTACGAATCGACTTTTTCGATGCTCCTAAATTGAATTTGAACAAACTTCAATTCACTAACACTTAACCAAAATAGAAGCACAAATAGTGTTAAATACAGTGAATGAAAGAGCAAATATTTGTCGATAAAGTGATATATATAATGATGAATTTGCTGCAGATCATTTGTCAATAATGAGTATCTTGATAAGAGAAACTATGTCCGTTGCCTCGATTTCTATGGAAGACTGACTTGTAAAATGAGCGAGAACAGTTCTGAAACTCTTTAATTTTCAGACTTAAACAACTAACTCGATTATTTTCGAAGGATTATTCTGAGACTTTCAGCTCTTAGATCACTTTTTATAGGATTGTATTGCTCTTTTCACTATTCAACAAAATTGCTAATAGGAAGTATTCAATAAAGGCATTATAACTGTGAACAACACGTATTGTCCAAAGCGAAGATGCTACATTTTTACGGTATTGTTCAAATGAATACCGTGGGTAAAAAAGATTTCATTCTGAAATACGAGCATAAAATTCGTCAATTTATATGAGCGATGTCAAAGACACACATTTATTATAGTTATATCTTAGGATAGGAGCGGTGACAGGATCCATAACATTCATAAAACACTAGTTTCGTTATCACCTAACTCTATTCAAAGTTTCAAGTCGAAATTCGAAAAACCAACTTTTCTAATGTTCCTTAAGATAAGACCCATTAGTAAACTCGATGAGTTTTACTTCAGAGAATCCACAGCATTCATTTAAAGAATACCGGAAATGGTACACATAGTCTCGACTCACAGGTAATTTATCAGCTGAGTGATTTTCTTCCTAAACAAGGTTTTTTTAATTCAACTACTACCGGTCAGACTTGATTTTCGGGTTCTACAATGATACATTTATGATTTCGAACATATATATTCGAAAAGAACATAAAATTTTGTCAACAAAACTTTTGCATAACTCATTAAAATATTTTTCATAATAATTATTTAGCATTCAAATTATTTTTCAAATGCACCTATTCGATTAATATCGGGTGTACTACTTTATGGTCCATCTGGTTGTGGTAAAACACTTCTCGCTCAAGCATTAGCAAATGAATGTAAAGTGAATTTTTTACAAGTTAAAGTAAATATTTTCTATTATTATTTCAAAGATAAAGACTTTTATTATTTCCATAGGGTCCAGAATTATTAAATAAATATGTTGGTTCAAGTGAACAAAATATACGAGATTTATTTAATCGAGCACGATCAGTAACACCTTGTATTATTCTATTTGATGAATTTGAAGCACTTGTACCACGGTAAAATTAAAAATAAGATTTTTACAAATAAAAATATTGTATTTTAATATTAGACGTGGTCGAGATTCTGCTGGTGTTACAGATCGAGTTGTTAATCAATTATTAACAGAATTAGATGGTGTTGAAAGTCTTGGAGGTAAAAAAAAAAATAAAAAGTTTGAAAATTCGTTTCTTTTTTTCTATTTTAAATATTTGCATAAAATTTCTTAGATATTGTTGTTATTGCTGCAACATCACGTCCCGATTTAATCGATCCAGCTTTATTACGTCCTGGTCGTTTAGATAAACATTTATATATAGGTTTTCCAACAAAATCTGATATAATTTCAATATTAAAAATATGGACAAAAAAAATTCATTTATCTGATGATATAAAATTTGATGATGAAACAATTTTATCACATTGTGAAATGTATACAGGTGCTGATATAAAAGCACTTACTTATAATGCACAATTAGCTGCATTTGATGAATATCAAACTAAACAATCAATTATTATTCATAAACATCATTTTATTTCAGCTATGAAACAAACACCATATTCAATACCAGTACATATGCGTAATGCAAATGAACATTTGTAAGTGAAAATATCAAAATTTATATAAATTTAAAATACTCGTTTTTTTTTTGTTTCAGTTATCGAAATTGGAGAAAACCAATTACAATCGATCAACAAACAACGTCTTTAGCTTGATTTCTTTTTTTTGTAATTCCGAAAATGTTGTTGTTGCCTTTATTGTTTTCCAAATAAACTTGTCACATTATTTTAAATGATATAAGGTCAAAGAATAGACTATATAATGAATTTTTCCTTTTGTTTTTTCGCTTTCTTATCGATAAAAACATTTGAAAATTAATATTATTTGCATTCAAAAGATAAACTCTTGAAAGACAAGTAGTCTTACACCTAACGCCCTTCAAATGAAAGAAAAGTCATAGATATTAGTGCTGATTTTTATTAATAACATGCACAAAACAACTAAAGTCAATTTTCTTTTTTTTCCCAATGATTTTTATATTAATAAATCTTTATATATATTATTATACGTCATAAGAATATTTGTTTTTAAGAAAAAAAAAAAAAAAAGTTTATTGTGTGTGCATATGGTTTGCTTTTCCAACTTTTTTTTTTAAAAATGTATGCAAGTTTTTTCTTCATTTTCTACACAAGACATACAATGCCGACAACACATGGATGATAGACCAGAAAAAAAAAGAGCATGAAACAAACAGTTGAAGAAGAAGAATAATGAACAAACAGCTAATGAGACAAAAAAAAGCGATTACAACCAACACACACACAGAGTGAGAGAGAGAGAGAGAGAAATAGATAGATAGATAGAGATAGACAAAAAGAAATAAGGAAAGTTGACATCGACGAACAAATAAAAATATAAAGAAGCGCAGTTAATAGAGAGAAAAAGAGTCAAGAGAAAGGAAGAAAAAAAAAAGTTTGTATGATGTTGTTTTTTTTTTTTTTTTTTTTATTGTTTTGTCAATTTGGTTGGTGACCGGTTGTATGCGTGTATATCTGTGTGTGTGTGTTGTACACAGACAAGAAAAAAAAAAAAAAAAGAAGGGAAGAAAACTAAACGAAACAATTATTGATGTTCTTCAGGTGGATTTGTTTCATCGGCATCAGGAGCATCGCTGGTCCATAATGTGAGATTGTCTCGAAGTAATTGCATGATAAGTGTACTATCCTTATATGAATCTTCATTGAGTGTATCAAGTTCAGCAATAGCATCATCAAAAGCCTAAATATATAAAAATATAAACATAAGAATTTTTTTTTGTATTGCTTACTTGTTTAGCCAAATGACAAGCACGATCAGGTGCATTAAGAATTTCATAATAGAAAACGGAAAAGTTCAAAGCAAGACCAAGACGAATTGGATGTGTTGGTTGCATTTGACCTTTAGCAATATCAAATGCATCATTATATGCACGTTGTGATTCATCAATAACTTCTAAAAAAAAATTAAAATTCATATTTTTTTTTTGGCTCATTTGTTTTTATTTTGTATAATTTACTTGTTCGTTCATCGCCAGTAGCAACTTCAGCTAAATAACGATAATAATCTCCTTTCATTTTTAAATAAAAAACTTTTGATTCAGCTGTTGTTGCTTTTGGAATAAGAAATTTATCAAGTAATGTCTAATGAGAGAACAAAAAAAAAAGAAAATCAAAATAAATTTTTCATATTTGTTTTTTTTTAATTATTTACCAAAACTTCTTGACAAATATCTTTTAATTCCTTTTCAATTTTTTCACGATATTCTTTTGCCATATGTTGTTTACGTTCTGAACCTTCCGTTTTTTGTTCAATACTTGATATTACACGCCATGATGAACGACGTGCACCAACAACATTTTTATAGGCAACCGAAAGTAAATTACGTTCTTCATTTGTTAATTCATTATTTGATTCAGTAACCTTTTTCATTGCACTTGCCATATCATCATAACTAAAATAATATTAAAATATAAATGTGTAAGTTTTCTTTGTTTTTATGTATTGATTTCATACCGTTCAGCTTGTTCGGCTAATTTAGCGCGTTGTACTTCTTCATCTTTGTTCGACATTTTTGTTTTTTTTTATTTAATTTAATTTGGCTTGATGAAAGCTAATTGTTTGAAAGGATAGATCTAAAACAAAATGTATATATATTTATATATATATATATATCGTTTTTTGTTTCTTATGAGAAGAAAGAACCGGTGATATAAGTGAGCAAGATCGACATCGATTTACCCGTTCCCAGAATACGTCAGGCTTAGGATAAGGATGCGTATATGTGAGCATAAAGATAGACTAAAACTATTTATTTGTTTCTCTTTCGCTTTCTCTCTCTCTTTATCTGCCTCTCTCTCGGACGCGCTTAGATCGGCAGTAACAGCGAGTCAAAAGTGCTAGACGTATACAGAAAAAGGCGAACATTGTGATTAGTCACTCGAACAAAGAGAACGAACATCGGACGGAGAACAATATATATTGTATAAGGCAGCGTCATTGCTTAGCAACTAAATAAGACAGACACAAACAAGACTTAAAAGATATAATGATAGATGACGGTAGAAAAAAAAAATTTCATATACAACCAATCATAGTTTGCCATGATAATCATGCATTCAATGTGTGCCAACTAGCTAGACAAACATTCTTTCTTGTCTATTCATCACTTATTATAATAATTTGATATGTAGTTCTTTGTTTCGATAAAACTCTTTTAATAAGAAGTGTAAAATGAGAATTTTGTTGAAAATAAAACCAAATAATTGAAAATTTGTTTTAGTTTTTCTTTTTTTTTTCCATATATATATATATTATATTTTGTCAATATCAACTTTAATTCATATTTGCATATAAGTAATATAGCAAAGATATTACAATAAATCTTAGTCGTAGGATTAAAATTTGATATGCAAAATAACTATTATTAGTAATACAAGAAAAAGAAAAAGACCTGTTTAACATATCAATTTCATGTCAATAATGATATATAATCGATATTTTGTTTTTTTTGTTATTCATCAGACAAAATCAAATATTATCTTAGAATCTTTAGACTTAGAAGATTTTATTTGAATAATTTGTAAAATCAAGTTCTATAGTTTGCTTTATTATCGTATATAATAAGTTTTTGTTATATTATAAAACATAGACAAATGTTCAAAACATTTTGATGTTATAAATAAATCTCAATTAAATATATGAAAAGAAAACTCATTCCTTCAAACAATAATGAAGTTTTTCTCATTTCAAAATAGAAATCTGTAGAGTTAAAATTTTTGTTTTTTTAAATTCGAAAATTTTTCTTCTTGTAAATTAGCAATAGCTTACATAGTCAAAGATATTATGCAATTGAGAGATTAGTGTAATATTACAAATCATATCTCATCTTGAAAGTATTGTGAACGAATAAATAGATGTGTTAGATTTGAAAAAATTAAAATTCATTAAATTTTTGTATGTATCCAAGATATACAAAGATATGGCTATCGAGATCTTTTCACGTGAAGAGATTATAAATTTAATTTAAAAAAACCTAGAAAAATTCCATCAGGTTATATAATATAAAACAAAAATGGATTGAATCTAACTCTGCTCAAATCTCTATTTCAAGATATTAGCTAGATTAGTTTGTGTACGAAATTTCTTATTGCTTATTATACATGTTTCAAAGCATAGAATTCTGAAATTTTGTATATAGTCATGCCAAACGAAAGCTTTGATATGAGTATAATTTGAGAGTTAAATTTCAAAATATGATTTAATTGAGTTCAATGGGTAAACTTGAATATCTTGATAATGAATGAATCTTTTTCAGCTTTTATATAGCTCATTGAGATCAACTTATAGTCAAAATATGGCATCAAAATGACTTGTATATTCCTTCTTAAGTTGTCTTCAATGAAAGAAATATTTAAAAAGTTTGCCTAGTAACTAGTTCAATATTTCTTTTTATTTCGTGTTTTATTTAAATGCATTGTATAGAGAAAAATTTTTTTTTTGTTTTATTTTTAAATTTGCTTGATTGTTTTTGTAATAGAACTTACAGAAATCTAGATACAAATCTTTTCGATTTGGAAAACATTCTATTACAACTAAAGAAAAATAAAAAATGAATGTATCAAGAATTCAAAATGATTTATATGTATATTTAAACTGTAAATGTCTAGATAAATAGCCTGAAAATTTCAAATCATATTAATCTTTCATTCTGGAATATTTTTTTACACAGGATTGAAAACTATTCGAAATCAAAACCTTTCATTTTTTTTTCTTAGCTCCATCTATTAGCACTCAGTATTGTTGAAATATTTCTGCAGGAATATAAGACAGAATACAAATTAATATATTGATCAATTTAAGTATATTACAACTAGATGAAGTCATTTTGATCAGTATGATATATGACGACATACAAAAGAAAATAAAATTTGTCAGCAGAATAATTCTAATAAATCTATATTGTCAATTTTTATTAAAATCCTCTAATATTATTATATCATTGTCAGCAACTGAGACATAACAATACTAATACTATTTTGTATTGTTAATTGATTTTGCTGCATCTCTAGCAAGCAAGTTTAAAAAGATGATCGAGTTCTATTTTTGTTTTTTTTATATTAATTGATGAAAAATCTAATTTAGATTTAATATTTCTTTTGAATATAAATTATTGTATCTATTTAACTAGATAATACAAAAAAAAACTAATTTATTTAATTTTGATAATCTTTGAATAGAATAATCTTGTCTTTTCTACACTTTATTTTCTAAAATAAAGAAAACAGAACAAACATACCTACAAAACAGTTTTAAACAAGCTAAATTTTTTTAAATATTTAGCTGTTTAAAACAAAAAAAAACAACCAAGAGAACAAAAAAAAAACGAAACTAATCTCACATCCAAACAGAAAGACATCTGCACGAGAACTTGAACAGTTTAAGAAAACGAAAAAAAAAAAATAAACAATGTTAAGTTTGATAGATGAACAACTAGTATAATTACAGTTTTTGTTTTATTATAATAATATATAAAAAAAAGAACAAGAAAGAAAGAATAGATAGACAAAATGAATATCACAAATTAATTTAATATATTTTCATTTTCAGTATCATCTTTTAGTGTTGTATTCGATGTTGATGGATCATTTTCACCAAAATCAATTGTTTGATTTATTGTTATTGATGATGAAGAATTATTCAGTGTAACATTTGATGAATCACCAAATTGATGTGTACTTTCAGCTTGAGGAATACCAATTGGTGATATTAAATGTTGATCATTTTTTACTGTTATAACATCAATATTTGATGTATCATCATCAGCTGCTATAGCTGAATCAGATGTATTGGTTAATATATCATTTTGTCTATCAGCATCTGTATCTTGCTAAAAAAAAAAAAAAAAGAGGAAATTAATATTTAGCTAATAGAAATTTGATAGAACGCCTAATCAAACATATGTGTATTTGTAAATAGGTTGTAGAAAGAACCCCATGGAAACAATAAATCATTTTCAAAGACGATAAGCTGCTCGATATTGAAAATTTAATCAGAATTTTGTTTTCAATTTATTTAGTATCGTTGAATAGAACGCATAGAGTTACCTATGAAACAAAATTTTCCTGATTATACAGAGAAAATTAGCAAAAGAAACCTCATATTGATATTATTCAATTATGATTTGATTATAAGACATGCTAAGTTTTAGTAATCAACATGAAACGATATCGAAATTTCGTCCATACTTATCTTCGAGTTCATTTCTTCTTCGTAATCTTTCTCAGGCAAAGTTTCCATGCGACATGACTTAGTTTTAAAATAAAAAAATAGTTGATTCTTCTGATGCTCTTGGAGACACATGCGTTATAATTAGATCATAATTGAACAACATCAACCTATAGTTTCTCTTGCCAACTTTATCTGTCGAATCAGGCAATGACCCTTGCAATGTTCTACAAAATGAAAATTACATATCTACGATAGTAAACGATTCTAGTTATGATATTTAGACTTTAGTCTTTTTTTTTTCTAATATTTTCAGGAAAAATATATTTATTAAAATCATAAAAAATAATTTTTTCTTAGGCAACTCGATGTGCTCTATTCAATGATATTAAATAAACTGAAAATGAAAATTTCCTAAACATTCAATTTTCGACACTTAACTTGCTGATAAATTGTAATACAAATGAAGTTTGGTTTATCTTTCTCGTAACTTTTAGATATATGTAGAATAGAACTTGTCTATTAACTTAGAAATATGGCTAACTGTTGAATATTGTTCGGTTCCATATAATGAATATGAGTAGGTCTCAAAAAAACTAACAAAAGTTTTAAGTAAATTTGAACCCATAGACTTACTGATGAAAAATTTTGATCACAAAATAAGTAAATCAATAGGTCTTGAACAAGTTATTGAAACTCGTGCATTCTCAGTCCGAATATTTTTAAACTTGTCTTACAATGGAAAGTTCCTAACTGTCTAATCGCTTTCCAGAGGCTCATTTTTGGAAAATTAACTTTTTCTAGCGAGAAAATTTTTGATCTATTGCGATTGTAGAGTACGTCAAATTGACCATAAATTACTATTATGTTTCTTGTAGCTTTAGTAATAGTTTCCAAATGAAGGAAAAAAAAAGTATTTCTTTTGTCTAATTAATCTACTCTACAATTCAGACAACTTACAAAAATTTTTTTCTCTAGAAAAAATTGGTTTTTATAAAATGGGTCTCTAGGGTTTTAGTTGTCGATCTTGTATTAATATTTAGAATTAACACGGTCGATTATGTATAACCCGATATATTTGATGAACAAATCTGTCTGACAATTACAAACTATGCCTCGTTAGTCTGACCAAGGTCAAGTCTAAACCATAATATGCAGTCAAGCGATGATTGATAATTGGATATGTTTCCTTGTTATTTTAATTAAAATATTTCTGTAATTGCAGTTTTAATAATTAGTAAAACGAAAAAAAAAAACAAATCTTACTGTGGTATCATCATCAACTTGATATCGATCATTAACAATTTCATCATTTTCTCTAAATAACATAACATCCATACATTGATCATTTTGATCATTTTCAACTGTTATTGTAACACATTCTGTTGGATGTATATTTTTAATAATATCTTCAATTGCTTTTATTTGATTTTTATTATTAACACCATATAAACGACATTGTCGTGCTAATGGTAATTGTTTTAATATATCATTATTTGGTAATAAATAAATATTATCATTTGTTATATCATTTATTATATTTCCATAATCAATACATTGAATATTATATTTATCATTATTAATTGAAAGAATTTTTCCACGAAAATATTGATTTAATTCATTATTATAAACAATACATAAATCATTAATAGACCATAATTTTAATATATTATGTTCTTTTTCATATGTTTGTAATAATTCATCCATTTCACATATAAGTGTATCAGCATCGGGTAATATATGAATATAAAAACAATCATTATTTATACCTGATATATTTGCTGTAAATGTTTTTGGTTGATTATTTTCATTTGTATATATTTGATTTTCATCATCAAATTTCATATGTATTATAGATTTAATTTCATCAATAAAATAAAATTCAATTTCTTCATTTAATTTATTTTCAATTAATGATCGAACTTTATTAATCCATATTTGAGATGTAAGATTTTCTAATAAATATCCATGAGCTTGTGGTTTAATTTGTTTTAATTCATTTGTATATGAATATAAATGAGTTTTTGGAACATTTTTATCAAGATTTCCATAATCAAGAAAATAGACTGTATAATTTTGTGTTAAATCTGAATAGGATTCAATACGAGCACGATAACAATTCATATCATCAGTAAATTGAGCAATAACATAATCACCAATTTCATATGAAGAATTTTGTTTATTTTCTTGAATAATACTATCAATTAAATCATTAATTTGTTCTATCATAGATTCCGATTCGGGTAATAATTGAACATAAACCAATGGTTTATTTTCATCGAGATGTGTAAGAATACCTCGATAATATTTTACTAAATTTACTATAAAAGAAAAAAAAAACAAAGGATAGTTTAAATATACGAGGTACAAAAAGAAAATTTTATTAGAACTTTTTATGTTTGCGAACCAAACTTCTTAGTAACAAGCGGAATCAACCGATTGGTTTTTTTTACCTACGAACGCTAGATAGTGTTCAATTAATAATTCTGAAAAGATTCTCTATCAAGATTGATATGCCCGAAAGCGTTAATAAAATTGAGGAGCTTGTGGAATATCAAAAACCAGCTTTCTAACTTGTATTTAAAGCTTCTGATAAAAGGTTTCCTTTAACAGAACAATTCTTTCCTGGTAAGATGAGATGTTTTCGAACTTTTCATTGTCTTTCTTCATCAAACTAATAAAATTTTTTCCTAAAAGCTGCACATGGACGCTAGAAAGCTGATATTACTTTTCTGTAGATTCTCTCAGCAAAGAACTCTTGTTCAAGCCTTTAGACATATCAATCATGATTGACATGTCGGGTTTGATTTCCAATTCAGTTTGAAATTTTTGAACCTGACACGCTCTAATCACAATAGCGTTTGTTTTGTTTCAGCCTATATCCTGAATAAAAACATTTGAATATTTTCTAACACTTTTCTAGAAAGAAAAAGTTAAATTTAATTTAATGCATACCGTCCGTTTCTGATTCGCTCTTTTGTCTTTTATTATTCATTGATGCATTTAATGAATTTCCACCTGGTGATGATATTTCTGCACTATTTCTTTTTCCTGTTGCACTCATTGGTCTTTCTTGATCTTTAACAGTTGTAGCTGTTGTTGTACTTGATTGATCATTAATATCACTACTTGTTTCATATTGATCAATAATAATTGATGATTTATGAAATTTTTCATTAAAACATTCACCATCAATATAAAGAAGAACATGAAATAAATTTGTATCATCTTGATTAACAATAGAAATTTCTATTTTATCTGATTGTATATATTCATGAAGTTTTTTAAATGCTTCATCTAACATATTTGATGAAATATCATATAATTGACAACGTTTAGCTTGATATGGATATGTTTTTAATTGTTCATTACATTGTTTTAATGATGTTTTTGAACAAATATTTGTATCACCATAATCAACAAAATAAAGACGAACATTTTCATTTAAATCTGCTTGAATTATAGCTCGACAAAGTTTATTATTATATAATGAAATAACCATTGTATTTATTTGAATATCATCTAATGAAATTTCATTTGTTGTTGTTGTTGTTGTTATTTCGTTATTAATTTTTGTCATTGTTTCATTATCATCTTGTATATAAAATTCATATTTATCTATATTAATATAAACAATATGACATTTAATATTTGTTTTAGATATTAATTTAATTGCATTAATATCAATCATTGATTTTTGAAAATTATCTGATTGAAGAAGATATTTATTATTGGATAATTTTTTTTGAATTTTACCATTAAATATTTGATCAGCACATTTTTCAATTATTTTATTTCTATCAATATTTTCATTTACTATAAATAGTAAAAATTAAGAATTTCAAAATAAAAAATTCTTTTTTTTTTTTCTTTTTTACCTTCAACATTTTCTAACATACAACGATAAGCATAAGGTGGTGTTAAAGACAATTTTTTTTCTAATTGTCTTATAGATTTTTTATCAACATCAATTGTATCACCAAAATCAATAAAACGAACATTGATTGTAGTTAAATTAATTGAAAGAATAATAGCACGATACCAACATTGATCTGAACTTTTAGCTAAACAAGCTTGATTGATTTCAAGTGAATTAAAAGTTACTTCAGGTGCATTTTTATATTCATTTTGTAATGTATCGCTAAGTGTAGATAATTCATCTGCTTTGGAATATAATTGAATAAAAAAATCATTTGATGTTTCAATATGACTTATAACAAATTGAAATGTTTCCTGAGGAATTTCGTTGTCAAGAAAATGATCACCGGCTTCGAAAGATTTTACAGTCGATTTAACATTTGGCCAACCACTAAATGTCTTCATTGTATCATTATTATCAGAATTTGATCGATATTCATTATCATTACGATCTTCAAAATCACCGGTACGTCCACCACGACCTCCTCCTCGACCACCACGCTCTCCAAAACCTCTTCGGCCACCACGCTCTTCAAAACCACCTCGACCACCACGGTCGTTAAAACCACCTCGACCACCACGATCGCTAAAACCACCTCGATCACCACGGTCGTTAAAGCCACCTCGACCTATAAACAAAAAAGAATTCAAATACAAAGCATAATCAACTAAGAAATATTATCAAAAATACCGATCGCTGTGTCATAACCTTTTGATTATGAGTATATTTAGAAAGAAATTAGCAGTATACGAATGTCCATCCAAAGATATAATGACTGTGGGTATTTTTGCCACAACTCAAAAAAAAAAGAAATGGATGGCAGCCTGAGATCTTCACAATTCAAAAGACAAGATTCAAAGCCATTGAAGTATATCGACATTTGATAGATCAGCCATTGCCTAACCAGGTGATTTCTTAATGAAAATGTCGTAGCTATTTTCCTGTCAATAGAACTAATTGTTAGAAAGAATTGTTCTTTTATGATCTACTTCCATTCGAGAGCTATGTGTAGTCATGAGTGGGACCATGTTATCTATATTCAATGGCATGACTTTTCTTTCGATTCAGATTTCAGTCAATCAACCTGTAGTTCTTGGTAAAATTCGTCTGACAGAGATAATATCAAATACTAAGTCGAATAGTGATATTTGGGTTTTTAGGTTCAATTTGATCTGACACCGTTATCTCAATATTTCTGAAATTCGACAATCTGTCTCGATGAAATGAAGAAGTCAGAGTTTAAGTGTCAGCTCAGATCGAGCCTAGAAACAAATATTACCATTCGATTAAGCTTGACGATTTGCTTGCTGATTAATTGATTTGTCTGGTGATCACAGACCTATTAGCTGAAATCGAGCTTGTCAAAAAAAAGCTAGAAATATTGGCGTTGTGTAGATCGAAAGAGATGAATTGTTTTGTATCAATTAGTTCTATTGAAAGGGAAATAAGTGCTGAATACTGTTTTCGGAAATATTAACCAAGAATTCACCTGTTTCGTTGACGGCTTAATAATCAAAATTCGGTATTATTTTGGTGGCTCTCGATCTTCTCTCTAGAATGATAGAAATCAAAGCTTCGAGCTTTTTTCCGTACTTGACTTATTGTGAAAATGCCCACGACTATGATATCTGCAGACAGATACTAAAATCTATTGTTATAGATGACGATAAAGAACCTCATATAACAACATTTCGTTTCACTCTGATTGATGTATCTGAACAAGTTCTTTTAGCATCGACGTATGTAAAGATGTTGATTCTCTTAGCTGACTACTGATTAAAAACTAGCCTAAGGAATACTTTCCTAACCCATACGTGAGAAATATCTGAAAGCTTGAAGATAAACTCTACAATTACTGATTTACCTCCTCGTTGGCCACCACGACCACCTCTTCGTCCACTGTCTCCACTACTTTCTTTGTCATGAAAACTTTGAAATCCACCACCTCGATTTCCTCGTTCTCCACTGAATCCACCACGATCTAAAAATTCGTAATAAATATCCATCGAAAATTTCAAGAGAAAAAAGAATGCTTACTACCAAACCGTTGTGTATTACTATTTTCATTATTATCTTCATCTTGATTATTACGATTTTCATTATGACGATCATGAAAACCTTCATTACGAGCTAATCAAAAACATCGATTAAAAATAAACAATATGATTCAAATACTTACAACCTCGTTCAGCAAAACCACCAGTACGATCTTAAAAAATAATAGAAAAAAAAAGATAAAAGAGAAGCTCATTTTAATTTGTTTTTTACTAGTAAATCCTCCTGTTCGTTGCATACTATTTTCATTTTTATTTTCAAAATTTCGATCACTAAAACCATTACGATCTATTTAAAGAAATATTCACTATTTTATGGTTTCAAACTATGTAAACTTTACTTCCTCGATCAGCAAAACCACCTCCACGATTATTTCCGAATCCATTTCGTTGATTCGTTTGTGGTTCATCAGTAGAAAATCCACGACCTAAATTAAAACAAAAGATATGGACACAATTCCTGTGGGATTAAAATGCGGAACTACAGAATCGAATATATACCGGCTTTCAAAGGAAGTCATTCTTTACAAGACGACATATATCGCTTTCTGTAGTGAAAAATTATCGAAAAACTTATAATTGCCTTTCTTCATCATCTTCTGACTTAATTCTCTAATAATGCCATAAGGTCGTAGTTCATATATTATAAAGAGATGTTGTTGATATACGGCTGCCACAATCTGTGGCACAGACAGAGGAGACGGCTAAGAGAGAAACGATGTACTTTCGTAATCCAGGAAGCACGAGAGTGCCGCCTTTTCTTGAATTTAGGTCTAAATTTTTCTTAGTCATAAATTGGTACACCCATTATACTCTCAAGGGCACGAGAGGGCGCTATTTCCTCCTAGAGAGCGCCGCACTGTGAGCATCTCGGTGGATATTAAGTGGCAAATTGAAAGGGTACTTTTGAATGGATTAGATAGAGTAGCATATAATGTTATGTATGTGTTGTTTAAAGACACAAAAGTCTTTGTTTCTCTTATTCACATTAGTGAAGATAACATATAATCTAAAACTATGCTTTTCACTCTATGAATTTGCTTGTATCTGTTTTGGATGTGAAAAAAAGTTGTCCTTCTTTAACGTCAAGTATTTTCACGCAAAAAACTGTGTTCAGCATCATGAACTGGCACAATTTTTTGCACCTATAAATCGAGCAAAACTTTCCAAGAATGTTCCTCTATCTATAACACCAATATAGCTTATGACCAACTCATATAATCACCATCAAGATGCTCCTGAGAAATGTATAGACCGTGCTAGTTGCTGAATATACATAAACGAAAAAATTGTGTCATATTTTCTGGGCGACTATCCAGATGGTTTCAAATATTTTATTGAGAATGGTATGAGAACGAATCTCGGATCCAAAAATTTAGCTTCTGTCGAGTCTAGAATCACCAAACTGTGTACCTGTAGCTCCCTAGATGTCTATTACAGTTCGTGGGAGAGTGTGCAAATTTCTATCCTATATAAACTTTTAAGTAAAAAAAAAGTTTTTCTATCTTCATACTAGCTGAACGATTTTGTTCATTTGTTAATTGTTGAAATCCATTTGCTGTTCTTGATGTAAATGTCTGTGTTTGTTGTCCAAATGGACGTGATTCATCTTGTTGTTCTGATCGTGAAAAACGTGATGTTGGTTCATTTACAACAGGAGATTTTGTCGTAAAACGACCTGGTTGTGTACGTCCAGATACTGGTGCTGCTGCTGTTAATAATTTTTGTGGTGCTGGTAAATCATCATTGATTCGTTGTGTATTCATATCTTGTTGAATTTTTATCGGTTGTAATCTAAATCAAAAATAAATTTCGAGATAAATTTCACAAAAAAATATTCTTACTCCGTAGATCTCATCGGTGGTGAAATCTGAATAAACAAAGAAAAGAATAATTTATTTGTTTTTGAACAAAGATAAACAAGATACATACTATTGGATTATTATCATTCGAAAGAAGAATTTGATTAACTAATTGATTATCAGATAATTTAACTTCAACTGGATAAAATCCATTAATTGTTGGTAAATGTTGTGTTATATGAACACGTTGATTAAGAATTAATCTTTTTAATTTACGTGTTATATTAGCTGTACTATGCTAGAAGAAAAGAATTCATTATTTCTTTTTTTTTTTTCTAAAAAATAAATAATCTTACTGATTCATCATAATTATATAAACGAAATGGTTGTGCAAATGCTGGTATTGAAAAATATTTTTTTTCAAGTTTTAATAATTCTGATGTATCAACAATAATTTCATCACCACGATCAATCAGTTTAACTAATACTCGTGATTCACTTTCACGATGTCTAAATAAACAAAAATAAAAGTGATACATATATTTCAAAATTTTGTTTCTAAGAATATTGTACTTGATAGTAACACGATGATATTTATCACCTTGTTGAATAACACATGGTATACCTTCCATTAAAAAATGTACACTTAATGATTGATCATTTGTATTATTATTATAGACATCTTCAAGATGTTTATAGAATGCATCTAATTCTTTTTCACGACCTTGAGAATGACCATAAAATTCAATAGCACTATAAACATGAGTTATTATATAATATCCGTCCTCTAAAAATAGAAATGTTTAAGATTTCTAATAGAAAGTTAATTATACATACGAGGTGTAAGACTTTGAATTTCAGATGATAATGAATCAGCCGATATTCTAAAAATAACATAAATTATCAAGTTTTATTAAAATGCTTAGTATAGACAGTTCAAGTCTATTCATTCATGTGCCTATTCACATTTTTAAATAGTAATAATTGATTAATCAGATAAGTTCTTTCCGAAGATTTTGAAAAATAGATTCTGAAGCTATAAAAATATACTGAAATCGTCGTCTCAGATCTCATTAAAATTAATCATAAACATTAGCATTCTAGTCAAAGTCCTTGTTACTCTTGAACTGAACTTTCTAGAAAGTAGGAACTGTTGTACACTGAATGAAAAGCATTTTCTATCAATTGGTTATATTTCAAGTCTGAATCTGATAGGAATGGTTTCAGAATATCTTTTTTTCAAATCTGTGTAAAGAATTTACCTAATTGGTCAGTTGTTGACTATTTAGGTTTCAACATACATTGATAGGCCAGGATCTTCTCTGTCGAATAATAAGAGTCTCAGGTATCTATCATGCTTCTATCAAAAATTATTTGAAAAATAGTAGAATATAGTTTGTAATTTGATTCTTCTGTTAACTCATAAAAAACTTATCATAGTTATGGACAAAGTATCAGCATCAAGGCTTTGAGTTAGCAGGAGCGGTTCTTTCGTCAGCACGCAACACTTACAAGGGAACACATTTTACTTTCGAACACCGTTTAATGCCATAATAAGACTACGAGTAGGTTCCGGTAAGACTAGGAAAAGTTTGAAAGAATTCAGACACATTGTTTATTCATGAAGAATTAAGACTTTTTTAATGGAAGTTTTACTGAAAAATTTGATTCTAAAGCATACATCCTCTACTTGTAGATCAAATTTCAGTGCAAAAGCATTTAGAACATGGGAAGGTTTTCTCGTTAGTCTTATCGAGACCTAATCGTCATATGAAGTTGAACAGCACTCGACAATTGACTATGTTTCTTTGCTAGGATATATGGCTACCTAGAGCTAGTCAGATCCAAAGTTTTCGAACTTGAATCCAGTTAACAACAAGTTGTAAGAATCACAATGAAAAAAAAAAATAAGATGACAACACTTCATAGCAGAATAAATAGAAAGTTAGACTTACGGTGCACTAGAAAGAGGTTGTTGAACAATCGGTTTCTGTAATGCACGAATGAGCGGTTGTGGAACTGTACTATTTGAATTATTATAAAATTCATTTTGTGGTGTTAACCTTGGTAGCTGTGGTTGTGGCTGACGTGTTGACGAAGATATTGCTGAAAAACCGGGCGGTATTCGATCAGTTGTTTGTTGTTGTGTTTGATTTGAATTATAAGTTGTTGGTTGAGAAGGTCGCATTGTTATTCGAGATACAAGATTTTTTCCAAAAAGATATGTTCCAAGATCTCCCACTTCTGAAAAGAGAAAATATATTGAAGACTTTATTTTTCTTTCGAATGTTTATATAAGAGTCACATGGATAACTAATTCTTTATTTTTCTTTTCAAAAGAAAGAAATAGATTAAATAGTGTAAACATATATAGAAAGAAGAAATGAATGTCTGTGTCGGATATTTTTACCCAAAGTTTATCATATACATAGACGAGTGAAGAAAACGAATCAATGAAGCGTTCAATTTAGATAATAGATGACGCTAAACATCATAATTTATTTTTCAATTGAGTTCATAGCCTTATGCAAATCTTCATATATTACAAAGAATACAAAACTATTAGACATATCAATACGGGTTTTTTCTTGAACAAGAAAAATTTTTAATCGAATGAAATTCATCGGAAAACTTTTAAATCTAGGAATATTACTAACATATATTTTGAGTATTGTTTTACTAAAAGATCTATGAGATCTAATATTGTTTTAATGACACATTAAATCAATGTTGAATTCGATGTTAGATTATATACATATATACTATAAATTAGTCGTTCATTTATTCTGTATTGGTTTAAAAACGATCATTTGACTAGAGATATGTGGAACCAAAGTTTATCTTTCGTGCTGTCTTCTTCTGTCTAGAGAAAATCTAAAAACATGTCTGAAATGGATCTTGTTCTTGTCTTTTTCTTCAGTTTGTTTTAATAGATATAATTTATAAGATGATTCACTCAAAACAACAGAAAACTGACTTGTAGTGTTTTGTTTTGCTTCTATTAATTTTTGTCTTAACATGTGCATCTTAGTAAACTTTCAGATTCTGTTTTTGAATATCTCTAGATTTGAAAAAACAAGTTTAAAACAGCAAAATCTCAATTGAATGTAACATGTTGTAATGTAAATACGTCTGTATTTAACTTATGAAAATCTTTAATAGACAATAAGATGCTTTTCAACGATGATCGATCACTATTAGAAACGATCTGTCTTATTTATTTCTCTATGTCGAACAGAATTTTACTAGCGTTCTATTATTTGTTTGCCGTGTTATTCTCATTTTTGTATTCTATTTTTCTTAATTTAACATTAATATTATTATTCTAAGTATTGATTTAACTGATAAACAAGTTTTTTTTTTTATACATCCATTATATCCATAATAGGTCTCAATCCGTTATTATACATTTCGATAAACTGAGAAATATTAATATTTATAATTCAAGAGAAACTTTGAAATATTCTAGAACAATGTACGTCTTATTTTCAATTTCATTCAGAACCTGGTCCCATTGCTAAGGAGCTAAGGAAAAGCAAAATGTAGTCATTGGCATCTTCTCAGTCATTATAATGGCTAGAGATCTAAACACTTGTGTACACATATTCCATCAGACATGTACGTCAGCTGTATTATCCAGATCTTGTTTACTCGAGACGAAAACGAGTTATAATCAATGCGATGTATTTTTGCTCTAAGACCTATGACCTCAAAAGGCTGTCTATATATTTTACCGTGTTTCGTGTCATATATCGGATCAATTTTGAATATTTTCATACACAACATTAGTGAAGCATACGCTCTTTCATCATTCAAAAGATAACTTCATTTTCCCTAATCTTGTTATCTCTGAATCATCAACACTAATAAGATAATCCTTTGTATGTCATTACGTTCTAGTATAACATTTGATTCTGAAACTTGCAGAAAACAATAACATATGGAAAATGTTTCTCTAAAAGTTTCATAACAATTTATTAAACTAGCACTGAGTTACAGACCTTGAAAGGGTAATAGATGAGTTTTCTCACATCGATGATGAGAGTAAAATAACTATTATTCTAAGGCAGGCTAACGAATCTTCATCAAAAT
Source organism: Rotaria sp. Silwood1 (assembly GCA_905250075.1). Lineage (NCBI taxonomy): Eukaryota > Metazoa > Rotifera > Eurotatoria > Philodinida > Philodinidae > Rotaria > Rotaria sp. Silwood1. The sequence continues at coordinate 234,886 of CAJNOP010000201.1, forward strand.
TTGTATAACTGATAGCTGAAATAGAGTGCTACATGATGATAGATCTGTCGAGTTACAACAATTGATTAATCACTTCTAAGTTAAGATTAAGAGAATCATATAGATCCTAACAAACAATAAACACTCTGGAAAGTATTTCGAGCCTTAGCATATTACGACAGAGAAACTACATTTGTATAGATATTCATATTCGATTAAAATCTGCATAGTGCATATAGTCTTGACTCAACAGCAATCAATCAATTGGTGAAATTTTTCTCATGAGATCAGAAAGAGGAAAGACTTTTGTTCAGAAGTTTATATGTAAATTCTACAAAAATAATAACATTAGAAATGCTGTTATCAACAATTAGAAATTATTCTTGGAAAGAAATTCTAAACAAATATCAATTATTGCCTATCAGAATATTAGATATGATCGATACAGAATGGATTATTTATTTAAAAAAAAAACCAAATACTTACTAGGAATCTCAATTTCAACATCATAGCATATTTGTTCTTTAACATCACAAACTTTACAACTAGCATTATTAGCCATAAGTCGATTAAATTCATCATGTACTGGATCATCTGATCTCCATATTAATTGTTCATTACCATCAAGTGGATATATTTGATATAAACGACATGGTATTGCAAATGCTGGTTGACGAATAAATTCTTGTGGTAATGGACGAATATTTGTTATAGAGATATTTTCTTGTTCACCAACATCAACAAAATAAATGCATACTTCAGTTTCATTAGAAGTAAAACCTTTAAAACACAAAATGAATCAAAATTACAAAAAAAAATCCATAGAAAAAAAAAGCAAGATAGACCTAATATAGTAGCACGATGCCATATAGCATGATGATCTTGTGCAGCAACAGGTTGATAACGTATATATTGTGTAGATAACGTTGTTGATTGATAATTTTGCATAGCACATTGTAATTCAACTTGAAACTATAATAAAATCATTATAATTTTTCACTTTTCAGTCAAATTTATTTGCTGCAAAAAGGATTCTATCAGATTAGATGATCTATTCAGAATAGAAAAACCAATATAGTATGTCCTGGTTTTATTTTCATAAGAATATAGACGACTATGGGTCCAAAGCATGATCAGTGATTGATCATTGTTTGTATTATTTTTAATAACAGAAATACAATTTTTCAATGATCTGTTCTCATTGTTACTAATGACGTGTTTTCGAGGGTGTCGATCATACAAGATGTAATCAGACGCCAACCTTTCTCAGATATTGCTCGAAGTCTAGCATTACGGAACACATTATTTGGAAGTTCTCCACAATAGTTTTGACTTGAGAAATCTTCATTTTCTTTTGTTGTCGCATTGTATTAAGATATTTTCACTATCAAAAGTCGATTCCGAAGCGAAATAGACATGATATTCGGAATCAACATTACAAGTAGCATCGAATAGCTAATATTTTAACGGAATATTTTCTTTCAACAAAATTTGACTTGGAGTGATTGACTGCAGCGTGAAATACAGGGAAAATGGTCTCGCGAAAACAGTACCGATCGAATTCTAGCGGGAAAAAAGTGTTTAGTTAAAATATGAGTTATTCGATGCTACTTGTTATGTTAACTCTGCATATCATGTTTATTTCGTACTAAAACCGGCTTTGAACGTCAAAGATATCGATATACAATGCTAAAAAAAAAGAAAACACAGATCTCTCAAGGCTAAGCTATCCTGGGTGTTATACACTCATCTTGAAGAACTTCGAAATAATGTGTTTTATTATGATGCATCGTAGGCAATTTCTGAGACAGTTTATCATCTAGTCACATTTTCTATAATCAGTACTATTGAAGAGATGAAGATTTACCCTTAGTGAAAACTAGTGATAAATCATTGAAAAATCACATTTTTTTCCTGTTGAAACTAGGATGATGAGAGATGTTAAGTAGATGAACTTGTAATCCTGGAATGTTTGCATAAAATCCTATGTAAGAAAATTTTTTTAACAGCAGATTTGATGAAGAATCATTAAACTCTATAAAATTTTTGGATTGTGCAGTCAAGTAGAATGGCACTGGTTCTTGTGAATGCCTGTACATGGTTCTATGAAGAACTTTGAAACCTTATATTATAGTATAGAACTCATAGAATCTAACTTCTGATAATCTGTTACATTACAGGTTTAGTAACAGCCATGGCACCATCAAACAATTACTTCCCGAATGGAAAATTCTTTTGTTTCTTCTCAATACACATAAATAATGATACCGCATAATGATTCTGTATGATGCTAATCATATGCTGGAAGGAGATAATACTATTATGTCTTAATGAAGATAGATAATCATAAACGTTAAAATCTCTGCTAAAACTCAAAACTTATACATATATATATATACATTCCCTGTCACCAACAGATTAAAGTCTTATGAAAATAAGATTTAATATATACCATTGGAATGCATCTCGACTCGCTCTACAACATGATCTATTTTGGTTTTTCAATTTTGAATAGATGATCTAATTCGAGAAGGTCATTTTACTTGTGCATGAGTGTTAATCTTTTGTCGAAGATAAACATAAAATCGACTGGGACTTTGATAATAAAGAATTCGAACTTGATTCGACTGAATGAAATCCAATTTTTCCATTGGAATAACTAGAAAAAAGAAAAAAAAAGCCGTTATAATAGATCAAAACAAAAAAACTTAATTCATATTAACATACATTTATGAATAGGCATATCATTATTTTGTAACGATATTTGATGCATTCGAGTTCGTTCTGTCATTGCAAGTAACAAAAACAAGTTTTTTTTTTTTGTTTTTGAAATTAAACTTTATTTTCCGTTAACAGCTGTCTTTTATAAAATTAACGGATTTACCATGAATAATTATCCTTTTGACTGAATCAATGAAATCAGTCTAAAAAATAATTTTTCTACAAAAAATAAATAAATAAATAAATAATAATTTTTTTCATTATCTATTTTTTGAAATAAACAGACATCATAACCATTTGTATCTAACGAATTTTATCTTTTTCTCCAAAATAGTTTTTTTTAATATCAATATAAAAAGATATTTCATTTTTAGCAAACAACAATTATTTGAAATATTTATTAATAAACTTAAGATTTATAAGGAACAAAACAAAACTCATTTATTTGCACGTATAAATTTTTTTTCATGAAGCATATTTCATGTTGAAATTTCAGTTAAACATTAATATGTTAAACACGTGTAAATGGCAAAAGAACGGAAAAAACCCACGTCACTGCTGGAAGAACAGAATAGGAATGTGTAACCAGTCAGTTCTTGGTAGTGAATCATAATAATTTACAAGCGCGACAATCGAGATGTCGTTTATAGTTGTATTAGTGAGAAAAAAATAACATTTACATAAATACAAGGAGTTCTAATAATTGAAAAGAAAGTACAACAAAATGTCCAATACCCGCAGGGTGTTGGTCTTGCCCTTCGGGTACTATAGAAAAATCGATTTTATTTTTTTTATAAGAAATGTGAGTTGAGGGGATAGAATTCGGCGTGAGCGGATTCCACCAAAAGTCAAATGTATCCTGATTTATCTTTCTTTTACAGCTATAAATAACCTTAGTTTCTTTATTGCTTTTATATTTCCATCAATATGATTGTTTTAATTATTGTCTATAATGTAAATATTTTTTTGTACACAAAATGTCTATTTTATTTAGAAAGTTTCCGATGATTGAATGTTACTGTTTCGAATTGGTTTGAGACTTCAACGACAAGGATGCTATTCATTATCAATTCTATTTCATTTTTTTCTTTGAAATTGATTCGTCTGATAATTCAACATTGCCACTGCAATCGTTTGCTGTTTAAATGAATATGTGAATTAGTTTCTGCTTTTTGTGTGATAGACATTTTGCTTGATTCTGTAAATATGATATTTTCTTTTATTTTTCTTTTGAACGATCATAGTTAAGACATGGTTATAACATTATAGATTGACGAAAGAGCACATTGTTCATCCATTAGTAACTAGAACTTCACTTTCTCTTTTGACTAGGCTATTCTTTCTTTTGTACAATGATGCCAATAAATATAGAAAACCAATGAATCTACATACATAAGAATATACGTCACGATTCTTTTCAAATATGAATTGACTGAACGCCCGATTTCTTGATATACCCAATGAAATCTTGCTTATGATTTTCAAAAAACTCCATAATATTGATCTTCTCTATGTGCTATTTGATATAAATAATGAAAGACTTAACCTTTTGTTACAAGACAAGATCTTCAACAATACTCTCAATTTCATATCAAGATTTACCGATGATAATTATCCAACTTGTGACCAAATAGTTGATCGATTTTGCTTTGATATATTATCAAAAGTACATCACAATGTGAAATGTTTGATTCTTGATTCATTATATATGTAGCGTATTCTTTTTGCTGTCGATTATTCTTATTTTACTGATCTAAAACTGTTCAATTTATTTTAAGGGTTGAAAATTCCTTGACTCAGTCATTCAATAATCTAATAAAGAAGTATTGCAAAGAAACAATTACAAGTTATATTTATTTTTTAGATGAATTACCTTTTCAACATATTTTTAAACAACAAATATAGATATTGATTCAATGATTGTGCACAATACAGTGAGTTTATGCTTTATTGTATAAACATTTAAGAATATATTTGACGAAATTATTTTTACTAATATAATAAAATAGTTTCTTTCTATTTTCTCCAAATTTATTGTTTTCTATTTGGTCAAAGTTTAGGAATAGAATCTAGAGTCATATGATACAAATTTATATCCTGTCTCGAATCCTGTTTGTATTGTTGAAAGAAGAACAAGTGACTCAATGCACAAAGTGTAGCAAACGACTTATTGCTTTTCACTCGCTAAGTTTCCATGACGAATTCTTCTTTTCTATACATTTATCATAATTCAAGTCAGCCACTTGTTCTCCATAGGTAATCAGCATTTAACAATAAGAAAAAAGTTGTTGATATCATGAGAATGATGCAAGTGTCGACATGTGAAAATTCCTTTTTCAAAAATTCGATTTCATTCGGCGTCCATAAAAAAATGAAAAATAATAATTAAAAGTTAAGTTTTCATGACTAGTCATGTATGATTCTATCTGAAAAAGATTATTTATATTTCAGATGCTATATACAATAGATTATTTGTATTGTAATAGTTGGTCCATATTCATTATCTCTTAATTTATTAACTTAACATAACTGAAATTTGTTATGATTTTCACTAGAGAAGTCTACGATTTCGAAATAATAAATATCTTATTGTATCGCGTTCTGAATATATCTGTGTTCGTTCAGTCAACTAGCTATTCTACTTGGGCTTATATTCATCTGATAGTCTAGTTCTTTTTTCTGTTATTTACTAAAATATTAAGATATATCTTAGCAATAAAATTAGTAAAATATGCAATATTTGTTGATATAAGAATTAAACATATTCGAGACATTGTTTTTTTTCTAGATGGTTCCAAGATTCGTTTTTTCGTCCTGAAATTATCAGAATAATCCCACAGAACTCTAATATAAATAAATTGTTTTTAGTCATGATATCTTAACATTGTATATTTTACAGACTAGAAGAAGTTAAAAATAAGCAGTCTTTTAAAGAATGTGGTCAAAACATGAGAAGCGTTCTATATGATTTATAAATTGAGGTTGACAATGAGACTTGATATGTTAGTAAAATATGTTAATATTTTTTATATTCAATATTCATATTTTATTTATCGTTTTCGAGAGACTATGGACTATACACAAAATAATATCCACAATCGTATTAGAATCGAGAAATTTTTTCCATTAAAAAAAAAATTTAAAAGTTAAACTGTTATTCATCTGATTAGTGTCACATATTTAGTCTTGAGTTTTAATTTTATTTTTTTTTCCAGAGATTTTTGACATCTTTTGAATCTTTTTAAAAAAAAGTTGTCAAATATAACTAATTGATATTCATTAATGAATTATAACAGTTTCACAGAAAAATATGGATCTTTTTAACGATAAAAATTCAAGAGTATAGACCGACTTCGTAGTATTCCTATGTTTTCGAATCATAGCTATAAGGCACAATATTTAAGAAATTTCTCTATATTCCTATATGTTTTCAGAAAGCAAATATTTTTTCCAAAAGAGATTAGTATTTCTTAGAAAAAAAGCTACTCAAAGCATTGATATAAATATTATTAGGGTTTATAAAAAGATGTATGGATGACAGCGACTGAATGTTTGTGATTTTCGTTAAGATACTGAATAAAATATGGAGTTATTGATCCTTTTATTTGCCAAAGATTTTCACAGAAGATGTACGATATTTTTATAAAATATGATTTAACCAAAGTATGGAAGTATTGGTGTAGAAGTTTGACTGGTCTTCTTCACAATGAACAAATAACAGATTCCAAACAATAAACAGAATCTTCAATGTTGAGATTAACCTATTTTAGGAAATTTTTCTTAATAGAATGTAAGAATTTATGTTTTTACCATATTCAATATTCTAACGCACAAGATACGATTCGACTTGACTGCATACTGTCCTATTCAGAAAATTAGAGTACAAGCAAAATCACTTTGTCGCTTAGCTGTTTACTTTGTTTCCTTGCAACAGAGTGCGAAGGGTACAGAAGTTATGTCCACCCTCTTATCAGGAATATTGAGGATATATTAGCAGAATACCTCTCTTATCTCTTAAATTGTGTCACATGAATAATTATAGTAGCCCCCTCCTATGAACAACGACAGATACATCGATAAAAAAATATCTATTACAGGACCAAAGTGAATCACAACTAAATTTAAGAGAAGCGTTCATTGCACTATTTTCCACTCACTGTAATGTATAAAGACGAACATCTTGGGTTATAGATGTGCATCAATTGTAGGTGAGAATTGATAAACCAAAACATGTCAATGAGTTTCGTCGTTTACGAAATTAGTAACTTCATCGCGTTTCACAATCTTATCTTACTGGTATTTTGTTTATAGTTTGTAATATTTACATATGTTTTGATTATATACTTTCACTTTTGTGAAATGCTACAATAGTAATGAAACAACATATAATTTATATTGTAAATAAAAACTGTTTTTTCTAAGTTAGTATTCGGTTTTATTTTTGTTTGTAATAAATTAATTATTTGTATATGTCAGAAATTTGGAAAAGAAATCAATTTTAATTCGTCAGACAGCATGGAGAAAAAGTGCCGACAATGAGGAATGCTATTGCAGGTTCATCGGATCTCTAAGGAAGAGTTTTAAGTAAAACCAATGTCATGCATATTTTATATACAGATATAGAAAATCCTATATCAATGGTGCTTGTGAATTTCTATGCATTTCTATTATCTCATGGAGTAGTGCTATGAGGCCAAACTATAGATAAGATCATAAAAGGATATGTGATAGTCTCATTTAAATCCAGTTTTGATCTTGATCAATCAACGTCAGTCGAATATGTTGATGTTTTTTAACATTACTATGTGAAACTAATAGGACATGCAGAATAAAAAATTCTAAGGATTAAACTAATACGCATTTGGGATTGATTCATCATTTGATCGGGTATATGGACAAAAGTTTTTTGATATCTAACAAGAGGTCGATTTTAACTTCATATTATGAATCTATGTGCTTTCGATATGATATGAGGCGTGGAATTTTGTCGAAAGGGAACAAGTTTGTATAGAACAAAGATTAATTAGAAGAAACATTGCATCCACAAGATCTAATGAAATCAATTTAAGACATAGGATAATTACTGGCTGATGAAGTTATTTAGAAAACATGTTTGAAAAGACTTACAGATACATTAAGAGAATATACCTCAAACGAGCTATTATAAAAAAAATAATAATGATAACGAATCAAGCGATTTTGCTGTCTACCCTTGTGATTTGAACCGGACAAAAACTGGAGGCGAACCAATCTTTATTTAATATTCAACAAAAGAACAATGAATAAATCTTTTTGACACGTATAAAAAAAATTGAGTCTATACTTTCAAACACAAGTTGGATCTTCGTATTCATACATGTTTTCTTCAAAGTACACCACATACGTGAATAGCATTCTTGAACAAAAGAATATAGATAAAGGATTATCATTAATAGCTGATTACAGAGTTTTACTTTTATAAGATTTAGCCTTTTCAAGCCTCTTAATATTCAATTTCATAGGTTTCTTTTTGCTTGTTGAATTTGGTAATATTCATTCTGATTCTAGTTGATTATTTGAACAGTTAATTGTTCATTTTGTTCTTCTTATTGTTTTATCTAAAACAAGACTTTTGATAATAGGATTTATAAAGTAGAATTTTATTTCTCGTTCAGGGTATAGTTGTGCTGTAGGTACCCCTTCTAGTAATACTCACATCAGCATCCACATGCTACACTCAAACCCACTCATATCCCGTACCCTAGTTTGCATGATTCCAAATGGAGACAAAAAGCTTGTTAGCACAGCCCCTTTGGAGCTGAAATGTGGAACTCACATATATTCATTAGTTTCATTATACTAATCACAAAATACACACTGTTTAAATTCTCTAAAACAACGATAGTTCTTTTCTAATGGTAATCAATTTTCAGCAAATGCTATCTTTTTGATTTTTATACCTTGAACAGAAAAATTTTATTTTTTTTGGTGGAGTTGCTATGGTCTGTAATGGGAAGCCTGCGTTACTATGTATCTGTAATGAAGAGGAGGAAGGGAAGCCGCGAAAACTTGAGCTTCAAACTTGCATTCACAATTTTCTTCGAAAATAGGTGTAAGTTTCACAGAAGTATTTATTAGGAGTAATGATCTTCGAGGTAATTATTGTTAGCAACTTCAACAAACTTTTTGAACGTCGAGAAGAAAGCTAATTACTGATTAGATAGCGCTAAACTCGTGCATGTCTCTCGGTATGAATGATTATTCACCAACTGAGGAGAATAATAAAAACTTACGTAAACTGTGTTCAGGTATTGTCAAAACAACATACAAGTGTCCGAACACATGGTTTATCTTTAGTTATTCATTTTATTCTTTCGATCGCTCTACATATTTGTTTCATCATGTGCAGCTTAATCGTGAAAGAAACATTTTGTATGAGTAACAGTCTGCATATGGCATACATTTTCATTATGGAAATTCTTTATTTTGATCAATAGCTGATAACATCGAATGCCAATGTTGCATAGCTAACTAACATGTCTTTTGTGTTGTTTTAGCGGCAGAATTTCGATGATGTAGTTGATGTTCCTGTCTCTAAATCTCTTCCAGTACAAATGCTACCCTTACAAATGCAACAAAATTCTATTGTATTAAGAAGCAAATATGAAAAATTTTCATATCCATTTTATCACACTTCCTTTAATTACATCTGTCATGCCAAGAGAAGTTTTGGATATCTGAATGGTTTATGGCTTGTATTTTAACCATCGTCTTGCTCATATCGGTGAGAATAATTTGGTTTAATTTGGTATTATTTTCAAGATGGTTCACGATAGCAATAATTGCAACGGTATAGATTATTTCAATATACAACAAATGATCATGACCTATATCGCATGTTTCTTTGTATTATCGACGATAGCGCTGACGACCCTAGTCCACTTCCTCCAGCAAAACCTTCGAAGAATCTCTGTGAAGACTATCTGGAAACTTTTCAGAGGCAGTGGACTAGGGTTACATTTGAACGCGTTTTTATGATTAACCTGAATAAAAGCGATAAAATCGATGTAAATAAATAGATACTCACCCTTGAATACGTTGCTAAAATAAATCTAAATAAAAGAAATTATTTAGCTTTTTACAATAAATACTTGCCATTGACTCTGTTGTTTCGATAGTTCATATTATAAAGATTTCTGTTTACCGCTTTAGAATTATATATAAATCTATAGGACAGGACTTTTTTATTCACTATTTAAATAAAAGATGCCAGAATGACTGTTATTCATTACTCGAAACAAACGAAACATAGAGAAAATAAAATGAATCATGAGTGAGATTCGAATTCAAGTAGTATTACAACTATTTATAGTAACTAGCGAGATATAGCTTTAATTCAGACTCAAACGCGCAATGTGAACATTTATTTTCATCCCTTTCGAATGATATTATGAATAGAGACTTCGTTGTACAAAGACTAACTCTAATCGACTGCGATACTTGAGCATTTGAAAATATACCTGTCTATTGCTGTTGAATTGAATCACATATAATTATATATTAATAAATATGGCAAAACATTTTTATTCATTATTCGAATAAAAGATACTAAAACAGCTATTATTCATCAGACAAAAATATTTTAAAAAATGGATATTGAATTTGAATCTCAGTTAAGACTATGTCTCGATAGCTTAGTTTGAAATAGCGTCTGGCTAGTTATCAGTTGTAAGATACTACCTGAATTCGCATTTCAGTCGATACTCCTTTTCTTTTCTTTATTTTTCATTCTTTTCAAGTGATGGATAGTAGCTGTTCTATCATGTTTTATTTGAATAATGGATAAAAAAGTTCTGTCATGTACATTAATATATAATTGTCTATGATTTAATTCAACAGCAATAGACAGGTATATTTTCAAATGCTCCAGTATCGCAGTCGATTAAAGTTAGTCTTTGTACAACGAAGTCTCTATTCGTAACATCATTCGAAAAAAATTAAAATAAATGTTCGCACTGCGCGTTTGAATCTGAATTAAAGCTGTATTTCGCTAGTTGCCAGTTGTAATACTACCTGAATCCGAATATCACTCATGATTCATTTTATTTTCTCAATGTTTTATTCTTTTCGAGCAATGAATAACAGTCATTCTACCATCTTTTATTTCAATACCGCCGACACCCTCTCTTTAGGTTAGTGATTACCTTGAATGCTTCTTTATACAGCCTCTTGTACCTTTTCATAAATGCTTGGCAGATTTGTTGATCGTGATGGGTTTTCTTTGATACCATTTTGATAATCGATTAAAAGGTTGTTTGAAAGTGTATAGGAAATTTATGTGCTCTTACGAAGATTTCATAAAGGGAAAGAAAATATGTTTTTTATACATTTGATTTTCAGAAATCCTTTAAAGGTTTATTGCTGTATCGGTTTTTTACGTCGTGCTTACATGATTGGATATGAATAAATCTATAGAGAAAAGATCGTATAAGTATTCGGCAGAGTATATGGACTGTATTCATACACATATAACGCTGCTCAAGTAGTCAACCAAGTAATTTGAGTACTGATGCTGGCAAGTCCTACTTGCTCAATGAGTATTTTCATAAGGATAGTTCTGTTTTGTTCATCGTTGTATTATTTCTGTTAACTTTCGCATTCGTATCAAGGACCGTCCATGTAGTCATCTATTCTTTGTATGATAGTGTCACTTTTCTCGTTCACTCATAGTAGTAACTGATTCTTTTTTCGTTGCATTTTTATTTTTATTTATACGTTGCTTGACATATTCTTTGGCCACTTATTAATTGTTTTTCGTATAGTCACTTAAGAGTAGATACAGTTGATAGAGCGGTAACCTATATGATTTATTGAGTACTAGTCAATCTTGAAATTTTTAGTAGTCTCATAGAAATCCTTTTACTCGGATAAAGACCAGGCTTGCCGATTGGGGGGGGGGGGGGGGTTTCCCCCCCCTAAAATGCTAGGCTGTCTGCCAAAATTTTTAACACTTTCTGCGAAAAATATTTAATATTTTCTGGGAAATTTTCACTATTTTTGAAGGAATAGAAGCATTTTCTGTCAAAATTTTATCCCCCCCCCACTCCTGAAAACAATCGACAACCCTGATAAAGACAATGCAGATACATCTGAGCTAGAGGTCTGTGGGACAGTCCCGAATCCCGAAAAATCCCGAATGTCCCGTCCCGTGGGACATTCGGGATTGTCCCGAAAAGTTTTCGGGATGGGACAATCGTGACCGGGACAATTCTAAAATTTTCGGGACGGGACAATTTGAAAAGAACGAATGTCCCGAATTTTTCTTTTCTATTTCAAAATATCTCGTTCAGTTAGATTTTTATTTTAAAGAAATGTCTTAATATGTAAATAAATAACAGAAAAAAAACACAAAAAATATTGCAAGATATATTCAAATCTGTTCATCATTATCATCTTCGTCAATTGTTTCTTCATTTTCTTGATTTTCTTGTTCAATAGAACGACATCTTTATATTTCTTTCGTTCAACGGGACAAACGGGATGTTCCGGGACAATTCAAAAATAATTCGGGACGGGACATTCGGGACCGGGACATTTTGAAAAACTCCGGGACAGGACAAACGGGATTCGGGATCATTCAAAAATTTTCGGGACGGGACATCCGGGATTCGGGACACGAAAAAGTTTGTCCCGCAGATCTCTAATCTGAGCCAATCAAATCTTATCAATAATATTACTTGTTCATCTTTCTATTCATTATTTTGAGCACAATAGAATTGTTATTTTTTAGTTTTTCTACTCACCTGACTATAGATAAAAAAGAGCAAATAGCTATAGTTAAATATCATTAATCAGTTTCCATACGTATACATGGGAGTGCCCAGTTATATAGGATACTGCATTCATATTTTTTTATATTGTCTCAACAGTAAATCAGAAAACTTTGGTTTTTTTTATATCAGTTATAGTGCATACATAATGCTGATCATTTGATTTTCTTCAGACTCTGTCTCTTATAAATTAAAAGATTTGTGAAGATCTTTCTCAAGATCGTTTGATAAAAGATGTATCTGTGCTTAAAAGGTTTTAAGAAAAACCTCGATAAACAAATTTCTTAATTTATAAGAGACAGAATCTGAACAAACTCAAATGATCAGCATTATGTATGAGCTATAACTGATACAAAAAACAAAGTTTTGTGATTTATTGTTGAGTCAATATAAAAGAAATATTAATGGGATATTCTACATAACTGAACCCTTCTATGTATAAGTGATGTTTCATAAGCTTTGAAACTATTTTGATTTTCTTTTGCTTTTTTTAAATATGCCAAGTTACATAAACATAGAAGATATATGCTTAAAAGTAATTTCTAAATCATCATTGAATACTGACATTGTTTTTTTTTGCACGGGACATTATTAGATAAACTGTTAAAATAATTTTATCAAGTTTGTTTCTCACACTTTTTCATTATATTTTTATCGTAATGATGTAAAAAAATATCATGTCCACACTTTTCAAATAGAGTTTAAAAGGTATACGATGCGTGTGACGAGGCCTCGAAAATATGAAATATATATAGTTTTTGTTCGTTCTGTTCTGATATTAAGCCTCTCGGCAGCCATTGAATTCCAACCACTCAAAAACTGTATTCTATCGAACATTCGTTTTTGACTTCTCAAGCACTTTTACATCATTCAATACTTATCAAAGTTTTGCGTACTAAAGAAAAGAAATATATTGGAAGCATAATGTTGACTGTTCCGACAGAAGCAAGCCAAGCAGAATAACAGTTTCAAGTAGTGAGGTTGATTTTGGTTCCGTGAAATTTCTTCAAAAAATGTTTTACAAATGTTTGCTTCATTCAACTATATTAATAGGGTGATTTGTGTTTGGCATATATCTTCCTTAATTTCATAGTTTTGTAAAAAATATTTTACGTTAACTGATGGAAAATAATAAGTAAGACCGAGATCCATAAATGATTCTGACAAAAGATACAGCGACAAGGAAGTTTGCGTTTTGAATGTTTGAAAATCTTTTCTTAATATTGATTGAACACTTTATCACTCCAATCAATTACTTATCGAATAAGCCTTTTTTGTAGTCAGAGACTTCAAAAGCTGTTTTTATCTGATTAAAAAGCTTTTTTTTTATTTTCGAAAACTATTAACAAATATTAAAATAACAATCTTGAAAGTACTAACCGTCTAAGAATTGAAAACATACCTTTAATAGCAAAATAATAGTTCCTATTTAGTTTAGATGTTTGAATTTGTCCTTCCGCGTTTATTTGATAGATTTTGAAGGCTCGAAAATAAGGCACCTGAAGGAGAAAATCCTTGTTATTTTGATCGAATTTCGGCTTTCTCGGCATAAATCGTTCGACTAGTCGAAAAGTCAGTGTTCTGCTGATCTATTGAAAAGTGAGAATCCGAGGAGTACATTTGAAATTTCGATGCCCATGACAACCTTAAATCGACGCATCGAAATACCTATCGGATGGCCATATAGATTATTTGAGTATTAGATCCTATAAGAACACAACGATTAAAAAAGAATCACAATAAGTGCATGACTAATCTTTTGCTTATCATAACTCAAACAGAGTAGAAAATAAGTTTGATAAATATATTTTGATATGTCTTCTAATAATGCACTTTCTTAATAAGCATATCAACTGAGCATAGTCACTTCAAGATGATAATTCAGATGTTACAGATATAGTTTTTCTGTATGTGTTCATCTTTGTATATTCGAAAAATACAAAAAAATCAAAATGGTCTCCAAGTTCGTGATTTAGTCTTGGTCTATGTTAATTTGACAGAACGCATAGTAGTTAGATGAGTTTCTTAAAAGTAGAATATTTTTTATCGCTTATCTTAATATGTTACTGAACATTTGGTTTCAAATCGATTATTATCCTTAGACAGAACAATCATCTTCCATAGATTTAGATTGTTTCAAGTATAATTTAGATAAACTCACATAAGAATTCAATTTTGTTACCATCTTGTAACACATGACTTATTATTTAGTTTGACTTCGATCTGTAAGAACTTATATCATTGGCAGTTCGAAGATCTTACTTCAACACTCATTCATGGTAGTGTTTCACAAATAACTATCCCACAATACGAAGCAGATCAAATATTCTTAATATCATAATCTAAACAGAAAGAATTGAACTCATTATTGTCTTAGAAATTTCCTTCGTTTAAGTTTAGAGAAACAATCTGTTCTAAAACACTTACAAAAATTTCGCTTTTATATTCTTCAGATATGCTCCTCAGTCTTTTAACTTCAAGTCTTATAGATATATCTAGTGAAATAAGCTCAACTCAAATAATTGTACATAGAGTGTAGATGAACTGATCGTTGAGACAGATGTCGAGATGATGATTGAAATGAATCAGCGCTGTACGATACAGGTGTCGAATAAATCTTTCTTTCTGCGCATGATTCTGATTGCAATTCGTGCTTTGTCGTTTTGAAATCGTAGTTAGTCTATATCTGAGGTAATTTTAAAGATAAATACATCAATCAGGATGTCTAAATTCATTTCTAACGTATGGCGATCGCAACTCAAATTGTGACTAAATGGTCAGTTGTAAGTAGAAACTGTTGTTTTAAAAAGAAATCAAATTCACACTCGAGCACTGTCCAACGAATTTGAAGCTTGCCTTTTTAAGTTCATAAAAGTAGATTATCTTTGACGTCAATTAGAGTGCTTTTGATATCAGAATGTACTTCATAGGATCGAGAATACAGCGAAAAAAGCAATTAACGCAGAGAGATATAAAGGAGAACGAGAAGTTTATTCTCTTTTTGTATAAAAGTAACCCGTCATATTATATTCTTAAAAAAAGTTATCCGTCGACGAATGTGTATCGAAATGAGACGTGTGCTCGTCAGCCGACATTCAAGAGAATGAAAAGGGGGAACTAGATTTTTTTTCTTTTGTTTTCATGATAAAAAATACGTATTGAAAGAGAGAATATAGTATTACTATAAAAGTCATTGAATATTCTTTTTATAAAAAAAATCATTGAAATTTTTTCTATTCGAGTCTTCACTGGATTTCAGTCCGAATTATCAGGAATGCCATAGAAATATGAATGCGACAAGAAAGTGGATTTGACCATTGATTTTGAAATAGATAAGCAGTATTTGACGACATGAAGTAGATTCATCAGTTCATTTCGAAATGACAGTCATCAAGTCCTCTTTCCTCTATCGTTCATATTTTTATGTCATTCAGCCAATTCAAAACTGATGAAAGCTCCATTAGAACAAAGTTTCAGTGATTTTTAACAAGAAAATTCCATGGGTTCTATAAGAGTTCTATACATACATTCTCTCTCAATACTTCTTTTCTACTGCTTTCCTCTTTCACTTCTTATCAATCCTTTTTGTTCCAATTTACTTCACAAAGTAATTATGACATTGACAGAAACATCAGTTTCACTCATAAGTGAAAAGACAGATTACTTTTTCAAAGGTAACAAGAAAACTATTGTCCTACCGTCTGTTAGATATTTGACTTCGATGTTCATGTAGATGACAAGCAATACGCCAACTTTTCACCGTAATATTCAGTAAACAAGGAATAAAAGCAGATTCTAACATAGTTTAATTTTGTGTTTGCAAATAAGCATGCTACTCACATCACTCTAACTATTTGTATCTGTTTTTCTCTAGCTTTGCTAATTGTTCTAGTCTCACGGGCAGTCTAAAATCTTTTCTATATGTGTCTGTATGACAGGAAGTCCTAGAAACGTAAATACTATGCTTTCTCCTTGTGTCATTTAAAAAATACTCAACTTTTTAAAGATCAATGCGTTTTATTTTTCAATCACTAATATATATACTTTGGACATGAATTTCATTTCATTTTTAACAAGAATCAGTTTGTCTTGCAGAATTCATATTCAAAAGATATGCAAGCAGTTAATCTACTTAGCAAAGTTTCATCAATTGACTGTGTTGGTGAAAACAAAAACCACATGTCATTTAATAACATCTCACGAATAATCGCTATTATTTTACTATTTGTGTCACTATTAGCAATACTCAACTCTAATGTTACGACGTATATATATAAATATCGCACTCGCACAGCAAACAAGTTTGGTATTCGTGCATATGCAAGTTTCTCAAACAATTCAGCTGATTCTATTGAACTGCTCAATCGAAGGAGGCAATTTGACATGGTTCTTAGTTATTATACTGAAAATGTTACATTCGTTGCGCGATTCATTAGCTATATTCGTAATGTTACGAGCATCAGCAAACTCAATCCTTTTGTAATTGTCTATAATAAGAACCCTAATGTCAACATAACTTATTTGAAAGTTGCTTTGAATGCTGATTCAGTGATGACATTACCTAATGTTGGTCGTGAAGGAGCCACATTTCTCAGTCATATTATTGAGAACTATGATACACTTGCTACTCATACACTTTTTTCACAAGCAGGTGTCGAAGGTATTACTGGAACAGGACTGGAAAATTGGTTTATGTCACGCCTGGTAAAACAGTTCAATGCGTCAGTTGGATTTATGCCACTTGTAGTTACGAATATGGTTGCTACTTATAATTGTGGTAAAGGTCCATATGGAGATTTTCTACGGTTAACAGAGCTCTGGGGAATATTGCAGAGTACACTATGCCCACCAGGTGGACAAGCTGTAAGTAAATTTAAATCTAATAAGCATTGAAACACAATTATCTTCAAAGGTTTCCTTTCGAGGTCAATTTCTTGCTAGTAGGCAAAGAATTCGTAGCAGACCTTTACACATATACAAATACATTCAAAGTATTCTTACGGTTTGACTTTTATTGTGATCAGTTTTCAATGGCTCATTTTTCATTTTAAGGCAAATGCTTCACATTGGATCCATAAAGATTCAAATCATGGATGGCTTGTTTCAACACCGGAGAATCCAATTTTTGGCCACGTAGTGGAGCGTTTGTGGACGGTGCTTTTCAATTGTTCAAATCCTGATCTAGTTCAAAAATGCCAGCAAGAAAACTGTGCATGTTTCGATTAACTTTTGAAGACTCATCAAAGACGCATATAACTCGAAATCCTTCATAAACTTGAAGGGTTAGAGACTTCGCTGCGTTTTATGTTTGCATAGAGAGTCTCGAGCTGCAACAAACCTGCACTCGAAGAATTTATTGATTTTTAAACGCAGTATGTGAAGTAAATGAATGGTTTCCGACATGGGTGTTTTTCTTTCATTGCTGCTGATTTAATGATCTTACATTGAAAAAACTCAAGAGATAACGTCTAGTTACATTCTTTGACTAGCACTGTTCAGTAGGATAGGAATATATTTCTGTTGTTTTGATTGAATTTTAAGTGTTCGAGCCATTATTTGTCCAATGACACCAAGTTTGTGTGAATACTTATTAGCCACATCGAAATCGTTTCAATTTGTTGTTTATTCGTGAAATAATGAGTTTCACATCATATAGAACGATTTCCATGTAAATCTGCAGTTTATTACCAGCTAAAGTGGTAGAAATTTTAAGTTCAATGATTGAAAAAAAAAGGGAAGTTTCGAATAAATTTCTAATGAACTGCTTTCAGCTCTACATGTCGATGATTGTTAAAGAGTAGTCTATAGTCTAGACAAATCAAAACCGTTTAACATGAAACTTTTGTGCGAAAGAGAGATAGTAGTGTTTCCTCCAATGGACGATTGTATATTGTAAGATTAGCTTCGTGTACTGTGAAAGCTCTTCTCTACGAGAAAACACATGTTTGGCTTGCAGCTCTTTTACATTAGAGTCAAACTGCATATTATTGGTCCTTTCGATTATGGTTTACTACATTCTATTTATAGTTAAAATATGAGCTTAAATAGTTGAGATTTGGATAATTTTGATCTGCTAATGGTACTTTTTGTGATAATTGTAGAAGCCTAATGTGTCCAGCTGAAGCACAAAACAAACCATATCAGATATTGGATTATTCAATTATAATTCTGTTTATGTGCATAATTTTTTTAGTGCTGTATGTTTTCTAGTAACGAACACATGAATTTTTTTAAGCTACCTAAAAAATTCATATACATACTTACCACTAATAGATAGATGTCGACAACTCAAAAACGAAATAACCTTGATTTTTATTAACTTGTCAGGACTATGCGCAAATCGTTGACTAAAAAATGAAACAGTAGCTGGTTCAAACTGAATGAACGTTTATCGAAATCGATCATAAAAATTAGTGTGAAATGGGACGATATGCATTATTATAATACTTATAAAATCTGAACTATCCAGATGTCAGAAATGACAGATTCTTATTACGCAATCTCAGAGGCTTACTTTATATTTCTGTCAAAATAATTAGAATATGTCTCGTTTCATTTCTGATTCTTCAAAGTTTGGCACTTTCTTAGCTAAAATATTGTATTAACAGCATTGCTCGTATTTATACTAGGATTCACTGTGTACTAAAGAACTGACAGTCAATCTCTGATTTCACAGAACATCTTATAGATATGCTTAAACTATAATCACTCAGTTTGAAAATTTCAATTTCTGAATTGTTAAAAACTTTTATACTTGTAAGCTAATTAAACCATAGATAATTAAAAGTTCATTGAGTTTTTGTTTTGTGGAAGGGAAGAACAGTAGAGATTGTTGTATACATGCTTCACTGACAGTGACTTTAAGAGATATCTAGTAGTGAGCGACATTTTAAAAACTAACTATTCATTTATATGAAAAATTGAATCAATAAAAACAATATTTCAGAAGCAGGCACAATTCATAAAACCACAATATGTGATATTCATTCAGTTCTATTATTTTAAAATAAGATGAATAGAGTTTTGTAGTGATGGCATGGCATATTCTTTTTTTTTCAAAATAGATTTAAGCTTTTTTTACCATTTGTCTGCAGTGGAATATATACAAAATAAGCAGTGTTGCAGACATTCTGTAATGTCCAGTATGTATGATATATTCACAATGTCAGAAGGCTCCATTGTGTAAACCTTCAAATACTGCACTTTAAGTTCTATGTTAATTGATCTCACAAATAACAACTTGTAAAAAATACAAAAAGGAAATAGCTTAGGTATTTTAATTTCTTTCTATTGTCTTTCTACCATCAGTGCTACTAGCCGATCACATTGGTCATGAGATGATGACAACAGTGATAATGGTTCTCTCATATTTAATTGTTTAGTAATCTTGGATGGAGAGATGAGATAAAAGCAGATTAGGAGTTGACAGAATACCTTCGTCTTAATATAATCGATGTTGGAAAATGGCACAGATTAAGGAGTTGTTTTAGCTAGTACGTATACTATGGCAAGTTAGATATTTTCAATAACTACAAATGTATTGAAATATAAAGAAAATAAAAAGTCTTGAATCATTTAATCGAAGAAAAACTAATGTATAATTTAATATTTACACTATTCTTCTCAATTGATGATTAAGTTTCCACGTTGAATTGGATCATTCGGTAATAATTGTTTATAGATTCAACACACGCATACGTAACGAAATAGTTTCACTGTCTCCAGATGGAATTTCAGTGAAATAAGCCATTAACAGATTCTAAACTATGATCTGTTTACAAATCAATACGAATGAAACGATTCTATATAAGAATTATTTATTTTCTGTATTTTTGAAGTGACACGAATAAGGTTTGAATAATTTGTTCAAATTAGTTGTTTTTTTTTTTGAAAATGCTCTTCCTACATGTCCAAGAAATATTATCTGATCTTCAAAGACATTTCTTGTTAATGAGGTATATCATTACTAAGAAGCGGTTCAAGATATGTGCGAATATGAATCGATTCGTTTGAATTGAAATGACAACTATTACGGCACAACTCTGTATATCTAACAATATTGAACACGTTCTCTGTTGTGAAAGAATCTATCCGAGTGATATCTCCTTTTGAATTCATAGTGTAGATAAAAGTCCTGAAAAGATTCATGCGATTAGGCTTTTCTTTTCGAATTATGATCATTTTACTGAACGTTTAGCCTTTTTGCAAGATATTACAAGAAAAATCGCAACAAGGAGTTTTTGTCTGAAATCTTGGTCAACAATAACTCTCATAATTCGCATGATATGTTGAAAGTTTCAGCTCAAACGAATGTTTTTCTTCTCAGATAACACTTTTGCAAATAGCGTTACTTTTACACAGAAACTCTTAAAATAATCCAGCTTTTGAAGCATACGGTACTTTAAGAAGAACTCATCTGTTTGTGTTGAAATTTCCAGGACATCACAAGAACCACGGCAGCTACTGTTTTAACTAAAATTTTAGGTTGAAACTTGTTATTGCGACTTTTTCTTATGATATCCTGCAATAGATTAAACGTTTAATAAAATTATTATAGCTCGAGAACGTAAGATCTGATAGCATGAATCCTTTCAGATTTTTATCTACACTATGAATCCTACCTATAAGTAAAGTATAAGCTCACACAAAGATTATCAACCCGATGAGCAGCTTTATCGGTCTTGCTTTTTTACTTTGAAATATTATTTATACTTGTTTGGAATAGATTATAATTAAATAGTTTAGGAAATAGCAACTGCAAGAGCTGTAGACATTGTTCAAGTTGAAGATAATTGAGTTGAATAAGCATTTAAATAAGATGATCGAGTATTCTTTCATGAATTCGTCATAAGATTCCATGGATCTATTTTAATTACATGTTTCTTATGATAAGAATAGTTTTTTTTTTAACAAGAAGATAATTCTATTTCAGTCAGTCATCTAGCGGAGTTTTCTTTTTAATATTTTTGTCTTTTTTTTTGTTCTAATACACAAAATAAAATAATTAAATGATTTACTACTTCTGTTTAGCATTTGATAATACATGAAAAAGACAAGAAGAAAATTTACGTCTATTTTTAAACAATCTATTAAATTTTTTGCAAATGAATCTTCCATTAATTCTTTCGAAATGACATTGATGTCCAGAGAAAATAAAATTATCCATATGGTATAGACAGAAAACTTTGGTCTTGTACATTTTATGAATTTTCCAAATTAACACTTTTCTTTTTCCTTTTTTTTTCTAAAAGGATGTTTTTCGTAACAGTGATTTCTCATAAAAAAATATCTAAATTAATAACTTACTAACAATGCATTACAATTATTTTACTTCATTTAATCAATGCTCACTCAATGATCTCATTGTTCACTCTAGAAATCCATATATGGTTCAAGACGCCCGAAGACAAACTGAAAATCAATCCAAGATTGGATATGCATTCTATAAGATGTACAAGAAAACATGTATAACGAAGAGACATACAACAATATTGAACTTTATTAGCAATTTAAATTGAACAAACATCAGAAGATAATGATAGAAATTCGTGAATATCAATTGCAGATTCATTGTTGAGAACCTGATGTAGGAGAGAAGCTTATTGATGTGTATCAAAGAAAAGCTGACATAGAAGATCTTTGAACATCAACAACCGTCTTTTTTTACTATATCAGAGAAAAACTAAACAAATCTAATTATACCATTATAATATAAAAATTACAAGTCAAATAAAGTGAATGCAAAAATTTTTACACACGATGTATTTTTTAACTTTTTTCATTAACGGTAATATCTAGAACAAATTGAAGAAAAGATTTGATTAACCGAAACAACTTTCTATCAAGAGAAATACTTGCCAAAATCTCATTAACAGGTTGTACATGAAAGATACCTGGAAAATCAAAACCAATTTTCTAGTTTCTCCAACGCTTATTGGTTCTACGAAAGATTCCAAAGTAGATTTGGTTGGATCCGGATCAGAGTTCGAAAATATCCGAAAGTATAAAATACGGTGAGGTCTATTAAGACTACCCCAGTTCCTTCTTGATGTTCGTTTTATTTCGAGATTGAATCCCCTCTTAAGCGAGTATAGAGAGCGATATATAGAGAGAAATAAAGCATCAAAGAATGCGAAATGAATAAACAAATACCAATGAGTCAAAGAGTGATACATATGACTGTAACAAGGTCACACATTTTCATGAGAAAGAACGAAAAAAACAATCTTGCAAACCTATTGTACAATCATTGTTGTTCATTGAAGATCAGCCTTGGAAAGAACGTGGACATCTTAATATTTTCTCTATTAGACGAACTTGTTTGCAAAACAATTTGATTAGTCTTCGCTTTTCAGACATCTGTCATCCAACCCTATTAGCGGAAATCGTTTTAG
Source organism: Rotaria sp. Silwood1 (assembly GCA_905250075.1). Lineage (NCBI taxonomy): Eukaryota > Metazoa > Rotifera > Eurotatoria > Philodinida > Philodinidae > Rotaria > Rotaria sp. Silwood1. The sequence continues at coordinate 257,789 of CAJNOP010000201.1, forward strand.
TTAATCAAGTCTTTTTTTCCATTTGTTCTAAATATTACCTTTAAGAATAAAGTCAATAATACTTTGTTCATCTTCTGTCTTACATGATGAAACGACAAAAATAAGCTACTTTTTGTCAATAACAATCATTCAATGATATTGTACAAATCACTTGGTAATGATCAACACTTTGTGAAAGTTTTTCTTTCAATTGATTTGTCATTCATTTAATATTTTGAAATATCATTTCTTATTTCAATCTTTTCTATTGGAATATTTTCAAATACACCAATTAGTTTTACAGAAATTAAACTACTAATAAATTTTTATGGCATTTTTCTATTTTTTTATTTATTTTTTGTATGATGTTTTGGTTATGCCTCTCCTACGTTAGTAATATTATCATTATATAATTCAATGTTGTCCTTTTTTTTGTTTGTTATATCAAAGGATAAAACTTGCGAATGTCTATTCTTTCATGCATACAATGACGTCAATAATTACAACAGAACGGTAAAAACAAATTTACAAAAGACAAAAAATATCCTAGTTGCTTCTCTTCGTGTTCTTGAGTGCATATTTTACTATATCATACTTATTTAGATAGGTTGAATTACTTTGTCACACTCATTTGTTTTTATTATGATGATACCGAGTAGATAATAATGAAGAACTACTTGCAAAATAAAAATTTTTCGAAAAATAAAGGTTTCATATGGTTTTATTTTAGATAAATATGACTAGTTTTACATGTGAAGAAACTTCTTCGTGTTCAAATTTTCAATCAGCTATTTGTTTACATTGTAATCGTCGATTATGTCTTCAACATATTACTGAACACAATAAAATTATTCCTAGTAGTATGCAAAATCTTTCACATAAACTTGAAGCTACTTTTCAACAACTTAATGATAAATATGAAAAAAGTAGAAATACATATAATGATCTATTAACCTTATTAAAACAATGGCGAACACAAGAAACAGAAAAAATTGAACAAATCTATAAAAATAAGTTGCAATGGATTGAATCTCAACAAGAAACTTTGAATATGCTACACCAAGAATTAATTGAAGTACTTGATCGCAGTGCGCGACAGCAGTTAGCTCTTATACAACCTCATCAAGATGTCATTATGAAAAGGCTTCATCATATTCATAGTACAATTAAAAATGTACAACAACATAGTACACAACTAAAATGGAACTTCTCAAAATTGCCATCACCAATGAATTTAGGACACTCTCTTCAAAATTCTTCATCTATGCAAGTTCCATTGAAAATACCAAAATCTAGTAGAATTTGTCTAAAAATCACACAGATTTTTGAAGTTAAATTATGTTTTATTTTTAAGATATTCACGAACTACCTCGAAAAAGAAAATTTTCGACTAATTCTTCATCCGGTAATGCTATAAATCTACGAAAATATCGCTCGTTTAGACGACTTGTTGACATGTTTGCTAATATATCATGTATAGAACAAAGTAAGAATGATATTGCCAACTATCTTAAAGTAAGTCACTATAATGAAAATTGTATTTTAAAAGTAAAGTTTCTTTTTATTAGCAACAAGGTCCTCATTTTCAGTTTCCTATTCTTGTTTGTTCGTATCTTACAGCTTGGCATAGGAAATCAGAAATCAATGACAAAACTATCCTTCTAAATGAACATATATCAACTATTAAAAAGCACATAAAAAATCGTCATTCTGCTGATGTTGTATTATTAGGTATACATGCATTCTTTTTTAATGAAACCATTCAAGAAAATAAGAGTAAATCTAAATTTTAGTTTCTTTTCTTGTTTATTGAACATGATTAAATGATTTTTTTTTAGGAGAAATGATGACATTTTTATTACAATATGTTGTCAATCATCAATGTATTAGTCCAAATGAAATACTCAATTGGTATGAGAATACAGATTTATATGATTATCCGGATTTTGTCGATGCTAAGCAATTAATCACTTCAGTTATTAAATCATTTCGGACAAACAATACAGGTAAAATAACCATCGAAAATGTTTATTATTACTTAATGTTGTTTTAGTTACAAATGTACAACCAATTTCAGTCAATCAAAATCCAGTTCAACAATCTGACACTATTGAGATTACACAAGAACCAGCTGCATTAACTTGAAAAAGACTAAACACTTAATCGTACTCATTTTGTTTATAATATAATAAAAAGTTAGCAATATAATTACTCATAAGTAAAGTTTTTCGTCTGTAACATTAATAAATTATACTTGTATAAAACCAGTACATTAACTATACACCATTATCTAATCTAAACAAAGAAAAGTTAGTGAAGTGAAAGAAAAGATTATGCAATAAATAACTTTTTCATCTACTAAGTTTTTCCACAATTTCTTATACATCTTTGAAATAAAAAAAAAACATTCTAAGTACCTTTTTGTATCTGCAAAATGTTCAAACTGCAGATCCACCTCAAAATCCAAAAATTTTTTCGTAAACCAACGCGATTCAAGTTTCACACAAATGGCCACGTAGTGTAATAAAGATTTTTCGACAACAGAAGATGGTATCGAAATAAGGTTCTCAACATCTGACAGAACTAGTGGAGTTCCAGTTGGGATGTGTGAATCCATTATTAGAACATGTTGCTAGATGAATCTTCCCCCGAAAAAAGTCGACTTCTGATCAGACACAACCTATATCAAAAGAATTGACAAAAAAGAAGATTAACTATGAATTTTATCGCATATCTTCACAAAAATCATGCAAATTAAATCTAACAAGTTTCTTTTCACAAAAAATATATCAATAAGTATCTACAAATTTTTCATGAAAGGAAGATCATACATAAACTATTTCATTAGAAATTTTTTCTGATAAGTATAGGTATTCTATAATGAAATAATTAATAGCCAAAACATATAATTAATTTTTCAGTTTTTGATTAGAAGGCATTGATAATTTAGTTGATACAAATTACTATTTCTAGTTTTTCTTCTTCATCTTTTCATCAATATTAGATAATATTTAGGTTAATCTAACTCAATGATCCAAAAGAATCCAATGATTTCAAAATAAACAACTGTAACAATTTTTTATATTCTTCATATTTCATGATACTCATTTATTATTAAGACAAGCTTTTTTTTTACATTTTTAATTTCAGAACAAGAGTAGAAAGATGCTCGTCGATAACATGACGTAATATAACAAGTAATAATTATTCAAAACACATACAAAAAAGAAATACTTTGACATATTAAAAATTATATTACAATACTTTCTTAGTAATTATTAGTGCATAACCATATTATTCACGACGAAGATAAGCAAGACTTTGATTAGAATATAATTTAATATAGCATGATGATAAAGTTTAATTATTTTTTTCATAATTACTATTCATTATGCATTTTATTTTACTTAAATATTTAAAGAAAAATACAAAAGAAATATCTTTGTATTACTTCTGAATGACTTGTTTCTAATTTTTGAGCTAAATCTCTTTCAATTGTGGTTATCATCATGAGAAAACTTTTCTTTTACATAACAAATATCTTAAGAAAAATAAAAACTTGCTTACTAATGAACACGTATTGACGAGTACTTTCAGTTTCATAAGAGAACATGTGTTGCATGTGATCATGTTCAAAAATAAAACATATCTTCAGTATAATTTCATGTGAAATATTCATAGGTAAAAATAATGTGAATTTTAGTAGAAATATTTTTACAACGTTTACAAGTAGTGGAAGACTTTTCAAGATGATTTTTTAGAGGAAAACTTTGACTTTAATGATGTTGAAGATCATCGCTTTAAATAGTAATGTAATGTTTATATTCCAGTTACAAGTAATTTACGACTTATTTGAACATTGGATTCATTGTTAGAAAATCTGTTTTAGTAGCATCCATTTAAAACATTTGAAGGACAAAAATACATTATTCATATACTCAACGGAATCTCTCGAGCAACTCGTAGTAACTCTAAATTGTATGCTTTTTAATTTGTTACAATTGTTTGTTTTGTATTTGCGTCTGACACTAAAATTTGCTTCTCGATCAATAGACGTCACTGAAGCATATTCTTTGATGTCAAATCTGATTTTGTGAATAAGTCGTACATGACTTGTAACTCGCATATAAACGTTCCATTACCATCTAAAGCAACGATTTCGAACTGCATCAAAGTCAAAATCTCTCATAAAAACCATTTTGAAATTTGATTTCATTGTTAATTCAGTTTTTCTTTTGAACACTCTCACATCTTCAATGTATTTTTTTTTCATAATATTTTGTTTTATTTTTTCATTTGAATGTTAGCAATATACGGTTAGTAGTGCATGCTGACATATATAGCAACTAAGTTATATCTTTAACTCATCACATAGACTATGGCAGACAATCACTCTACTCTTATACACTGTGCCAAGAGTTTCATTATGCTTGCCTATCTAGTCGAGATCAACAATACTTGATCTGCCCAAGGTCTTGGTTATTCAACAGAATCGTCTCATTGTGGTTCAAATTTTAATCTTGTAAGATTGATGCTGAAAGCTTTTTACTAGTTTAGCTTTTGCTAACATCATGGTTTATCATTGTATTCTCTGTTTCTCTCTTTTCTCACGAATAAATTCTTGACTTTATCGATGTTTTCTCTCATCGAATCATTCCACTGTTCTATGAACATTATTATGCCATTGATGGCCACTAACGAGACAAGATAACACCGGCCAAGAGCCGTTTATTAATTTACTGAAAGTGCATTCATTAGGTCAATCAATGGTGAGAGTCGAACATTGAATTAAGTCATTGTGCTCTTTTAAATGACCTTGGCAGAAATACTATCGAAAACAAATACGCAGAGTTTGATAGGGACGTTTACAGTCGTTTAATACACACCATCGTTAGAACGACGATATGCTTTTGTCGTTTGTAGCGAAAATAGATGTCGTGATGTGAAAAGGAATGAGTATGCTGTGTATTGAAATGTCTTATCTAAGAAAAAAAATCCTGAAATTGACGTCTTTTCTGTTGCTGTGTTCTTATCAATAATCGAAAACAGGACAAGCTAAAGAAAAAGAAAGATAATAGGCAAAAAACTGAATACAACGACAATTTATGGTAGTATGAATATTTCACTGATGCAGTTTATACGAGTTACAGTAATTTTTGATTTCGTTCTGCCTACATTCCACTTTCCACTCACGTACTGTGCATTGAAGTAGTTAGAAAAGTTTCTAGTCGTTTACTTCAAACGAAGTTAGACAACAATAATCTCTCAACCATCTCAGTGCACAAGACAAAACTAAAACACTGGAGATTAGTCGAAGCTGAATAAAATTCATAGAAAATTCGTATGATTCAAACATTTCTAGTTCTTCATATTTTTTTGTAATACGCGCATTGCGACAATTATAACTTATTTCAACCGCACTAGTAGGATATTTGGATTTCGCGTGAAATACTAAACGGATTGAACTGTGTTAGATCTCTTTTAAGTTTATTTATGGATATACAAACCACATTAACATTTCGGTTCGAACAAATGGACCAGCTTAAAAGAATATGTAACCTTTTGGTTCATATTTCGATCGACTGTTGTCGGTCATACTTGAATTCTTTTCGTTCAAAATCCAGTGATTAATTCTACATAGCAGAGTGCGACGTATTTAGCATATTCTTGTTCTTTCATCTTAGCGAAATTAGGATAAACGTACAAAAATATCACAAACATCTTTCAAAATCAACTGTCTTTTCGACTTTTGCAACATTCTTGGTCACAAAGTATTCATTACTATTAAACCATTTAGGCTTTCACTATAACACATTTCCTGGTCATTTTGGTTCACAAAATAATTCAAATATGATCGACAAAGAAATTGTTACGAAAACAACTGTACTACGTGTTTTAGAAAAAGTCAAAATGGTTCAAGAGAAAATAATATTGTTTGAAAAAATAATTCGATAACTCAAAAACCCGTAAGATATTGAAAGGTAGATGATATTTTGACCTTTAATTGTCTGGCATTCCTGAGATCAGAGAAAAATGGTTAGTAATAAATATCAGATTGTTTGATACAGAATATACAATGAATCTTCTGGAAAAGAGATAACATAGGACTGAGAAAAGGTGATCAAGATGTAAACTAAATAAGGAGACCGCCATTAATTCCGTATAAACCATTACATCGAATATTTTCCACTGCAAACGCATCAAACTGACTTGTTGTTGATTTTTTAGTGAACCGCACTGTCATTAATGACAATCTATAGCAGCGTCCTCCACTTAAACCAATCTTGGAATTGAGCCTTCATTGAATCAGACAAAGTACAAATGCAATGCGTACAAACGATGTTTATATAGCTAGAGTGTTGTTTGTTTGAATTTTCACAAATACGTTTCAGTGTGTAAAGTTACCGGTTTCTCAACATTTTGACTGATAGGTTTGCGACGAAAACATAGACTATTATCTCAATCATTACTAAAATATAGTACAAAATACAAAACACAATGAACCAGAAAATGATGTTAGGTGACAGCTGCAAAATGTAATATGAAAGACATAGGTAATGTTAAGTGTGACATAATAAAAGATATTACGGAATGAAATAAGTACTAGTGAGTAGTAGCGAGACAAAATTGAGTACTAATTTTTCACTTTTATTGTATATCCTACTAAATAACTGCTTTGATCAGTTGAATAGATTTCGAAAGTGGTAACTAACGCAGCTCTTTAACGATTTGAGGGCTCTACAGTGACTCCGTTTGCTCAATTTCTATTATATTAAACAGTTCTGATTGTTAAGAGTAAAATTAAATATGCAAGATAAACACAGTAAATTGTGAATATAGTTCAATTATGTTTCTTGTAGATATATTGTCGAAACCAATCAGCATGGTGAAATGGGAAATTGTCGACCAAGCAGCAGGAATCACGGATACTATGAGAATGAATATATTGAGCATATTACGCACATCGATTGACACACACGGATCATCTAATCAATATGAAATTGGCAAAGATGTTCGGAATTGGCTGAATGAAACTTATGGGGGAATATGGAGTATAGCAATTGGTTCGATAGGTAGTTATACATGCTTCAGCACCTATTATGAATCGAAGTATTTCGCCGTCAGAGAAAACGATTTGAAATGGGATATTCATATTTGGAAACAAGCTCCATAGTGGCAAAATATAAGATATATTCTATATACTGCACCATAAGTAAAAGAATGAGATTTTACGAGAGCATGCAAAACTGTTAATAAACGGTACAAAATAAATCATAGATTTACATGACAAAAAACAGGCGAAAGGATAACTAATAGTAATGTCACTAGTATAGATATGCAGCTGTGGGGCATGGACAAGAAAAAACAAATTAACAATGAAATTAAACAAGAAAAAAAGCGCGGTTTATATGTGTGTGAGAGTGCATAGACCAGCCTCAAGTACATTTCACACTCACTCACATATCCACATTCCATCCTAATGCGCAGCTCAAATTCACTTATTCGAATCATTTTTTTTACCACAGTTTTTCAATGTGAATCAATCTATTTTACTATGACAGATTTTCTATTATAGAGATAAACAGGTCTGAATATTAGCTAAAAGTATTTATTTTTCAATAAAAAATCGCTTTAATATAAAAAAAAGTTACAAAATTCAAAAGAGTTGGTAAAGAAAAAGTTCTGTAGACCGTTTGATAAAAAAATTCCGACTAAATCGACAGAACGAATATATCCTTTCCTATTTTCAGTGACAACGTCGGTTTGGTTTATTCTTCAATTTCGAATAGATTTTTTCAAACACTCTGTACGAGAATCTAAATGCAATATTTTCCTCCATAATATAACTACTAATGTTAAATTGACGAATTGAATCAACGAATCTTTCTGAAATAACGGTCAAATGTGTAAATCTTAGAGAAAAGAAATTTTTTTCTATTCAAAGAAATTCTTTTCTAATTTCGAAGAAAAAATTGCTCGTACTATGTAAATAATTCAGACTTATTAAAATTATTGTTCAGACAATCAATATATTTGCTACTGACCTAATTGACATAGTATGCAATGATACAATGAAAAATATTATTATTATAGAAAATAAGATCATTTTTACAAAAAGAAACGTTGTTTGTTACTGAAAATCTGTTACTATTGTAATGGTATTAATAGAAATTCTCAAATTGCGATTTCCATTATTGTTATAAACTAAAACCGTAGTTAGTAATTTATTAAATAGACTTCATAACAGAATCTCATTTATATAAACATGAAAATCGGAGACAAAAATCCTAAGGTATTCGTACACTTTATCATAATCCCCATTAACATCAAAGTTCTCTCAGATGCTTAATATGAGCAATAAGTTAATTAAATTGCAAATGAAATAATTTTTTCATGATACTATCGTGTTTCTTAACTTTCACATTTTTCTTTCTTCATTTAAAGGTTAGTAGGATCTTGTATTAACTTTTCCATTCAGCGAAAGATATGTGATTCACAGATAGATGTAAATAATACTCTACGCACTTATGATTTCTGAGCCAACACGAAATGAAACATCTACATCTGCATTCCGAACACCCAACTCTCCCACAGATAGATTGTCACACATCTTACCTCAAAACTATACTCTACTTTGGTATGTACCAACACTTTCATAACTCATTCTCACTCAAATGTACATGGAAAACGACACCTACACTGACGTCCACTCGTGTCATTTTGCATAAACGGTATCATGAAATCAAACTTTTATCTAACTATTGGCTCTGAATACATTTATCACCAAATATATATGATGGTCAGACGCGGAGCGTAGATATCTCCAAATTTTCGAAAATGACTTGAGCAGAAGTGACGATGTGAACGACTTCAATGACGTAGAATGCTGTTTTTCTTTAAATTTTAAAATGTCTCCTTCAAACATACGTTTTTCAACGTCGTCAAAAACTTAATACTGCACAAATGTGCTGTTGTTGATGGACGCTGTAATAATATGAATGTCGTTGCTTCAACTTGTATGCTTTCTTTTTCTCTATTCTTCGTTTGCGACATAGAATCAATATGCCAACAAGTACCTTGCATGTATCGTAGAGAGAAATAAAAGTCGTTCTTCGTTTACTCTTGTTAAAGAACGTGCACAGGCAAAGTGCACATATTCTTGCTTTTTCTTCTGTACATTACTCATCGGTAAGAACAAAATTCGACTCTTGACAAAAAAGTACCTTTTTCCAATTCAGTTTTTTCATCATCTAATACGCTGTGTTAAAAAAAAACAAAATACACCATAAGATGTAGCGTGCAAAGCTCTACAATCTACAAAAGACAGCTTATTTTATAATTGCACCTTCTATTTTCAAAGTGAACAAAACTCTGAGCCACTAATTTTTGACGGCTCCAAAAAAAATAACTTTTTGGTACAAGTCGAATTCGTTTTTTTTATATTTCACCCTTTTAGCATTTGATATGTTTTGCCGAAAAGAAAACAAAATAAACCACAAGATGCAACGTAAAAAGCTCTACAATTTACAAAGAACAGCTAATTCTATCGTTGCACTTTTTTCTCAAAATGGACAAAACTCTATGTGTCTAATTTTTGACGGTGTTCCTTTTTTGGTACACAATCAATTTCTTTTCTTATTATTTTGGTTAATGAGTTGTATCGAAAGTCATAATCAATAGCCGAACTAGGGACTCAGAATTTTGTCCATTTCGACAACAAACAGTACACTTATAAAATAAGCCATCTTTTGTAGATTGTAGACCTTTTCACGCTGCATCTTGTGGTGTATTTTGTTTTTTTTTAACACAACGTATTAGGTGATGAACAACTGAATCGGAGAAAGGAACTTTTTTTGTCCGTGAGAGAGTTAAGTCTCGTAAGACCATGATAAAGTAGAACACGGTGTTAAACTGTAGTCATATATGCTAAACCGAACTGTAAATATTGTCTCAAAATCTATGACAAACTTCGAGCGCCTACATAAGAATGAGGATTGGTTCATCTGTCAGTAGAGGAGATAGGCTCTTCTCTTCATCCATCACAACTACATTAATATCTGTCAAACACGCGATCATCCATAAATACCTATTGTAAAGAAGGTGTGTATGATTGTGGATAAAGTTTTTATCGTATACTAAGATGCATTTGATGTTAGAATAATAATAAAAGTAAATATGATAATACTCTCATTTTTCTTTGCTGTTCTCTTTTTATTTTCTTCCTACAGAACAACCACTACAACTGCGTCAAAGATGGATTTAAGTTCCAACGACTCAAATTTAACTAGCATAAGCTCATTGCTCATAGAAAAATATCCAAATGCTGACATAAAGACACGCATCCTTCAGTTATTTGACTTCAAAAGCTCTCTTTTTCGATCGATAGCACCAACGATAATTTTACTCGTATCAATGTTACTTTTCGTTTTCTACAACCGACATGCCTTTCAATACTATAGCGTTAGCCATGCGAATCTAACGGTTAAGATGATGAGTCTACCGACTGTGACTGGTTTGATTCACTTGCAGCTCAATCGATCAAAACTTAATTCTAAAAAGAAGTCATGTTTCAATGAAACAGATAATTCAACACAAGTGCTTACTAGTGTTACACAAAGTTTTGTCAGTCATTAAAAAAAAACGACATTGTTTTAATTATTCATTTTAACCATGCCTATTATCATCGAATTAGTTTTCTTACAATATATCGGAACTTATTTCCACAAATTAGTTTTTTTCACTGGACTAGCCCCACATTTACAAGTGATTCACTGTCCTGAGGCACATATGGGTCATCCAGCATATCCTTGTCTCACACAAGTAATCCTTCGATGTCTCGATCATGCAGGCTATCTGATGTCTCACTTTGATTTAATACCAGTATTCTACAATCTCGAAAAATTCAATTTGAATAGTATCTGGCTTTCGGAAATCGCCTTGACTGATGAATCAAAAGCCGTTGGTTGGCATTGGGACGTAGCCATCGGAAAAAAGCGTTTCTATCATTCATAGCTGACCTCAGACTACACAATCAAAATAGCAGTCAATATTTGAAGTATCTCAATAATTATCAAAATAATACACAAGCTAAACTTCCATCATCTTTTCCGATATATTTTACCTACCGCAGCGTATGATTTCAGATTGGTTGTTGGTGACAGAACTCATATTCAAGCATCAAGTTTTTCTCGAAATTGGCTTTCCACTTGCTACTAAACTGATATCTGCTTTTAAGAGCGACATAGTTGTCCTTCGTGGTGAAAATTTTAATTCAATCAGTCCCAACGACTCATTACACATCTATCCTCAACTCACCTATTTTCATCGCATCGATCATACGTTGTCTGCCCATCAGCATTTTATAGAAATTGTTGTCAGCAGATCTATTTGCAATCACTTTCTCATCGTTGAAAAAATTGTCGAGTAAACTTTAGAAGTCATTCATAAGTAATAAAAGTGATTCTTTTTATTGTTCCATCTCCATGACAGAAAGTCTTTCCTATGAGAATTTAGATCAAGTCATTTCTTTGCGATGGCGTTCCAATGTCAATGTGAGCGAGAGAATGTACATTGGTCCACGTATACATGTAATGTGTAAGTGTGAGTATGAATATGTTTTTGAGTCACAGTCTCCTTGCCATTGAAACTGACACATTAACATATAGACGCTACGGTCATCCCCAAACACACCCTCAAGTATCAATTTAGAACTTGTTATATTTTTCTTCTAAAATGAACTGACCGAAGTTATTCGTATGACTACTAGTATTATAAAAGACTATTCTCCAGATAATGCTGGTGATGTTATTTATGGTCAGTTATTGTAATGTTGAACAAGTTTATACGCAACTTCTTCTAAAAACAACATTTATCAAAATAAACCGAGAAAATATTCGATAGCATTTTTAATATTACCTGATGGCAAGTCCACTATCAATAATAGTCAAAGTTCAGTGTGATCAGTTAGCTTTACCAATTTAATATTCTTTTAAATTCACTAGTGCTTGTTTTTCTTTTATCTAAGTTCATGGCAACAGCGACTTCACTTCCAATACTTGTTACAGACATCAAATGAAATGTATCATAGTTAGAGCGATGCAATGGAGAAAAAGTGAGACTTCAAGAGTGAGTACTTCACTTGCACTTCAGTTGTACTACAGTTGTATTTCACTCGTACTTCACATTTTTTGTTTGAAATAGATGACGTCTTGCTTTTTCTTCTTTGATAAAAAACCTTTTCATAAATTCTTGCATGACTTCAGTACTAGAGTTGTTACATGATGATTTTGCTTCTTGTTTATTATTAGGTACGCAAACATTGAATCTTAATAGGGTGCTCTTTTTTTTAGAAGATTTTTCAGCTAGATGTCAATAGTCTTGCACAAATAGCCAGATCAGTTGTATTATTTATGGACACATGACTTTTTCTGGAGATTATATATAATAAACATGGTCACGCCTTATATCAAACAGATCATGTAGTAAACCTTTCAAAATGGAAACATCGAATAAATTTTATCAGTGTTACTTTTTGACGTGGTCGAACATAACGGAATTTTATTTTGTTGCCTTAGTGAGGCATATCTCCGTAAAAGAAAAAGCAGAATCCCTAAAATTTTCAGTGTAGAGTGATCCTATTTAGCCCTAGCATCTATGGAAATTTTCGACTAATGAATTATTTTGAAACATCATCTATGCAAAACAATCGAATTCGTAAGGTAAGTCGGATCAGTCGGTGTGGCTAGCGCAGGTGTATATATTTATTTCAGTGCAGTTCTTGATTGTTCGTCACATATTTACTTTATAAAGCCACTATGACAAAGACACGTATAGATTAACGTTTATCAGCTCTTCATGAACTATTGAAAACTTACAGCATTCCAATATCTATAATAGACCTGCTCAGATTTACTTTTCAGCCAACTAGACTTACTGCTAGACATTTTTTCATTTCTTGTATCTCAAGAAATAAATAGAAAAGTTCCTCAGAAAATGTGTGTTGTATGTGCACAGACCAGTCGACGGCATACAAGGAGAATTGATTCATAGTATATTTGGAAAAATTGTCATATAGGGGTTTGTGTTATTAATTTCTTCGAAGAACTCCATACTTTATTACATTTTTAGTTTTTTTTGCAATCACTTTCCCTTCCATATGTTATTGAATTGTTGTTTGTCGTATTTCTTAAATGTGCGTTTCATTTTTGTTGTTGTCAGATAAACAACATACATATTTTGCATCAGGTATGAATAAAAACATTATGATGAATAATTTTCAACTAGAATTTATTTTGCAAGTAAAAATTCAACTTTTTTTCTCTAACGAAAAAGTTCCTCCTCAGACGATTGAATGTTCTTAATATCTACGCTGAATATGAATGTACGATGAATTCGTGTGTCCAGTATAAAAGAAACTCAAAAACAGAATGTAATAGTTATTCCATATATCAAATCACGATCAGAATCTCGAATTCAACGTATTTCAAAAAAAATATTGCTTTGAAAATTACTTTAACTTCTGTATTAATTCTAGACGAGTCGTTGACGTGATGTTCGTTTCATTTGATGGAGTAATTCGAATTATAGTCACATTCACTCCTCTATCAGACGAAATTCGGAAGTTGTTGTTTTGAAACCTACATGAAAGCATTGTATCAGAACAGAATTCGATAGGAAAACAATCTTCTGAGTTAATTATTGCTTTTATAGTACTGTTATTTTTGTTGAGACAAAAATATCTACCATAAATAACTATTGAATGATTTTGCTGATAGTTTTCAATACGACTTATAATAGGTTTGTTTTGAGAGTATAATGCATCGAAATAGTGAAAACGATCGAATCGGAGGACAATTTTCTGACGAAACAACAGCATAGATCCAATTAAAATTGAAAGTACAATAATGGATACTACTGGAACTAGTAGAGATCTGCAATACGACAATGCACTGTCGTTGAACTGCCTTTGTAATTTGACATTTTCCTCAGTAGTCAAGGAAACGACGTCATCAGGAGTTTTTAAATCTTGTGAATTCGAATTAGTTTGGTTAGTAGTCGTCGTCGTAAGCGTGGCAGAGAAGTAAATGTAAGAAGATATAAATATTACGGTTGCACCTAAGCATGCCGTTAGATTCGTTGAAAGACCAAACAAACTCCAGTTTAAAAATAGGAGAATTCCAGTAGCACACGCAGTACTGAAAGTCTTAATGATTGCATCTCCATACTTATACACGGCAGTAATAACAATTCCTAATATCGAGTTGCAAAAGACTACCATTATTGCAAGCGCGGAATACCCTTCAAAAAATCCTTTCGAAAAGTCTTGGACATAGCGACTGAAGTAAGCGTAAACGCATAAGTTTATAATAGTACCGAAGAAATATAATGCTGAGTTTTGAATATTTAAATTTACTGAGTAATTTTTTAGTAAATATTCATTCCATACAGTACAGATTGATGTTATAGTACAGCTTATAGTCAAAACAAGGTATAGTTTCACATCCAATATTGGTATTTTTTTACATACATCATACTGCATAATAATGAGACCTATCACTTGTAAGAGAATTGAACTCCACTGCACACGATTAATAGGACGTCGAAAAAGAACCCATAATAGAATAGCTGCCTGAAACGATGTAAATGATTTGAACAATGAAATTGTGGCCACATCAACATACTGGAACAATATAAATGCAATTTGATTGTTTGTGCAGTATAATAAGGCAAGAACAAATGTGTGCACAAGGAACTGTTTACTCAGCTGTTCGCGAACTAAATTTCTATATGAAACCAATCTGCCATATAATTTGCTTGTCAAGCTGGCATTTGCCAATGCTTCGTCTATTGAAACCGCAGTAAAAAGGGTTAAGTACGAACTAATGCAAAACTTAATAATCTCTGCTAGAGTTATAGCAGATATTGTTGAATAAGAATACTTTCCATTGGTTTGTGAAAATTTGTAAACAAGTGCTACCATAATTTGAACAAACATAAGCGAAGCAAAGGCCAATAGTTTCGTTCCATAATGACTCATTTTAAAGTGAATCGAATTTTATGTATGACGCAGCGAAAAATCTATTTGAAAAGATTTTATTTTTAGTAAACTCTTGTAACGAAGTAGGTGAAACTAAGAATATAATTAAGTACAATATCTTCAGACTCTCATAGCTTGAAAGATTTCAAAGACTTTTCAGGTTTCAAAAAATAGAAAAATAATCTGAGCTTAGCTTTTCATTGATTTTCGACTCTTACCTCTAAAACTCCAGCACTTTTTATGTTAAATATATTGACTAGAGCCACAATGACTTAGTTAATTAAAAAATTAAGGCAGAATCTATTGATAGGACTGTGGCATTGCTCCTTCAGGAAGTGTGGATGTGAGTGTAGAATTTGTTGTTGCACATAGATTGTTTATTTGCGTTTTTATTAATTCGTTTAAATTTTTCATTTCTATTCAGACATCACCCTAATAGCTTGCTATTATAATTTATTTTGTGGCTTATTCTGCCTCAACGTATTCTATCTACTAGTATTTCAATGAGTATTAAAACGTAAAACTGATGTATAAATGAAGAGATACCTAATCTACATGATCATCACAAAATATAGAATACTGACGGTACAGTGATTTCATCAAAATATGTGAAAAAGATATTCCGTGCTAGAAGACTATAGTTCTTTTTTTATATTCGTCAGTATGTCGGCCGCATAGAAACGATTGAAAAACCTAACAATGGCTAAAAATAAGTAAAATGTCCATCACAATATATTTTTAACGGAGAACTTGGAACTATACTGACATGATAGGTTTTATAAACGAAAGTTTGCTCTACATGATCATATATAATACTTTCCAAAGACCTCTTAGTGTGTGAATGTGAATATCAACGATTCTGAACACCGGTAAATGTGAATATAGTGTCGGGCTTAGAGAACTACAAAATTTAACTGTGATTTCAAAAAGAAACAATTCAAACTTTTTTCAAGAGTCGAAATTTTTTCTTACCGGTGAGTGGTATGTAGAAGAAAAAGCAAGAATATGTGTACATTGTCTGTGCACGTTCTTTAACAAGAGTAAACAAAGAACGAATTTCATTTCTCTCTACGATACATAAATAGGCATCTATTCGCATACTTGTTATATGTCGCAAACGAAGAATAGAGAAAAAGAAAGCGTACAAGTTGAAGCAACGACGTTCATACTATTACAGTGTCAATCAACAACGTGGCATTTGTGCAACGTTACAACCATTTTGACGATGGTAAAAGACGTCTGTTGCGAGGAAGTATATTTGCATTCAATAAAAAACAGATTTTTCTGCCATTGAATCGTTCATATCGTCACTTCTTCGCAAGTCATTTTCGAAAGTTCGAAGCATCTACTCCTAGTGTCCGACCATCATAGATATTTTGCGATAAACCTATGTAGAATCAAGATCACAGAAAAAGACCGATTTTATAAAACTCTTTCTTCAATTTATCCGACATCATTTCGAAACCGCTCGGGAACTGTTGACCGCCTTCAGATGGTAAGAGTGGAACGTGGATGTGTGAGTGTAGCTGTCTTTTTTCATGTGCATGTACGTGAAGATGAATTGTGCGTGATATGAAGGTATGATTTAGCTTTAGGATATAAGATGTGGCAGTTTATGTGAGAGCGAATATGAATGATTGGATGTATCTGTGTTGATATTGGTGTGTCTGTGTGCGGATGTGCTTAACGATCCCATTCAGCTTGAACGTTGATGTATATGGACTAGAAGAGCGGTTGGTTCCGGTTAGACTATTGGCGAAATAATATTTAAACAAAAAATGGGAAAAAAACATATGCTACAGTGGCATACTTAGAGGATGACGCTGAAAGTAATCATTCCTGTCTTCCGACATATTTTTCTATTTTTCTCAACAGAAAAGGCCTGAAAATGAGCCGATACGAGCTTGATCTTATGTCAATTGTAATAGCAACATCCAAACTTTGTAGAATATTCATGTTTCATTATAGCAATCGTGATTGAGTGGCTACGTAGTTCAACATGTATCCAGAAAGTAGTGTTCAAACCTTTATAAGCATCAGCCATGAAATGACTCTGGAAGGGCACTAACATATGTTTGTCTCGAATTATTCTTCCGATAGCATACTGTCTACATTATGGCATACACTTGCTCTTGTGACTAGTATATAGCTAGTTAGTATGTATGGAAAGCTGAAGCAATTGAGCGCAAGAACTTTGTATTAGACTGGTCTTCTTTTCAGAGCTACAGCTAGTCATATTTCTATGGAAGATTTCGGCCTATGGAGTCTACCGTTAGAGATAGCATACCATTTCATAAACTAGCTGAAAAGCAATGATATGAGGAAAACAAGATTATTTAGTATGATTCATAATTTTACCATTATTCTGATGGCACTATTTTTTTTTCACTTTCATAATCATCACTGCACAATTAATATTCATCTTCTTCATTAATTTTATCCTTCATTAAAGTACAATTGTCGTCATTGTTGTTCTGCCTAGGATCAAGTTCTTTTTGTACTGACATGTAAAGACCTACAAATTGGTCACTTAGGTCTCTAGGGTATATGGATGTGGTTATATATGGAGTATTGGTTTCAAGTTTCTTGTGAAATCCTAGAAGGATTTTTCAAGTTTCTGAGTCTTAAAATCCTGTCAAGTTTCATTTAGGACTTTATCTTAAACCATATTAACTTCTATGTTCCATGATTAAACAGGATTCTTATTAGGATTCGGAAAAACTGAATTTGAAGAGAAACCAATTAAACGTACATTCAGATCGACATTTTCCTTCGACACGTCTTTTAAATATTCTTTCAAGAAATTCAATAATATTCTAACAGAAATCTTGCAATATTCTACGGTATAAAATGGAAATTTTGTTTTTTCTATTAGGAACTGTTGAAGTTGTAGCAGGATTCTGATTTAAAAAATCGAATAAATTATCCAGAGCCTTGATGTGATTTTGTTACCAATCGTGCAAAAATCTATGATATGTTGTGACGACTCTTTTTTTCTCAGGATTCAGATATTTTCTTAACCGATTCCTCGCCTCTCTCCATTGACAAAGTACTCACAGACTCTTAGTATAATCTAGTCTTAAATTCTGTGAAGATTTTGAAACTCTGTGGCTATAGGCTTTTCTCGAGATTTGGTATTTCCTTCAATGATTCCTAGTTCAACAATAGCAGTAACTTGTCCAGTATCTTCACTAAATTTTGTTCAAATTTTGTGTAGGCTTTGAGGTTCCGTTTCAACTGGTTACTTTCAAGATTTTATCCTTTCCTCGCGGAAAAAGAATAGCAAATCTAATTACAGTTCTCTTTGGATTTCTCAAAGATCTAGTATAGAAGCGTAAAAGATTTTGCATAGGAGTAAATGATCTTTGTTTTGCTCTAAGTTTTGAAAATACGGTCGTATTCGACACAAAATCCTTGTTTACAACTGTATGTCAATAGCGTATTCGTCTTCATGAATATGTGCCACAATCGTTACTTCCTTGTACTGATGTCAAAGAAAGTAAATCAAATAAAAAATTATGCAGACTATTTCAATATACTATCAACTAATGACAATTACTCGCGATTATATGTGTACCTGAATTCTGAAAAAAGAAAAGTATCTTCAGTAGATTGAGAAGACAGTGATATCTCAAGGGAGGTCTCTCCTTTCTCTTACCATCGAACTCTTTAGTATCGTCTCATGAAGCAATAGGGTGAACCGGTGTAACATTGCAACTCTATAGTCTGTTTCTGGCTAGTCATGATTGGATTGTTTGCGATGATAAACATTGACAAAATCATTCTAAAATTGCCTTGCACTAACACTAACAAAGATACGATATGGTCATGATTCTTCTGTCATATCCAAGAAAACCAACTGATTTCTTGATTTCCTTTGACTTCTAATCATTTCTCTAATATCTGATGTTTTTAAATCATTTATAATGGTCTCTAGCATAGAAATGATGTTGTTCTTCCTTGAAATAACCGGCATGATGAATTAATTACATACCTTTTCTCATTCCCATGTTCATCTGTCCTCAAGATATGAGTGGGTGTATAGACGTGGATGTAGGTACAAACGTCGGTATGATTTAATATATAGTAGAGCACTTACACTCACACTCATCGGCACTAATACATCTATATATGTCCGCATCTGTCACCATTACGTTCAGCTCCACACTCTCTTACACCTACACCCGAAGTGTATGTCAATTTTTCGACATAGAATGGACCTAAATGTTGCATAAACAGCATTATTCTGCTACTAAAAGATTTATTGTAAAATTCTGCGTTATGAAAATGCTGAATAAAGGAAGACTTAAGATGATTTAAAAATGGCTCTTGTACATCTCTGTTTTTCGAGAAAATGAGCTCTACATAATAAATGTAACCAAATGCTTTCGATAATATTCAGTTTACAGTTAAGTTCAAAGTCATATCAGGAACCATTCGTTATTATTCGTTCGATTTGGTATGATGAATTTTTTCTAGCGTACTATCACGATATAGTTTTATTGCAAATTTATAAAATTGTATTTGATGTTCGAACGTATTATGCAGCGGTATCAGGGTAAAATAGAGTTGCGCCGTAATCATTTTTAAATCAGCTGAACTTGCAGCATTTGAATATTCTCTCGAAACAAAATTTTCAAATGTTCGAACAAGTTGCGAGAGATATGTTTCCACTGCAGACGTTGAAAGTAAATCTATTTTGTTCAATAAAATAAAATCATATCCAGTTAGTGATTGATATACTTTCGCTAAATCATAATTTAAATCACCATGTAAAGTTAATTCTGTTCCTAAAGATCCTCGCATATCTAAAAAGACCACCCGACTATCTGGTGTTAGCAAAGCATTACTAAAAACTGGATCACCATGAATAATTGGATTATATTGGCCACAGTTAGATCTTTCATATTCAGTGAAATATTTAATGAAATAATCGACAAAATCTTTAGAAGGAATCATTGATGATTCGAAATGATTTTTAAAGTATTCGTCCAAATTTAAATATATATCAACATATCGATTGTAACGCGATAAAATTTTGCTGGAATAATTTGCATAAATATTTGATTTTATTTCTGTAGGTTCTACCGGTAATGACAAATGAATACGTTTTAACGATGATAAAAATTTTAATAATCGGCCTTCGGTCAAACATAGGTTTGTAAACAAATGTGAATAAGTAATACCATTGATGTTTTCCATAATTATGGATGTAATACCAGCATCTTTGTTCGTTTCAATACGGTCTAGCTGTGGAAATAAGCCCACAATAGATGGTGGGATATTTTGATAAAAGTAAATTTCACCTTGAAGACAGTCCGTTGAAGAACTTTTAATAATTGAATTGTCCAAGTGTTGAACTGTGTTAAAATGTCGAGAAGAAATAAAGCCGTATTTTCGTCTTTGATATCGAGAATCACATACAGTACCATCAAGTGACCATCCAATCTCTTTTGCCGTATCAATCAAAGCATGAATAGCCAAATCGTCAACGTAGACATCAGCATATGGTTTTCCGAACAACAATTCATCATATGGTATGTCAAATTTAGCCAATGTTTCAAGTGTTATCCGTCCGATATCAGCAATGACGGCACCAACATTACCTGCATGAGTCCTCATTCGACGAGCTGTTTGGATTATGATATAATGGCCAGCTCTGTGCAGCTCTCGAACCAATTGAATATTTTGTAGTTTTGGTTCAACCGAGTTATAGTCGCCATGTTTACTTGGATAAGAGACCAATGTATTGTCCAAATCAAAGCAAAATCTCATTCGACGAATAGTTATTGGACTTTCTTTAGTTTTTAGTTCTTTTAAAAATTGATTCAGCTGATCAGGAGTTCCAACACAAACAAAATCATCTGTACTAACTTGAATTCCAACAAAGAGTTCTTTGCTGTCCAACATTAATTTGATAACGTTTGTTGTATAGTATTCACCGGAATGCCCTACTGCTTCGTCCAATATTTTTATACAAAACTGTTTTAAAATGGTAGCTGAACGAAAAGCATAGGCACCAGTATTTGCATGGCTTGAAATCATTATTTTTTCACACACGTCTGTCACAAAGGAATATCCTTCCACTGGAGCTTTTTCCTCTAATTTTAAATAAGAATATATAGGTTTTCCACCATTATCTTCGAAAAAAAAAGAGGCATTCAAATTGTCTGGCAATTGACGAAATTCTTCAATGATCGGTTTGAAGTAAATTGTATCACAATCTAGAGAGATTGTTTTTCGTTTCAAACGATCTTCATTCATTGACTGCAACATAATGAATAGTGTCTCAGCTGCACCTCTTGTTTCAAAATCGAAAATAATCCCTTGAAATGTTTTCTTTGGATATTCCATTTTCAATGTTTGAATTAAGTCAAATTGCTTTTCTAAATTTACCATAATTCCAATATATATAATATCATCTTCTTTTGTATTTAAATGATCTAATAACCAAAATAACATCGGTCTTCCAACGATTTTAATGAGCGGTTTCGGAAAGCGATAGTTTTCCTTGCTAAAACGATGGCCAATTCCACCCATAGGAATTAGAATATTCATTGTTGATTTTTTTCTCTACTTGGATGACTGTAATATACGGTACGCAGAAGAATAAATTCCAAAAAGTATAAAATAAGAACAATTCTTCACAATACGAAGAATATCTCACATAAAACAGCACCTGCGTACCTTGAAGATTTACTGAAGTAGTGGAACCAATAAAATTAGATTGATGAGTAAGAAAATTTCTACAAAAAGGTAAAAAAAAACACAACGTTCGAAAATAATAGTATCTTTCTATATAAATAGACATAATTATATGTTATATTTTAATTACTCAGGACATTAAGCCAATACTACAGTAAAGACACACGGTCTCTACAATTGTAACGAATTCTACACCCTTCGTCGGTTTTGTGCATTTGTAGGACGATCTCTTTAAGTTCTTTGTCACACTGTTTTTTTAGTGTGTTATGAATATCTGAGGTTAGTAACATACAACTTAGTACTGCCATCTCACTTTGTGATACTTTTCTTTTTCAAAAAACAAATGTTTCGAAAGGCCAAAAAAGTGACTTTCATATAGTTCCATGACACTTGCAACAGAGGTATTTTCTCTTTTTTAGAAGTAAAATGATTCTTCACTTCTTATATTTTCTTGAATTCTAACTGAGTTTTAGATAGCATTGGGATGCCTGGTTCCCTGTGAAATTTTTCTGGATTCGGTTATCTGGAGTGTGGGTGTGGACGCGGGCGATTCTCAGCACCGATGAATGAAGGTGTGATGCCAAACGTAGAGGAATCTCTCACCGATAGTACCCACACTCCTTAGGCAACCAAAGGACGAATGAAATAGCTAATTTTTTTCTAGCCGTGGTGGTATGTCGTGTCTAGTCTTTTTGTCGTCAACGACACTGTACACAACGAATTGTAGTTTTATTTTGTGATCGTATTTGGATTAGTCTAAATGATAGACGTATAAGGAAGAAGGTTATATTCGATCATGCACACAATATGTCGCTTACCAAGCACCTAATCGATTGAACTATCAATTTCTACATGTTGATAAACATTCTAAGATGCCGTTGAATACAATTTTACTATGAATATAAATTTTTATCATAAAATACTGAATCGATTGCATAAAATTGAATAGAACTAATTTAATTTTTTTCTTATTTTACCGAATGTTTCTTCTGATCACTGACGTCTAGGAAACTCATTTTCCGCTGAAAAAAACCTAAACAACAAAAATAAAAAAAACCGTTTAGTTTACATCATGATTGAAGTTCATTTCAATTTTTAATTTTTGCAATTTAAACTGATAAATAAACTGAAATTATGTAATTTACATATTTTCAAATTAATCACAAAAATCCGTATTTAGAATAAAATGTAATTATAACATAAAGAGATAAGAAAGGCTTTTAAAGTAAATTATATTAGTTCAATTTAGGGCCTAACAATTTTTAAAAAACATTTAAAGGTAGTTTTTATCGAGAAGTAATCAGAATCCATTGTATTTTCATATGTCTTTGTGTTTCGATATAGATTTGTATTTTTAATACAAGAAAAAATACAAGTTTTTATTCTTCAGGAAGGTAATTATTTAGACTGATTCAAATGACATCCATCTCTCTTTGAATCATACTTTATCTTTAGAAGGTCCGTCTGATGTGGAACACTATCGAAGCAAATATTTGAATTCACATTTCGCCTAATTTTTTCCCACTTTTCTATTATTCTGACTATTCTCGAGGGAGTGGGCTAGAGACCGGCGAGGTGTGGGCTTGCGTAGAGAATGGGTACGAGCGTTGGTATGGTGTGTGGTGGGTCTTCTATGTAACTACACGTACATCCATTCGACTCACAGCACCCACAATCACATCCATCCATATCCTCTTTTTCTGAGTATCTGTTTTCTTTTTTAGAGAAGCTTTGAATTCTGACGATCAGTTATCTTTATTTTTCTTTTTCGTCTGTTGACTCTTTAATTAATTGTAAAACTAAATAAATTCATCTTGCAGAACAACAAAGAATCCTTTTCGGTAAGTATCCTAAAATATTCGGAATCTCCGATCTCGGTTCCGAAAATTTTTTTCAGCCTCGGTCCTCGCTGATCTCTAGAGTGGATAGACCTAACTGATATGTAAGACCTCTAAGACTAAATTTGACGGGTAGTGTGGACATTTTAGATTAGTCTTGGACGACATCCTCACTTATTCTTTTGCTTACCTGGGGTGTGAATGTAGGTGGGTGACCGATGAAGAGAAGTCTTTCCCTCATCTATTAACAGGCGAACCAAACTTCAGCCTTAAATATATTGTGGAAGTATGTTCTATATTCAGGGAGAACACTTGAAGTTCGATTTAGCATCTATGGTCACAATTTAGCAGCATGTCCTAATTTAGAGTGATGCTGAAAAATTTACCTGTTATTCAAAAAAAAACCAATGCAACCTTTTTTTGTTAAGAGATGGCATTATTTCTTACTAGTGAGCAGCATGCAAAAGAAAGCAGCGAATATATGTTTACCTTGCCTGTGCACATTCTTTATTTGAGTAAGCAATGAAGAAATTGATTTTTTCTATAAGATGCACAAAAGGTTGCTTTTACATATTTATTCTATGTCGCAAACGAAGGATAGAGAAAAAGAAAACCTTGAAGTCTGAGCAACGACTCTCATGTCATTACAGTGGCGATAATCAACACGGCACTTATGAGACATCAAGACGTTGACAATGTTGAGATGATTTTTGTTGCACAGAGACATTTAGGCATCCAATGGGAAACAGAATTCTTTTTCCTTCAGTCGCTCACATTTGTACTTGGCAATAATTTTGAGTTTGGACTTTTGTGTGGATAGGATAAAGAAGCGGCTTGTAATGGTTTGAGTGTCGACATCGGTGCTGTAGGTATCAATGTGTGGACGAGAATGTTGATATTTAATTGGTTTCGTAACTGTGTTGCTCTGTAGGTTTGCGTGTTGGCAAACGTATGATTGTGGGTTTGCTATTGTGTGAGGGTTCAAGGATTTGTGTGAGAAGTGTTGTTGGCTTAGAGTTGAAAGTCTTGTAGACCTGCAACGGGTTGAGTGTTTTTTTTCAGGCGGGTCATCGAGGACACTTGAAATCTTTTACTCTATTAATAAAAAACCAATGGAAAATCGAGCCCTACAAATTTAATGAATGAGCTATTCCTTTCAAAAAGGGTGAGGCACATGATAATACGAAGAAGCAAAGGAAAAACGTTTCAAAACTTTTCATGTGATACCTTTCAATAAGTACAATGAATAGGACAATATCTATATATTATTTTAGATAGTTTTTCATCTATAAATACATGACTTTGATACAAGATATGCAAGTTTGGTATTTTCTTCTTTAAAATCATTATTTAAGGTACTTGAAGGTAGAATGCTGCTTAATTTTTCATTTCTCTTGAGACAGTGAAGAAACAGTGTTACTCCACGTGAAGCATTTTCCCATCCATGGGCTACTATGACCAATAGAAAAGTTACAAGAGTAGGTGACCGTACAATTCGTTGCAGGACAATTCGTTGCAAGACAATTCGTCGCAACGATATAATCCAATTATAACTTATCATTATTTTCTCATAAATGAATTGACCTATTAAGATAAGTTAGAAACACATAATTCAATGAATATGACAATTGTAGAGACTATTTTTAATCACTAAACTTTGATTTTTGATTCCGAGCAGTACAATAATCGTCTGGTACACATAAAAAGTTAGGTTCTTTGAATTATGTCAGCGGTAAAAGTTTTCTTATAGAAACAGAAGTGGTGCTGCATCTTTCTTTCAATTCCTATTGTAGCTCAGGATTTACGACACATGGAACAATAATTTGAGAAAATAAGTGAAACTTAGTGTTCACTAACAAAGATTGGCTTTAGCATAACTAAAAAAAGCTTTTGATCAAATCTTTTTATTAAATATCCTTATTTAATGTACAAATTGTGTTAGTTTAAAAATTATCAGCTCTTATTTAACATGTTTAAAATTAAACTAGTTTGAATTCATCGATAATTTATACAGTGCTAACACTAGTGTTGATGATTTCTCACATTTGAGGGTTTTTCATCTCATCAGTATTAGTCGTGATGCATAAAATAGATCCGAATTTTTTTATAAAACCAGAATTTCTTATGACAATACAACCCAAAATAAAAATTCAAAGTTTAGTGATTAAAAATAGTCTCTACAATTGTCATACTCATTGAATTACGCGTTTCTAACTTATCTTAATAGGTCAATTCATTTATGAGAAAATAATGGAAAGTTGCAATTGGATAATATCATTGCGACGAATTGTCCCGCAACGAATTGTCTTGCACAAATTGTCCATGCGATGAATTGTCCGCGACGAATTGTCCTGCAACGAATTGTCCTAGCACCACATGAGTATAATTTTTGACTTGAAAACAGAATTCATCTGTTTTAAGTTGTTTTTATTAATATCTCAGTTTTCTTTCAAAGTTACATGAGACTAGCAGAAGGCGAACATTTCACATGGAAAGAACGTTTTTCTGTTATTCGTACATTCAGAGCATGATCCGATACTTACTTATCATCAAGAGTTTCTGACAACCAGTGAGAAACAGTTCAAAAGTGAGTCTGAAATTTTGAGATGGAAAATTTCTAGCATAGACAGCGTTTAGGTGGTGGATTGGTAAGTAACTTTTCTTGATCATGATCAATACATTCAATCTACTGCAAGACCACTCATTATATAGCGGAAAGCTGGAATGCCAATCATGGTTAGATTTGAATCGGCTCGGAACTTCGAATTCGTTGTTCTGAAGCGTTCAATCGATAAAAACCGATAAAAATAAGCGGAACTATACTAGCTCAGCACTCTTAAAAATCAGAAAAAAAAGAGGAAAGACTCATGAAAACCGGTCAATCTGACACCAGTTCGAAGTGTAGCAATTTGTTCTGTTCTCACTTACATATTACATCCTATAATCTTAAAAAAAAACTAAATAAAGTCATTTTAAAGATAATTCTATTTTAATTCATTTTTGTTAAAACATTTTCAATCTTAACTTCTAGTATGAAATACTGTACCATGGAATAAATTGAGTGAAGAATCCTAGGTTGATGATTCCTGAAGCAGTATTCCGTGAATTTCTGGCGAAAACCCTCAGCAAACACACCATTTCCAGCCGAAACCCGCGGGAAAATGCCAGAAATTTGACGCAGAAATCCGGTGACCGTATCCGACTACCGGTTTTGCCAAGTTCCTGTCGGTTCTGTCCGGAACAGGATAAATCCGATCATCGGCATACTTCTTCCATGTTTTGTCGATTTCCGATGTTTTCCTGTGGGAACCGGTCCGTATGTTTCGTCCTGGAATTCCATTCTTTTTTTTTTACTATTGCTTTGTATTCGTTTTAGTAAATGAAATTTAATATTCGCCAAAGAATCAAAGTATTATTATCATCAGCTTTCTGATATATCTGTTTATTTTCTCAATTAGAAAAATTCATGAATATAAAAAAGTGTAAGAGCGAACGAAATTTGTACAACATACTCGAAATAAGATTAGCAGAGTACGAAATCTCGACAATGGCGATTAGAAAGCAAAAAAAAATTTAATAACGAAATTCAAACAAGTTAAGTTTAAAAAAACTAGAACAGGAGATATGAAACCAGAACCATTCAAATATTCAGAATAAAACCCCGTGTTTATTGTCCACGCTATTTTACGTGCAATTAAACAATGGTGATTGATTAGCATACGCCATTGGTCGTACCGTTGGATGAGGTACAGCTGCATAGGATGTAAATTTAGGAGTTACATCATTGCCAGTTATCGTTAAAAAGGCACCTTTATTTCTCATTGTATCACAATAATTTGGTGCCGAAAATACAGTGATACATTTTTCTGAAGTAAATAAAAATAGAATTTAAACCAATTATTATTAAAGATCTTTATTACTATTATGAGCCAAATCATAACCTTGTTGTTTAACTTCATGACTACGAACAATATATTCTAAATTGTTTAATTTAAGAAAACGTTCAGTCACATCAGGTCCAAACTGAATACCTAGAACAAAATACAATCGAAAAACTGATCAGCACAGCGTTTTGAGAAATAGAATGTGAGACTCACATGAGTTTTTTGCCTCCTTATACTAATAAATACTATATCAAGTGAAACATCTCTAGTGGACTTAGGGATGCACTGGTTCAAAATAAACGAAACCGATGGAACCGGTTGGAACCGAAACCGATCAGAACCTGTGAGAACCGAAACCGACTAGAACTGGAACCAGTTAACTCCATTCACAGAGAAATCAGAAAGCCCAGGTCAATGATTCCTGAAGCAGTATTTCGTGAATTTCCGGCGGGAAACCACAGGAAAGACACCATTTTCGGCCGGAACTCACCGGAAAATGCCAAGAATTCGGCGCAGGAATCCGGTGATCATATCCGACTGCCGGTTTTCCCAGGTTCTGGGCGGTTCCGGACGGAACTGGATAAACCCAGTCACCGGATTCCCGCTTTCAAGTTCCTAGCATTTCCGGTGTTTTTCTGCAGGAACCAATGCATCCCTAAATGGACTAAATTTATCTTCTAAGAATAATGAATTATTTGACAAGTTGTCTCTCTTATTTATTTCTGCAAAGATTTTGTTTTCCTTGTTATTATTCGCTCGTTTTTTTCATTCATCTATTCCGTTTGAGTTCATGTTTCTTTATGTTGATCATATAACAACCCGTGGCAAATCAATTAATGCAACACTGCCGATCATTCTTGACATGTTGAATATAAATTTTTATCTGCGCAAAAGAAAAATAAAAACTGCACTATTTAGAATATTGACTTAGCGCCTCTTTTTATTGCTTTGGCTTTCTACCCAATAGTTGTCATTTTTCTTCTCCTCTCGTTGCTATAAGGGAAGCCGCAAAAGCCTCAATATTTTCTTCGAAAAATATGATGTAAGTTCCACAAAATCGAAATGAAAAATAAATTAGATTTATTTTTATTTACCAAGACCACGTTTACTCTCAGATCGTCCATTATTTGGTTGTGGATCACTCCACAATAATTCTGACATTAGTCCTACATCGGGTGGTTGTCTAACTCGATCAATAGCATCAATATCTTTTAATGTAACATCATCTTTACTAAATAATCCACCATGCATTACCTAAAAATTAAAGAGCCAATCTTTTTATTGAAAGATAAAAATGCTAAATTTACAAGTATTTTTTTATTGATGCAATGTGCTAATGGTAAATAATTAAAAACTTCAGTACATAATTGAAACATTTGAATATTATATTTTGCTTTCACTTCACCTTCAAAGCCATACATTTGATTCAGTATTATTGCTTCATGATTACCTAGAATATTGAAAAAGGTAATATTTCTTTCCTAGAAGAAAAAAAAAAGATTCAATTTGACCTCGAACAAGAAAAAAATGATTCGGATAAAGTAATTTAAAGCCAAATAAAGTAAGAATACATTCAACACTAAATGAGCCACGATCGACAAAATCACCATTGAATAACTAAAGAAAATACAATAAATTCAAAGTAAATTATTCAATAAATTTACATATGAATTTTCTTCAGAAGGTAATCCATTTAATTTAAAAATATTTAATAAATCATAATATTGTCCATGTATATCTCCACAAATAGTAAATTTATGTTTCTAAAAAGATAATTTTATTAATGAATATTTAATCTCACAAGGCTTACATCAGGTACAGTTATTTCAACTAATGTTGGTAATGATTTTAGTAATGAAAGTATCTGTAGAATAATCTAAAATATTTTTTTATTATTTATTCTATAGACAAAACGATAATAAAGATTTATTTATACTTGATAAGCATATTTTTTATGAAGTATTTTTTGATTTTCCAAATAAGGTAAAAGTGCAGACATAAATTCTTTTGTAACACGTCCATTTCTATCTAAATGTGGACCATCATAATCTGATTCTACGGCTAAAATAGAACATATCTAACAATATTTAGATTTCTATTGATATGTCAAACATACTCATTGAACTAGGATCAATTTGATTAACATCAAATTCTGTTGATTCATCAACAGCAATTGCTTTTTCAAAACGCATACGTGTGATAATTTTTTTACATTCTTCATATTTCGCTCTTGCATCTACATCATTGGGACGCGCTCTTTTCACCTTTTTATTTTAATTCAAAACAAAAGTTAAATTTTGAAAAATAAAATAATTCAACTGACATATTCATAGTCACATAATGCTGCATTATATTTTCCAATAGCCATATAAGCAGATGCTCGTCGATAATATGCCTTCGTATTAAAAAAATAATAATAAATATTCAAAACACACATACATAAAAGAAATACTTTGACATATTTTAAATCACATTCCAAGGCTTTTTTAGCATCTATTAATGCATAACCATACCATTCACGACGAAGATAAGCAAGACTTCGATTAGAATATAATATAGCATCTGGATGAATTTGAATAGCTTTTGTATAAAGTTCAATTGCTTTTTCATAATTACTATCTAATAATAAATTTTATTGTAAACAAATACTTAAAAATACCTATCAGATGTATTTACTTCTAAATGCTTCATTAGCTTGTTCTTTTAAAATATCAGCTGCTTCTTTTTCAGTTGGTGATGTTTCTAAATGAGTTGTTTCTAATTTTTGTGTTAAATCTTTTTCAATTGTACTTGTCATCTTGAGAAAAGTTTTCTTTTTCGAACCGAAAAATCTCAAGAAAACTAAAAACTAATTTATCAATCAATGAGAATTGACAAATTCTTCAGATTTCATAAGAAAACATATGGTACAATTGACAATTTTCAACAATAAAAACAAATCTTCAGTAAATGAAAATCAATCTTTCGATTACATGTTTTAGCTTAAATTATTGATCGGTTTATTTGTTTGTTCTCTTTTTGTGTGTCAAAAACAATTATCTAAAATAAAATAAAATTTCTACCCATCACCATAAATCATCTATTGAATATAAATCTAACAGATATCTATAATAATGCAAGAAAAAAAAATTGACAAAAAAAATGAATCACATATGAATAATAATTAGAAAAGTCCATAAATTTCTTCAGTTATTGGATCAATATCAATATCATAAAAACATGGACGTGTTGGTAAACCTGGAATGGTTGACATTTCACCAACTAATGGATAAAGAAAGCCAGCACCAATACTAGCACGTATATCACGTATAGGTAAAATAAAATTTTTTGGACAACCTTTTAATGATGGATCATGTGAAAGTGATAGATGTGTTTTAGCCATACATATTGGTAAATCACTAAAACCTTGTTGAGTAAATAAATTAATACGTTTTTCAGCTATTTCAGAAAGTTTTATATCATCAGCTCCATAAATTTTTCTTGCAATAATACGAATTTTTTCTTCAATAGGTAACTATAAAAAAAAAACGAACAAAAGAATTAATGAATACATTAATAGAAATATTTACTTTTAATTCGTATAAAAATTTAAAATCAGTTTTTTCTAAACATGCTTTTTCTACTGCACTAGCTAAATCTGTTGCACCACTTCCTCCTAAGAAATAGAATATGTCAATAAAAATTGTTATAAAATCCAATGTTTTTTTCTTTCTACCTTTTGCCCAATGATCAGCCATAACAGCATCAAACGCTCCATTTTCAACTGCTAAACGTTTAACTAAATCAATTTCAGCTTGTGTATCCGTTCTATAAATACAAGTATCAAATAGAAAATTTTTTTTAAATTTTAAATGTATATTTAAAATTACTTAAATCTATTGATTGCAACTACAACTGGTACACCAAAATATCGTGCATTTTCAATTTGTTTAATTAAATTTTGTGTTCCACGTTCAAGTAATGGTAAATTTTCTTGTGAATATTCTGGAGGTAATGGTGAACCTGCTTCAACTTTTGGTCCACCACCATGAACTTTTAATGCACGCATAGTTGCAACAAGTACAACACAATTTGGTATCAAACCCGAATAACGACATTTAATATTCATAAATTTTTCACAACCAATATCAAAACCAAAACCAGCTTCAGTAACTTGAATGAAAAATTTATTAATGATCATTTGTCATTTATTCTTAAAATCATGAGACCTACTGATAGGTAAACATCTCATATAAAATATTATTATTTGTTTTATGTTTATTCCACTATTCGAATGAATCGTGGATATAGTCACATACCCTTTAGGATACATTTTTCTCAAGTATTATTCTTCAAATTTTGATGAAATGAAAAGAAAATAATTCATTTTGATAAACTTTCAATCATCTTCATTCTAGTATATGTTACTTCAATCATACATACCAACATATCCATCGGATCCAACAAGTTTTAAACCGATTTGATCAGCCAAAATTGATG
The DNA here is from genome assembly GCA_905250075.1 of Rotaria sp. Silwood1. Lineage (NCBI taxonomy): Eukaryota > Metazoa > Rotifera > Eurotatoria > Philodinida > Philodinidae > Rotaria > Rotaria sp. Silwood1. The sequence continues at coordinate 289,711 of CAJNOP010000201.1, forward strand.
AATTTCCATGAGCAATATTTGCAAATGGTCCAGCATGAACAAGAATTGGTGTACCTTCTAACGTTTGCATTAATGTTGGTTTAACTAAAATGTTATCATTGAATATTTTAACTTTTTCTTTATATGAAAATCATAACAACATACTTGCATCACGCATAAGTACAGCTAATGCACCACTAACACCAAGATCATCAGCTGTAATAGGTACACCTTCATGACTAGATGCAACAACCATTCGACCTAATCGTTCACGTAAATCAGCAAGTGAAGTTGTTAATGCTAAAACAGCCATTATTTCACTTGCAACAGTTATATCAAAATTAGTTTCTCGTGTAAAATTTTTTTCTGTTGGTGATTGACCAATAGTAATTTTACGTAAGAAACGATCTAAATTAAAAATAAATTTATATATTTCAACTTTATTCAGATATCATACCATTTGTATCAATAACTCGTTGCCATGTTATGGTTGATGGATCAATATTTAAACGTACAAAAGCTCGTATTTCATCTTCAGTTAATGTTGTTGGATCAGTTTTATTAATATTTAATTTATTTAAACGTTTTTGTTGTATAGGTGAAAATGTTCGTTTACCATTAACAGTTGGTACAAGACGATTATATAAAGCTTGATCAGTTTGTGTATTTTCATGAAACATTCTTGCATCAATTTGTGCTGCTAATAGATTATTTGCAGCTGTTATTGCATGTATATCACCAGTTAAATGTAAATTAAATTCTTCCATTGGAATAACTTGAGAATAACCACCACCGGCTGCACCACCTTTGATACCTGATTGAACAAGAGAGGATATTTATTTTTTTAGATATGAGTGAAATGATTTCAGAATCGGAATCACGATTAAACACGTTTTATTCCATTTCATGTCTTACCAAATGTTGGTCCTTGACTAGGTTGACGTAAACAACCGATAACATTTTTTTTTAAATGTGCACCAAGAGCTTGACAAAGACCAATAGTTGTTGTACTTTTTCCTTCACCTAAAGGAGAGAAAATCACAATTTTATTCATTGAAATTTAATTTTCATTTACCTAATGGTGTAGGTGTAATACCAGAAACAACAACATATTTTCCATTGGATGTAGTTTTTAAACGTTCAAGTACATTAAGTTTTATTTTAGCTTTTTTTGTTCCATATAATTCAAGTTCATTATCATGTAAATGAATTTCACATGCCAATTGTTTAATATCCTTTGGAATTTGTTTTTTTGCTATATCTAAATCAGATGGAACAGGTGATTCAAGTGTAAGTGGTAAATACGTCATAGTTTTCCATTGTGATGGTGAATAAGTATTTAAATAACGTTGAGCAGCAGTGATTGTATTAAGCCTAATGAAAAAAAAATAGAAAAATATTTATCTACTTATGATTTTTTTTTTTTGATGAATAATAATTACATGAGCATAGCAACAGTCATTGGACCAACACCACCAGGAACTGGAGTTATCCATGAAGCAATACCTTGACATGATTCAAAATCAACATCACCAAATAGACGACTTTTGCCATTGTCAACTAAAAATAAAAAGTTAACTTGAATATGAAATTGAATAGAAAAATAATTAATACCTTGTACTGATGTAATACCACAATCAATAACAACAGCTTTTTCTTTAAGCCATGAACCTTTAATAAATTTCGGTTTACCCAAACAAGCAACAACAATTTCAGCTGTTTTAACCTAAACAAAAAAAAATGTTTTTTTTTTTTTTGTAATTTTTCAAAAGATAAATCTTCATACAATATCTTCAATATTTTTTGTTCTCGAATGACATGTTGTTACAGTTGCATTATTATGTTTAAGTAATTCAAACATTGGTGTACCAACTATTTTACTTCGACCAACAACAACAGCTGTTGCTCCTTCAATTGCTGTGCCTAATCAATAAAGAAAGAAGATCTTTAATAAAATTATATCGCTACCATATATCTGTGATGTCATTTTAAGTAAGACTGGACTTCAGAAAACTCGCTTTTGCAAATATCTATTAATATTCCAGCATGAAACTTTCTGTTGCACTGTCCTTAACAATGATTTGAACTATTTATTACAATGAAAAAATTGAATGAGCAAAATAGAGATGCACAAGAAAGTTTCATGTTGATCAAAGTTAGGAGATGTATTCAAAGTTTTGTTTTTTTTTTGTTATTTATGGTGTAGGGAAGACTTTCAATTCAGGAGCAATTGATATGATTGTAACAAAGACTTGATTTTATTTCCTTCTTTGTTTTCGAATAAGAAAAATATCTTCAATATGAGTTTTAAACAATGAATCAAAATTTCTGTTCTTTAAAGTTTAAGTCTTCGAAAGCTGTTTACGTTTATGCAATTGACATTTATTTTTCGCGGACTGATTAAACACGTCGCTATTTCATGTTGTTTCGTTTGGAATTTCGGATTTCAATTTATAAGAAAGTATCATTTATTTCTGTGTTCACTATTGAAGGGGGTATGAAACTTCGTGTAATTTTCTGTTCAACTCCATCTGGAATAGCTTACTCATTTTTCTTGATTTTGACAAATACGAATATGTTTAGATAATGAATTAACATCAAATTCTAATTTATACTAAGCCTTCACATTGACATACATATTTTGAAATCTTCATATCTTAATGAGACCTTGTTCAAAGCTAGTCTAGTTGACTTCTCTATGTGTACAAAGTTTCAAATCAAATTTCAAAAATACGAGTTTTCCAAAACCTTGAAGCTTCTAGACAATAGACATATTAAAACTCAATATTTTTTTTGAGCTTTTATTAGAGCACTATGTAATATCTATAGACTAAAAAAGCATTAAAATCAGAAGTAGACAGCTGAAGAGATTCCCTCGTAAATGACTATTTTTAATTTATTAAGTATCGAGTCATAGGAAAGTGAAAATACAACAATAATTGTAAGTTGACTTTTTCTTTCTGAGAATAGCGCATAAATAACTAAAGCCTTAATTCTTCAACATACCTGTTGATTTAATTAATTCTAAACAACCATTTGGTGTACATGGAACAAAACATTTTTCTAAATTTCCATGTGATAAAAGTCCTGCATTCAAATCTGATAATCTAATTATGAAAAACGAATTAATTTTAACTCAAAGTATTTTTTTTTTTCGTTTTCATTTACCCATCAATATCTTTATCTGGTGAAATCGTATTGGCAATACGATTAGCATCAATGGTTTGAACAGAATCAAATGGTAATTGAACAATAATACCATGTATTGATGAATCACTATTTAATTGTTCAATTTGTTGAATTAACTTTAAAAAATAAATATAAAAAAAAATTTTCTAATAAATATTTCTATTTTTTTTGTTTTTTTGCAAACAAACTTGTCTTTCTGTCGTTGAAGAATCAAGATGAACAAGACGAGCTTGAATACCAATTTCTTCAGCTGCTTTTAATTTATGTCGTATATAAACATTTGAATCTTCTCGATTACCAACTTGAACAACAGCAAAACCAGGTGTAAAATTATTTTGTTGTTTACGAAGTTCATCCATCATTAAACGACATTTTTCACGTACATTTCTAATGAAAAAAAAATCAATAAATTAAACTATTTAATATTTTTTTTTAAATTTAATTCACACTTACTTGGCAATTTCTTTGCCATCAATAATTCGTGTTGTTGTTGACATATAAACAAAAGTTTGTCTACAACATTTTGGTAAACGATACAAACGAAATAAAACTGACATTTGGAAAAAATGCTCATGTTTAACTCTATGGTATTTATAGTATAAGATATATTATCAATTTTAAAAACAAATACAAAAGAAAATAGATAATAATGATAATCATTACGATTTAAATCACACTTATTGTTGATAAGCATGCTTTAGAAAAAAGAGATAAAAGGCAAATCATTGATTTTCGTCTACGCTTTTTTTTTTGCTCGGTTAAAATTACGAAATGATAAAAAAAATCAGTGATAAGCGATAGGAAAAAGAATCTATTATTGTTAGTGCTGATCATTTTCGCAATACTATGAAAAATAATAAGAGATAGATTTTATGTGAAATAAACTGTCAGCTGCAAGCGACATCAATATTCTGAATGTTTTCGAAAAACGAGCTTTGGAAGATTTTCGTAGCAAACAAAAAAGACGTATATTACGCACATGTGATAACTTGATTATTTTTCTAAGAAAAAATCAATTGGTGAAATAAACAAACCATTGAAAACTTATTGATTGATGTCGCTTTGATCGACATCGAACATATGACAAGTTTGTTTTTTTTTTTGGAAAGGAAGAAAATTACAGCTAAAGTGTTGTTTGTTCTGTTTGTTTATTTTGATTAAAAGAGAAAAAGGAAACGACCGGATTTTCTTCCTCATCTATATACATTCATGTCTCGAACTGCAAAAAGAATTAAGCTTGAACCTAATGCTGTACATTCAAATGGAAGTCAAAAAGAGGAAAAACATCCCCTCTATTCAGGTCAATTTATGACATCAAGTATTGATAATGATGCTGAGGTAAAGTAATTTCTTAATTGATAATCAATTCTTAGATTTTCTTGTACATAATATACTATAGCCAATTGATGTTCCATGTCCATCACCAATCCCAAATGCAACTGCACAAGGTTTACCTTTTCTTAATGACACAGCACAAGGTGTACCAGAACGACGAACAGAAGCTAACGGTCAATTCACTAGTTTGTATTCTCTTCTATGTGTTATTAATACAATATATCGGTATAATCTAAAGTTTTTATAAATAAAAAAAAACGGATAATATATTCATCATATATCAATATAGATCTAATTTAACATCACCGAAATGGAAAAATTTTCGTGGATCACGTATTAAATGTCAAGATAAAATTCGTTTAAATAATATTATATGGCGAACATGGCATCAACAATGTGATATAAATAAAAGAATTTTTATTGTTATATATATTTGTATTTTTCTATTATATTTATTTAGATGTTCGAAATGTGAAAAAAGTTGTTTGTCAATTTGTTTCACCATTAGATACACAAATATTACCGGTTATATTATGTAGAAATATATAGATTATAATGAATCATAGGTTTTGTTTATTTTTTTGCGATTAGACACAATTAACACAACAGTCAAAACAACAAATAATCAATAGTTTAAAAGGTGAATATATTAAATGGAGACAAAATTCAAAAATAGCATTACGAAAATTTGAAAATGATTTAACAGTATGATTTTGAAAATTTTCTTTTTTTAAATCATTTTTTTTTTAATTTTTATTTAAATTTAGAGTGATGAAACAAAAAATCTTTTGGGAAAAGTTACAGAAAGTCATACACAAAAAATAAATCCAAATCTTCGTCGTATAGCAACACCACCACCTGAATCATATAATTACTTTGATGAATTTGATTTAATTGAAGATCAATTACTTTTTTCAACAACAAATGCATTTACTGATAAAGATGCTGGTAGGTTTAACTTACAGTTTACTTTTACTTTTTTCTTTTTTTATTAATATTTTTTCTTTTTCGATTGGTAATAGTTAGTTTCTTTTTTTCGTTATGCTTATGATTTTTCTCTTAGACAATCCATTCTCAGGTAATTGGTTCAACAATATACATCTATGTGGTTCATGACATGTATATAAATAAATCTTTATATATATATTTTACATATTGGTTATTGTAAATGCTCGCCGATGTTAACCAATTCATTTGTGTGTATAGAAATCGATAAACTACACACATTAATACCCAAACAATAATCTAATTGCTTTTCAACTTTCATTTTTTTTCCTTCGATTTTGTAGTTATTGTCATCCTAGCTTCGTATCCTGTTTTTATTCTTAGCAATATATTTTTTTTTCATTCAGTTATGAATTTTCTAATCATTAGGATAGATCTTTATTATGAAGAGATTGCTTTTTTATTTAATATTTATTTTATAGGTCTTGGTGGAAATCCAGATTTATATCAACCTGTTATGGGTCAATGTCTTTTTGATTTTAATTCATTACTTGATGGTTTAGATCAAACAATGACAAGTGATAAATTTTCATTTAAATAATTATTAAAAACTTTTGTGTTTATGTTTTAGATGATCTGTTTACTATGCGATATAATAATTATACAGTAAGATATTTATAGTTGGAAAAAAAAATGTCAGCATAACCCGTTTGGGACTAATGTATGGAATTCGCATGTGTTCTTTAACCCGATTATGCTCATACACAATACGCGAAGAGAAAAAGCTCTCTAGAAGGCTATGACTTATTTCAAAGATAATCAGTCGTCCGAGTAGACATGTACCGAAATCCAATAAGTAAATTTGAATATTTTAAATGTATCTCATCGATTATGAACTACGATAGGATGCAAAAATATTTCTGCACAACATTCAAGCGAAAAGTAGCTGGTATATGTAGATATCAGTAGCAACTGAAAGTTGATTTTAAACTTTGCTCAGTAAAAATAAAAATATCTGATTCATTTTACATTATTGAAGACAGAAGTATCATTGATCAGCTAAAATGACCTTTCTCACAAAGATCTATTAGGTGTGCTATCTATTAAACTATTACGAAGCTAAATGAGCAAATTATCGTAAATGATAAGGGTAATATTGACTTGTATTGCATTCAAGGAACACTCAATCTTGATACATGAGCAACACAACTCAGAAAAGATCAACTGGAGTTTAACTTTTAATTTGGATTCTCTCGAATCACTGATACAAAATGTAGTAACACGATAGAAGCACGTTACATCACCATATGTTTCGAAAACCAATACTTACAATTGACATTCTTTTCATTCTTACTATGCTCTATTCTATTTATCTGATTAACCGTGGAATTCATGTATATTTTTCGTCGGAAGATTGTAAGTGCAACTTTTAAGCTACCGTTTTTCGATCTCCCTTACCAACTTTAGAAGTCGAGATCAAATTCGTTGCATTTAACATTTTCAGAACTTCATTCGAACTCAGTTTACGAAAACTTTTCATATTAAGAACCAATTCGACCAGTTCGACTGACGATTATATTATTCTAGAAAGACGAATATAAAGAAAACATGTCAGTTTCACATTGTAGTCCGAAAGAAGCTACACTAATAAAATTGTCATTTGAAACATGAAATTCTATTTTTTTTTAAATTTTAGACACCATCATTAAATACTTATCAACCACAAACAGATTTTACATCAAGTTTACCACCACAACCACAACAAAATTTAAATGATTTTCCACGATTAGTTACTCCTCCAGTTGATCATTCAACTTTAGCAATTGAACATCAAAAAAATATTTTAACTCGAAATACTCCTACTGTAAATATATTTTTCAAATGTTTTTTTTTTATTGAATCAAAATTTATCTTTTTCGAAATAGATGAATGTTAATGAACTAACATCAATAAACATATATAATAACAATCATTATGAACAATTAACATCACAAACACTTCCATTTGATACATATTCACCACAAAGTTTACCAAAATCAAATCATAATAATAATAATAATAATAAAACAATCAAGCAAATAATGCCATCATCAAAAAATAGTATAATGAATACGCCACCACCACCACCAACAACTTTAAGTTATACATCTAGCTCAATAAATAAACCAATATCATCATCATCGACACTTGTAAATCTTCTTCATCAGAAACGTCCATTAGCATTATTAGATCAACCTGTATCAAATAATTCATCACCAAAGGAAAAACAAACTACATCGATTAAACAAACAAGAAAACAACCACAGAAAAAAATACTAACTAAACAAATTCTATCCGTAAATGATGAGATTCAAGTAAATTTAAATAAAACTTTTGAATTTCTTTTCGTTTTCTTTTTGTCTAAATGAAAATCTTTTTTCTCTAGCATATGCCAAATCCAACACAAACAATGTTAAATTTTCCTCTAACTCGTAAAGCTAGAATGCAACAACGTTCTCTGACTCGTGCAGTTTCTCAAGATATACCTATGACTATACCACAACAATATTCTAGTTCAGTATCTTCATTAACTAATCAACCAAGAGCATCAACATCAGCAGATACATCTTTCTTAAATAATGATATGGTAATGATTGAAAAATACTTTTTATAAAAAAATTATAAGACAATTATATACATAGAGACTAATGTTTTTCTACTTAGTCACACTCTAGTCATGCAGGATATTTTATGAGCTCATCAAAAACAAAAAACATGCTACAATTTTGTTCTTTTGTTTTCGTATTGACTTATTTCATTTAGTTCTCATTGAAAGTTCGTCGAATTCCCGTTGGCTAATAGATGTTCATATATACTGTAGTATTTCAGATTGCAAGGAACAATAATTGGTTTGAATCCTTATGTCAGATTAATGTGTCCTAGACTGTAAGGACAGGATCTGGAGAATGTGACCGTTTTTTTTTCTGTATAACATGACTCAATATTACAACTATACATTTTCTTACCATATATGGAGAAATACGACCACCTACGGCTACATACTGAGTAAAACGGAAATAACAGCCGAAATTCGTAAATGGTCATATCTCTCGTTATCGGATTCGAAGAAATACGATAGAAGTCCTGACTTATGTCAAACTGTCAGTATACAATCAATTATGATTGTCTACGAACGTGTTTAGTCAAACTGTCAGTATATATATATTTAACATGTTTTATTTCTAAGCACGAAGCAGACAGAATATGAATGGTGAAAAACTAGGTGGGTGTGGTTTGTGAGTGACGAGATAACCCACATCTCCATCCCTGTTTTCCACTATCGTGAGCGCTAGAAAGAATTCTAATAATAATTGGAATAGAGAAAACTTTTTTCAACAAGAATATTATGAAATAAAAATGATTATGAGGTCTCCAAAGAAAGGAACTCCAGACAATTAACATGCTAGCTTTTCAGCACCTAGAACGACAAAGTAAATGATTCTCTAAAAAATGGGATGTCTCCGAGCTTTTTGCGACTTTTTTTTCCAATTTTCTATAGAAAAATCATTTTTGGACCTTAGAATCAAATTGCTGTATAAATTAAATTATATTTACGCGCTTTATAGATAGTTAATACTTCCCCATCATCAAGTCCAAATTGTGGACAAAATGCTGAAAGTAAACGTCGTCGAAATATAAAAGTAAATTTTTTTTGTTTTTAAATTGTTTTTCCAATGAAAACTGATAATGAATTTTTCTTTAGAATGGTTTTGAAAGTCTTCGTTTGTTAATCCCAGAACTTAGTGATCCATCAAATGCAAAAATAAGTAAAGCACAAATGCTTGAATGTAGTAAGTAACCTGTCATATTCTTCTGTCTATTTTATTATTTCTTCTTTTTTTTTTAAATTTTAGCTGCAAATCATATTCAACGTATTGTTGAAAGACGTGATAAAATGAAAGAAGAAGTTGATTTATTACAACATGAAAATGAACAATTACAACAAAAAATTTCACAATATCAAACAAGTTTACCTGTTGATGGTATTCCTATAATACCAGCAACACGACGATCACGTGAAGCATCTAATGCACTTTTTCATGCATATGTTGCTGATCGTACAAAAAAAAATTGGTGTTTTTATCCATATTCACTTATACTTAAACGTATATTTGATACATTTCAAAATACAGTTACATGTGATTCAACTGAAGAATTTTTACGTTCATTAAATGAATGGAAAACAAATTCATTGAATCTTGTACAATTACGTCAGGCAGCATCACAAGCTGTTATTGATATGGGACGAGTAACATCGTTAATTACATGTAAGTTACCAAGAAATAAAAAAAAAAGTAACATAACTTATTATTAAATTTTTTTGTTTTAGCACCTGAATGTGTACCGGATGAATGTGTGCGATTAGCGACTAATGATAATCAATGATTTTGTTTTTATTTTATATTATTTAGTCTTTCTTGTATTTAGTACTTTTTTTATTACCTATAATGTCTTTATTTTTTCTCTATCCAATACAATGCTATTATGATTACCTGTTTGTATAGTATTGATCGTTTGACGGTGTTTTATTTTTTCAAATAGTTGGATGTTGATGAGTAAATGTATTATATAAATATGTAAATTCTGCAGTGATTGTTTCTTTTTCTTTCTTTTGAATACAAGATGGAAATTAAAAAAAGAAGAGCGACCCTGCAAATACAGTTATTAATACATGACAATTTTCTAAATTAAAGTTTAAGTTTTGTTAGATGTTTAAAGAGTGATTTTGGCGGTTTTTTTAATATGTAAAAGTAACTTCAGCATGAATAAATTGACTTACTATGTGTTGCTAATTACCGTTCAAATTGAATAAGATTCAAGGAACACTGTCGAGCTTTCTCGATTGAATAATTTTTGATTTTTTCTGTTCTTAATACATGTGGAATTATTTTCTATAGCGTGTCGAAAAGTTCGTAGTAAAAGCAAATATAATTATCTCCTGAAAATTTCAAGGGACTTGATCATTTTTTTTTGTAATATGATTAGAAAGGTATGTTCCAAAAACTGAAGTCAAATTAAAGGTTTCAATATATTAAAATAGATTTTAAATTTTTGTATGTATCTGATGATTTAACAGTTTCAATTACACGTAACACTTTGAACATCGAACCAGAACCGTCGAACTTCACTTTCCAGACGAAGGCTCGAGTTCAAGGTTTACTTTATTGTCGGGTTCTGAATCACAAAAAAATGAACTCTCGGCTTCCTAAATATGGTAGTGTGGTCTTTGAGTTTTATTTAACATAATTTGATTGAACAACACATGTTAATAATGATTCCTATCAACTAAAATGAATACATCCATTATTTTTAAAATATCAAAAAAACAGAGTGCAGTTTTGTTCTTTTCTTATCATAATCTTCGTTTAGCTTTACTATTTTTACTTTCGGTAAGTTCTTCAAAACGCTGTTGTTTTCCAACAATATCAACTTTACAAAGGCAGGGCAAATATCTTTACTGTAGAAAGTGAATCTTATTTACATGTTGATAGATACGGATGATTGTTGGCAGGTATGATGAATGAAACTTCAAACAGCATACTATTATAGTATGAAAAAGCAATAAGTTGCTTGAGTAGTATAAAAGACATTTATATGTACTTTTCTGAGTCTACTAGACATACATATATTCCAAAATTAATATATTACTATTTTCAGTGGAAAAATAAAACATCTTCGCTGAAAAAAAATCCAAACGTACACATTGTTTTGCTTCTTTTGAAAACAAAATTTTTTAACAAACGAAAATGAACAGCTGCCGTTTTTTCAAAGTCAAAGTACATTCGATTGAGCTGAAACTTTCTGTTAATATTTGAAAGTGTTTAGGGTATCTAATTATTTTTTTGTCACAAAACAGAATGCAGTACTGTTTTTGTTAGAGTTTTCAAAAAAATCTCCAGCTAATTCACATATCATCACTTATAGAATAGTAATCTATGGTGTGTACGCTCCAGTTTGCTAAAATAGCAAGAGTACGAAATTATTAATCAGTTATAATGGAGGTGTTAGGACTGCGAAGAAATCTTGACTGCACAAAGAACAAATGTAAAAGCACTGAATTTGAATTGTATTTATTCAAGATTTTCCTTAGTATTTTCTATTTTCAAAATGTTTCCATATCTTAGAACTGCTCTGTCATCTTAGCAACGACTGTCTCCGATTATAGTCTACTATCCTTTGCTGAGCTGTATCTAAAAGAACAAGATTCGGTGTAATGTTATATATGCATAACATCGAACTGAAAACTGCTAGGATCTGGATGGGATGTGGGTGTTCGCTTAGAAAATACCCACACCGATGCCCATTTGTTTCCACATTTCCCATCGTCGAAATCAAATGACAATGTAAATTGTGGAAAAATAAAAACATTTTTTGTTTACAAGATCCTAATATTCATAAAATAGATAAGTGTTTTGCTTTGATTTAGAGAATCAATTTTTGATGATCATCATTCATTCACAATCATTCAATTATAGTATTCATGGACCGCTTCGAACGACTATTGTTGAACGACATAACGTTGATTTTTCTTTTGTTTAAAAAGAGTAACATGTTCCTTATAGGAAAAGAATATTGTTGTCGTGTTGTTGAGCAATGCATAATAACGTTAAATCGACCACATGTTGAAATTGCATATATTTATTATGAAAACATTGAAACTATTTCTTGTGTTCGTGATGCAAATGTTCAACTCAAATGACATTATTTTAATTCCTTTTAAAAGAAATTTTACCTGAATTTATTTTATGCGATGCTGGAAGAGCGTTTGACGTGAAAGCAAAATAAATAATCTATTGAAAAATATATTTATATCTTATAAAATAGGTTATTGTACTTGTACGTAAATTAGCAATATATCTAGGTTATTTTGCTGTTCTCTACAGTCATGCAACTATTATCAAAGTCCAATTAAAAATATAAATAACATTAATTGAGCAGAAAAACAAGTAAAAAACTTAAGAACATCCGCGTTCTATGAAAGAAAATCAAGCAACAGTAGCAAGGCTTCAATTATCACAAGCTGAACATGTTATTTGCATAAAACCGTTCCAACATTTTTGTCCATTTGATCAATTTACATTACATTATGACGATCGAAGGTGCGGGTGTAAGTTAAGAGTCAATCCACGCCTATAACCATACACCATCCTCTTCAGAGTTTATGTATGTCATCGATGCAAATTCATATAGATTCATTGCATAGAAAAACTTCGTTCTCAATATATAGATAGTTTACAGTTAATAACACAAGATTTCAGATAACGATACGTCATCATTTTGAAACTGTTTAGAAATTTTGCAGAAGTCTTTCAGTTTGTTGCATACAAATAAAAATAATGATAGAATACAAAACCCTCCAAAGAGTATAAACAATCCGATCAATGCTTCAATATCAATTGCAGTAGAAATTGATGATGAATCAGAACATTTCTTTATTTGAAACCATTTTCTTCTTAAATTATCAAGACTACCTGTTTCTCTTAATGATAATATATTAACATCTAAGTCTTGTCCATATAACCATTGTTTAGGTGTTATAATACCAAATACACTTTTATCAAAACCTTCACCAACCAATGTTAAATTACAATATACGTTATTAATTACATATTCTGCAGCCCCCGCATCATGAATAGATACATCGATTATATTATTTAATAAACTATCATATATATCTTGCTGAGATTTTAATGGATAATAATTTCGATTACCATTAGAGATTTCTCTTAAGTAATATTCTTCCATAGCTGTACCTACACGAATACCAATACGATTGGAGGATATTTTACCACTTTTAATATCATCAATTCCAGAAATAATATTCTTCGATTTTGATATTGTTAGATCAGATGCTAAGTTTGCAGTGTATGATGCAACTAATACTAAACATAAGATATATAAACCAGCAGTTAATAAACGTCCAGCAGGTGTTTTAGGATGAAGACGACCTGCACCGTATCCTACAAGATTACCAAAAGTATACCAAACACTCATTGCACATAAACCAATTATTCGTTTTTTTTTTAGTATTCGATTGTTTTTTCTCTCTATTAGACAGATTAAAATACTAGTTAAAATAACAGTACACAAGATCAATAACCAGAGCCTCAGTGAGAATGGTTTCATGAATGTAAAGGGAACGATATCAACGTCGGGACTTTTTCGTATAATAAGACGTAAAGAATCATCAAATATTGAATTTGAAAAACCAATCTTTCCTCTTCTTGTCGCAGTAATTGTCACATCACCTACTATTATGTCATACATACGATCTTCTACTAGTTGTCCTAATGAAGCATAAGTTCGATTCAATGGTATTAATTCAATATTTGGAATAAATTTCATCTTCTTTTGTAAAAGATCAATAAGATCAGGTATATAACCAATTAATTTTGTTGTATTCTGACCAAATTCATCTATTACGGTATTGATCATTGTAAATGGAACTGCGTGAACTACACCAATTCGTAATTTCACACCATCAAGTTTTGCACCACCAGTAGGAGGTACTAACGAACTACCTGACCAGATAATTACATTGGCTTTTGAATATTCTTGCCAACCATCACGATTAGAATATTTCAATACTGGTACAAAACTCAGTCTATTTGAAAAATTTCGAGAGTTTTGTGCATAATAAAAACTACCATCTATTCGATCTGTTACATTACGATTAAATTGAATCGGACCAGAAACACCAAGAAATGTCATATTATTAATTGTATCAAAAAGTGATTCGGAGTTGAGAAAATGACGATCAAAACAGAATGAAGAATTAACAAATGATATACATGACGAAGAATTATTAGTAGTTTTTAAACAAAATTCTTGCAATGATTGAATCAATAACCAAGTTGCATCAAATGCAAATAATGCAAAATCATCTACTTTTCCTGACTTAGGGAATGTTTCAGGTTCATATTGTTTCCAAATATTATAGGCTGCATTCAATAATGTTGTATTAATTGATGCATGAACAAAATTTCCTGATATAGGTTCAACCGTTAGTATTCCAATTGTTTTTTGATGAAATGTTTCATTAGACGAGTTTAATGAAACACTTGAACTTAATATCCATGTGAAGTGTGGACCAAGTACATCAGAATCAAATGCATTTTGTAAAATTATAGATGTATAACGTGATCCAGCCCATACTACAACAATTCGTGTTGAGCTACTAGTTAAAACATTTTTCATATTATTTCGTATACGAAGCGTTGCTATATCAAATACTAATGTATCCACAACTGTCAAACCATTATTCATAAATTCTTTAGTTAATGCTTTTTCACCACCAGATCCATATGCATCATTTTGATAAATAATTATGCATGAAGTCCAATTAAATCGAAGAAATAGTTTTACAATTGCTGTTGCAGTCGCATTGTCTGAAGGAACTGTACGATAAAAAGCAGGATAAGCATTTCGATCAGATAAATCAGGATCTGTTGCAGCATATGATATAACAGGTATACCAACTCTTTCACCAAACTCAGCAATAATAGGAGTTTCTCTTGACAATACTGGACCCACAATACCAACAATGTTGGAAGCAGATGCCGCTTGACATGTACTACTGATAGCATTTATTGCTTTTTCATTAGTTTGTGCTACTTGCCATTCTATGAATTGTCCGTCAATTTTTATATTATATTGTTGAGAAAGTAAGACTGCTGCTTTAAACATAGCACGACAATGACTAGAGAATTCGAAAGATTCAGATGCGTTCATTTTATCTGGAAAAAGGCCTAATAGTTTTATATTGGAAGAGTGTAATAATGGCCAACTTGCTTTTACATATTGTTCATTAAGTTGTCCAAATATAAATAGTAAAAACAACCATCGAAGATTACACAACAATATAATCATTATTTGATTTAAACGCAGATAGATTAATTGAATTGAATGTATGAGAAGACGAATTATACTAAAATTTAAACAAGATTAGGACAATTAAATTAAGTTATTTGATGAATAACTAGCGTATCATTATCGATAAAAACAAATTAAAAAATAGGTTTCATATTAAAAGAAATATAATGTGCTATATTTTTTGAGACAGACATCAAACTTTATCATCATACTATCCAGAAACGAATACGAATTGAGAACTTCTGATTTGGAATCGATCTAACACATTCTCGAAAATCATAAATCGGTTCTATTCTATATAATTTTACAAAAATCAATTCGATTCAATTAGAAGAAGGAAGACCATAAAACTAGAAACTGGGATATTTGAAACTTACTTCAGTTCGATGATATATTGTTACCTTTTATTAATTTATTTTCTTAGTAAACTAATCAATTGAAATTAAAAAATGACTAGTAAAGTAAAAGCAAAGTACCACTATTTATTCTGCTGGTAATTATGCGGTTGGAAATTTCCAATTGGTAAAAATATTGACATAATGATCGTATTATGTCATTTCGATACGTTCTACATTAATGAGCATGAATCAGAAAAAATTATTATGCGGCTGGAATTTTCCAACTTGTACAAACGATATGCATGTATGATAATTTTCGTCATGAATCGTACGCGAAATTCCAGTTCTGTTGACATCAAGTATATGAGTTGAGTTCTCTATGAGTCATAGTAGTCCAATCAAAACATGATATTTTGATTAGTGTTTATATAGATAATTTGTTCGATACGCATCACATGGTTGTCATAGCTTGTTCTTATAACATGGATTGTTTTGACCTTTTACTGATTTTACACACCATCCCAACTTTAGTGAAGATTGTTCGCTAATATTTATGAACAACTAAGAAAAAACCTAGCAAAACTCATAGCTGTATTAAAATTCTTCTATGTAAACTTGTAATCTAGACGACAAGATATTCAGAGAAAAAAAAACCAAAATTGTTGGTTTTTTTACAAACACATGCTCTTTTTAAGAAAATATCTATCGTAATCTAAGTCGGCTGATATCTTAGTTTTTATTTTCAAAAAAAATCAGGTTTACAGAGTAGATTTTTCAAAACTTTACACCAAACAAATATTAGTTCTTGCCAGTTGGGTTTGAATTCGGGCTCAAATTCTCATTTTTAATAATCCATTTTTATTTTCACAGATGTTCAGTTAGTTTTTAAGATAGTACCAATCGAGAGAGAGAGAGACTGTGTATTACCGATCAATAGATCTGTATTTTATGATTGAAAGAAACAAGAGATTATGTCCATAAAAAAAAAGTATAAATGTAATATGAAATTACAAACTCCAAAATTCAGCATTGCTGCATTTTTTTTTCTAGTTTAAATGTTAAAGAAAATCTATCTCAAAAACTTATCTAATCAATCTCTGATTTTGTTTCGTTGTTGTTGAATTATTATTAATTAAATATTTTTCAGATGGTAAGAAGTAGATTTAATAATTGGAACGGAGTTGTTGTTAAATTATAAAAAATTTCAATAACTTAATTTGCCTGTTGATACATACACAAAAGTAAAAACATACAATCGTATGTTCTTCTACTACTACAATTTGTAACTGATCATACACTATTCAAGTTAGTACTAGTACTCCGTACGCATTAGATAAATAGGGAAGTGAGCAACATCAATATGTTACTTACTTCCCATTTCATGATAGACACCCTTCCAATGAAAATATGTATTACGCGAGACTGCAGAAAAGAAAAAGAAAATTTATTACACTGTACGAAAAAAGAACCATTCACTTCAATCTTGTTATACGTTTCAAAAGAAAGTGAAGACAGTTAACCAGAACACATCAGTATTTTTGCCTACTTTTTCTAGAAGTCATGATCGATGGGTGTGGGTGATATTGCGCAGATGACGAAAATAATAGAAAATTATCAGCCGATAAAAATAGACCATTTTCATTTTCAGTTGGTGATATAAAGTTCGTGTGTATCTTTTCAATTGTTTGGTACATGTATGACGACATATGCCGTCGTACACGTATTTACCTTTATTAAGAAGTATTAAATGAAAATGTGAAAAAAATTACTTAATTTAGTTCAGGGTTCATACAAAAACAGTCATTATTTGAACTTATATTTTGCTGGTTAATAGAGATTGTAATATATATGAAATTTTTTTGTGAAAACAATGATCTTCACAAATCTCAGAAGAGAAATATTTTCATAATTTGATAGTTTCTTTAGAACATCATCTTATTTATGATTGATCGCAGTAAGAATACCGTTCACATATGAGTAAATACTCTTATATGGATCAATTATGTTTCTTCAGATGTTCTTTTTGAGTTCAGTCGAACTGTTTGATATACTTTTCAAACATAAATATAGTGGATCTATCATTCGTTTCGACTATAAAAGGAGAAAAAAACTAGACCAGAACATTTATATATCTGATTGATAACTCAGAAGTGACTGATTTTTCCGCTATAAATAACTATATATACAAAGTGAGTTTGGATGAAAATTCGCAGATTATGACAGCGCTTCTTTTTTTCGAGATTTAAAAAAAACACATTGTTATTTCCCTCATTTTGGAATCTAAATTACGCTTCGACAAAATTTATCACATACAGTGCTCGTTGTTGAAGCAGTTTTTGACAAGTAATTTTCCGACAGCGCATATTATTTCCTATAGCATTGCTTCACAGCATAATGAATAAAAAAATAGTGAGATAATAATAGATTGATACGATAAACAGGAACTTTCCTCACATGTAGGTCTTCTCTTCTACACGAAAAAATAACATTCAAGAAAACAGATTAGTTTAATTATTCTTTGTGCGAAATTTTAGGAATGAACTTAAAGTGCACAGTTGTCAAATCGTATCCGTGAGCCTTTGTCGATTGATTTAACTTAAGAATCCAAAGAGTTCTCTCGATTAGACTGTATCAGTAGCATAGCAAAATTTTTCCGACGAAATTATAGATAGAAATTAAAGTTCAGAAAGTATCTCAGATAATTCTTCGTAAAGAACTTCTCAAAAGTCATCTTCGGAATCAGGAATAAAGAAGTTCATAATCGTCGTGAAGATATTTCATCAAGAAGCATGCTATGCTGGCTCCCTCTTTTATTACACCTCGTTATAAAATCTGTCGTAGCTGGTTTCTAAGCAATGACGCTGCACTGCACAATATGCTTGGTGCGCCGTCCAATGTTCGTTCTGTGCATGTAGATGACTAATCAAATAATCGTTCTGTTTCGTTCGATGCCTAGCCTAAGTTTCGTCATTCCCTGCTGCATGACGTCACGCACGAACAAACATTAGCGAAATATAACAGAGAAAGCGAGCAGAGAGAAAGAACAGGAAGAAATGTATAAATACTCGAGTGTTTCTTTTAGCTCACATTAGCAGACTCTCTGCTCTTGGACTACGTTTTCACTGACTGAGTATTTTGGGAACTGACGAGTTTTCATATTGTTTGACTGCAAAAGAGATTTTTCTGGGCTTTTCAAACTTGAGAAGAGCTTTTTTTCACATCAATCTTGTTCTAGTTACTGATCTCACTCAACAAGCAATCACGACAAACGATATAGAACGATGACGAACAAGGATGAACAAGTGGAATTAGCGAAATTAGCCGAACAAGCCGAACGGTACAGCATCTGTTCGCATAACTTATTCGATCTGGTAATGTGAGTTTTTATTTAGATATACTGATATGGTGGCTGCCATGAAAAGGGTCGCTGAATCAAATTGTGAATTGACCGATGAAGAACGCAATTTACTCTCGGTTGCCTACAAGAATGTGGTCGGCGCTCATCGATCACCTTGGCGAGTTATTTCAACCATTGAACAGAGAGCCGAAAGCTCCGAACGTAAGCGACAAATGGCCAAAGAATATCGAGAAAAGATCGAAAGCGAATTGAAAGACACGTGTCATGACCTTTTAGTAAGATTTACTCAGTTACCGTTTTTTTTATGACAAACATGTGCCATTTCAGACCTTACTTGATAAATATCTCATTCCGAAAACAACAACAACCGAATCGAAGGTATTCTATTTGAAGATGAAAGGTGACTATTATCGATATTTGGCTGAAATAGCCAGCGGAGTCGAACGACAAAGTAACGTATTGAATTCTACTCGAAAATAGATATTTTTTGTATCGATATTGGTCGCAGAAATGGCTGAAGAATCGCAACATGCATACAAGGATGGATTCGATGTGGCGAAGAATCAAATGCCAGTAACGCATCCGATTCGACTTGGTCTTGTTCTAAATTTCTCTGTCTTTCATTACGAAATTCTTAATGAACCGGATGTAGCTTGTCGTTTAGCCAAACAGGTTTGGTGGATTTTATGTATTTATTTTTTTGTTTTACATCCAAATACCTATTTCCTAGGCCTTTGACGATGCTTTGGCCGAGATAGATTCCATCAATGAACAATCTTATAGAGGTAAGATCATCGATCGACAACTAATGTTAAAGTCAATTGTTTTTCTTATCTGCTTTCAGACAGCACTCTTATCTTGCAGCTGCTTCGAGACAATCTCAGTGTGAGTATTCATGTGTCATGCTCTTTATAGAAAAGCTTTTGTTTGCTTGAATTTTGCAGCTGTGGAGTAGTGATGAATCTGGTGTCGACAATGTAAATCAATCTGAAGAACGGCAGTAACTGGACGCTTCAGTTTCTTTCGCTTCTTATCTCTTTTGTTTATATTAATACGCGCCGATCATCATCCACTCTGACAAAAAAAAATACAAATATTTTCTCTATCTGTTCTAATCATGGTTACTCTTCTGTGCTTCTTTTTCTCTTACTGTTTATTTTTTTAAATTTATGCTCGTTGATGTCATAATAAAAAGACGAGCATAACGAACTTTCAAAAAAATACGATGCAAAAAAAACGCACTATCTACACAAACTGAATTTCTAGTTCTCGTAAGACATTCTCGTTTTCAATCCTTGTAGTTCTAATAATATCTGAGACGATTATCTTGTGAGACGAAAAACATTGTTTCCAATATGCAAACATGACCAAAATGGGGAACATACCAAACAAAACTAAAAGTATACCTATGATGTTATAAATAGATATTTCATCGTAAAAAGTGAATATCTCGAATATAAGTCGGTGCAATTCTTATCAGCGAAAGAAATAATGTTATTTCTTCGAAATTCGATTTTCCATAGAGCACATACGACTGTTTTGAAAAAAATGTTTGATAAAGCTTGATGAATCGAAATTCGTACATATATTAATCATCAATGTGTATAAACAATCCATGTGTCGAGATGTCCTCAAGTCGAAAATACACAATTTATCGATGATGGATTATAAATTGACATATAGGTATAGTCAACCGCTTTGTCTACTCGAATGGCAGTCATTCGTTATTTATATTTAAGGATAGTATTTTTTTTGTCACATCTTATCCAAACAAATTTTTATAGTTTTTTTCCTGCACTGATAGATCAATATTGATTGATTGTTCATATTGGATTTACTAGCAACTGATGATAGACAAATATAATGATCGTAGTCTGATAATGGAGAAGATCACTTGTAATAGGTTTCTCGACATGTAGATCTTTTTTTTGACAGTTTTAGCATTGATCGACGTTTTTATAACACGATTCGTTTTTTGTCGTTCACCTTTCTGAAAAGAGACACATCGCAAGTAGTGAACGATAACAATTTAAAGAGAAAAGATTTAATAAGATTGAAAAACATAAAATTAAGAGATAGAGCATATGTTGAATTTATCTTTTCCGGAAAAGCCGATCGCTGTTTTTTGCATTAAGTTGATCAATTATGATTGTTGAATCATCTTTGACCACTATTCAAAAACCAATTTATGTATGCATCTATATTCATAATAAGTTAAGAATCAGATATACATTGAATGAAAATTGTCATCCAAACAAATAGCAAAATCAGCTACTATACAATCTTCTGCTTTTTGAATTGTTGTTTGTGGTACTTTCTAACTTTGTTCGGCTTTGGCGAGAATGGGATTGATTGAATAGCATTATTCATTTGCTTATCTTCTTATATATTCTCTTTAGGATTATTCGGTATTACACGCCACAACATGAACTCGAATCGAAAAACAAAAGGTGTTTCTAAGTAAATAATTATTTTTTTATATACAACTGATAGCAATTTCGTGCATATTTCTTCAGAGTATTGATAGCATCGTTATTAATTATATGAACATTGTCAAAATAAGGAATTACAAAGAAGCTCTGTCAACCTATATGATAAGTAGAAAACGAAAGCGTCGTCATCAACCTAAACAGAAAAATGTGTCAATGAACTTCTCTAAGGTTTTAAGTCTTGACGAACTATTCTTTTACAAAAGAGAAGTCGAATGTTCATATCGTCATCATCAGTTTTGTTTAAAAGAATAAATTCATCTTGAATAAGATCTTTGAAAACTCTGCAAAATTAATTTATATAAAATGATCGTATTAATCGAAATAATATTCTAAGATCTATTTGATTGTTGATAAAAACTTTTTTAAAAAATTCTTCAAAAATTCAAAATATAATACTGACAGTTCATATTGAATTTGATAACACATCTATCTCGCCGTAATCTTGTTCATATGTTGCATGACTTATCGCCTGTTGATCAGATATGGCTCCGATCGATCAAGCATTTATCCTAATTGACTTTACATCGATGGATAGCAAACCGATTATTCTATCTACTTTGTTAAAAAAAAAGGCTTTTAGAAATTTTGAAAAATCGAAGTTTTAGACACATGTGAAGACTCATAAACAAAAGATCGTTCTAACATTAATTATCACTTTCGAAATATTCTAATATCATTATTCACGATCTGTTACGAAGCATGACAATAAGGTAAAATGTGTTTAAAATATCAATTGCATCTAAGTGTGCTAGTAAGCTAACCCTTTTTTCATTTTAAGCATTTAGGTAAGTGCGCTCAGGGATAACGTCAAAAAAAACTATTTCAATTGTCACAAAATGAGAATATGTTCAGGAATGAAACTCTTTTTCAAAAAAATTAGTTGAAGAACAATAGATTTTCAGTATTTTATTCAGTTTTATCCATAACATAATTGACGCACTAGAAGAAAATGAGTAACCCAAGATGAAGCTCTTCATCTCCTAAAAAGGTTTATGCAATGATGATATTAAATGTCAGTCAGAGTCTACGACAAATATTAGCTTAATAATCCTTGTTTATGAAGTAGGCGAGAAGAGGAAAAGAGGTTTTTTTTTACATACTACCTATTCATAAGTTGACTACTTCAAACTTATCCTAACATTGTATTTAATCTTTATTAACTGACAAAGAACATTTTCTCACGATGAAAGATTGGAGAGCGACTACATCATACATTCAGCCACAATATGTTGGAACTGTTCCGATGGCAGCAAACACCATCGGTGTGTATCCTCAAGCAGCAGGTTACTACCAACAACCTAATTATTTTCCACAACACTTTAATCAACAACAAGGACATGATATTCGACGAATTAACGATTGGTTATGTTGGTCAATATTAAATTTGATTTTTGCTTGGAGTTTTTTCGGTTTCCTTCCACTAATCTTTTCAATTATCTGTCGAAGTAAGAAGAAAGTTAATGATTATGCTGGAGCCAGTTCGATGAGTAAATTAGCATTGATTTTCAATATTATCATTACAATCTTAGGAATTATCGCTTGGGTTTTGTTTATCGTTCTAATGGTGCTCTATTTTCGAGTATGGAAGCGAGGTCTTCATAACATTGATAATTTCCATGGACGTTGAATGAAGTCGTCCGACGGTGTTTAGATGATAATAACTGCAAAACTACACGGCTTCTTTACAATATTTCCTTTCTGAACTCAACAACCTAAACAGAACATGTCCTAAAGGATTGATCGTTGATGATTTGTTGAATACCAATATATTTCAAGCGAATTTTTTATCTTCTGAAAACAAAAACTATTAGAAATATTCAAAGAGTATTTTATGCATTTTGTCTAAATCTATCCAGCATTTGGAAAATCGATTCACTTGAGTGTACCGTACTCGGCTGCAAAATTCGTGATTTTT
>CAJNOP010000202.1:3762-37963 GCA_905250075.1 Rotaria sp. Silwood1
GGGGTG
The DNA here is from genome assembly GCA_905250075.1 of Rotaria sp. Silwood1. Lineage (NCBI taxonomy): Eukaryota > Metazoa > Rotifera > Eurotatoria > Philodinida > Philodinidae > Rotaria > Rotaria sp. Silwood1. The sequence continues at coordinate 3,769 of CAJNOP010000202.1, forward strand.
GATGTGGGTGTGGGGTGGATGTGGGTGTGGGGTGGATGTGGACGTGGTTCTATGAATGATTACGTTATCCACACCCACACCCATACCCTTGAATAAACGAATGCATTAGAAAAAAAAGCCCACATATATACCTGATATACAATGTTTTATAACTTGCACGTGTATGTGATAAGATAAGATTCTTTTATTTTTAGAATAAAAAGAGTAAAGTATTTCTTTTTTCTCCATTAAAACATGGAGTCGATACTATCTAAGATACAAATCATTATATTTCAACAAGACCATATCAATCTATTCACTTACTTCGTTTATAGCTGCCTTTTTAGCATTATTTGCATCGTATTCATTTCTTATGCACCATATATTCGATGTATGTTCAACAGATTTCTTCGAATACAAATTCGAAAAAATTTAACAGATCGATATATACGACCAGGAGACAATGATGCATTTGCCTCTTACTATCGAGATTCACTTTGTAATCTGCAGAAGATTAATAATGATCTGTTGAGAAATATTCTTAAAAACAATCAATCATGTGCCTTTTTCACAGATCGATCGATTTCATTTCCATCTTCACATATTTCTTCACCATTTTCAAACGAAGAACAAGAAAATTTATTCATTAATGAATTTCAACAAAAACTTCCATTGACTACATATGAAAATTATCGTGATTACGTCGATCGAATGATGAATGATGGAGAGAAAAACTTGCTCTCTTCCGATAGAATCGTCTATTTTGCTACTAGTTCTGGAACTACTGGAAAGCAAAAATTGCTTCCCATAACTCAACGAATGTTAAAACGAATGATGATGATATTTTGTATCGGATATACTGCTATATATAGATCACTTCCTATATCATCGTATCCTGCTGCTGACCGACGATTGTTCGCTTACCAAACAGGCAAAAGATCAAACATGTTTTTAAGATCAAAAGATGGTACGCCGATAGGCCCTATAAGTCAATGGATGTCAAGTGTTAAACTTATTCCTGGAATGAAAACACTTGGATCTGCTAGTAATGTTACGGATCTTACATTAATCGAAGGCATTTCGGATTATGAAACAAGTACATTTATTCAATTAGTTTTTGCGCTGACAGTTCCGAATCTTTCATCTTATTCAATACCATTCGCAACAGCATTTCTTCATAGTATAAAATTAATTGAAACTTATTTTGAAGAAATGTGTCTTTGCATATCTGACACGGATTTCTATCATAGTTCTCTTGTTCGTAAGAATATTCGTGATACAAAATTTCGAACTAATTTGAATCAAGCTTTAGAAAATTTATCTTTGGAATATGGTGGATTGTCCTATCGATCGGAACGAGTTCACCAAATTCGAATAGAATGTCTCAAAAAAAATACACCGGGTTTACTTCATCGTATTTGGCCACAACTAGGTTTTGCATCTACTGCAATAGGAAGTTCGTTTGCCGTGTACAAGAAAGAAATCGAATTTTATTGTGGAGAACAATTACCTCTAATTAATTTAGCAGTCTATCTTTCAAGTGAGGGCTTTTTTGGAGCCTTGGCGAGCATTCATACAGATGAATATTTTCTAACACCATCAACAGCATTTTTCGAATTTATTAAAGAAGAAGACATCAATCAGGTATGTTGTTTATGTAACGGATTGATCGATCATACACTTATGGTTGTGAGCAGTTCCTCTTCATATCGTCAATATCTTCTTTCTATTCTTCTTTTCCTCTGCTTCTCTCCTTCACATACACATAAATATAAATACATCTGTTTGTCTATTGTTCATCAGTCATTCTTGGCTCGATCCTTCTTCCCTTTCTTCTCCTTTTCCTTTGTGCTGTATTTCTTCTATGAATATATAAAAGAATAAACTACAAACAACCAAAAACCGTTACATTTTAGATTTTCTATATAATCAGTTTGATTCTACAATTGATATTAAAATCTTTAATGAGAAAATCAAGATGATCTTCTTGTATAGGTCCACAAGATATTAAAGTTATCTCGGTCTAACTTATCCTTATAACTGTAAGCAATCTTTATGCCCTTAGTTGTTTTACTCCCTTTAGTTCCTGTCGTCTCTTTAACCCCTTTAGTAGCTTTAGTACCTGTGAGTTATAAGAGGCTTAAAGACATCACAGGGACTAAAGTGATAAAGATTGCTTATGGTTGTAAAGAAAAGTTAGACCAGAATAAGATTAATGTTTTGTAGATCTCTCTCTCTTCTTTAGCTTGTCGAAACAAAATGAGAGCATCAATTTTGATACGGAAGAAATCAGAATTTTGAATCTTCGACGATTTTTTTTGAAATTAAGATGTTTTACAAGGGAACCATTCGAAACGATATCTCGCTCTTGGGCTAATGGTATTATTTGATTTAGATGAACAAGTTTTGTTGAAATCTTCCTGTGGGACTCTGATTTTCTAGCAAAACCATATTTTCGAACTTTTCGCACATATCGAAACTAAAAGCTGGTTTTGTTTCGTTCTTGCTGTGTGCAAATTTCCATGCTAAAGTTCGAAAATATGATTCTGACAGAAAACCAGGGTTCTACAGAAAGTTTTCTGTAAAGATTTTCTATTCCAGACAAATAATAACATCAATTCATATTGCCTCGTACTTTTCTTAATCTACAAGTCCGCTACTTATAGGTAACTTGCAGGATCAAAAGCAGCGAATTACGTAATTCAAACAGTTTTCTCGTTGGAGTCTTCAAGTTTAACTATTTGTCTAAATTTGTAATCAATTCGAAATTTCCAATCTAAGAACTTCACTAATCCATCGTTAGACATGTTGTCATGTTTCTTATGATAGAATTCTAAGTATGAAGTTCTTGATTATGTTTACAATTAAATAATTTTCATTCTGTTGCAAAATATTATCATAGAAATTATATTGAAATCTAATTTTCCTAAAATGCTTTATTTTGTTGCTTTTAAGGCTCAACCAAAAACTTTGCTCATCTCAGAAATCGAACCAGGACAAAGATATGAATTAGTCTGCACTACCGATTCTGGATTGGTTCGCTATCGATTGGGAGATGTAGTCTATTGTACAAGATATCTTTCCCAAGCAGACAACACAGTTCCATTACCATTTGAACAAGAAAAAATACCACGTATACCTCTCGTTTCGATTGCATATCGTGTCGGAAACCTTATCAGTATAACAGGAGAGAATACGACTGAACAACATGTGATGGATGCACTTCAACGAACTGTTCAGATATGGAAACAACAAGAAATAAATGTCGACATTTATGATTTTACATTATATCCGAAACTAGATACATTTCCATCTCGATATGTTATGTTCTTAGAGTTATTTAACAATAACTCTCAATCAGAAAACAAAATTATTGATCGACAACAGTGCATAGTGTTGAATGACGCCATGTCTGAAATTGAACGACAACTTTGCGAAGCAAATGACATCTATAAAGATCATCGTAATGCTGGAAAAATTGGTTCACTCATTTGTATTGTTGTTCGAAAAGGAACATTCTCGATCTTTTTAAACAAAATATTAGTGACCACTAATATTAGCCCAACACAAGTCAAACCCCATCGATTGTTGAAGAATACACAACATATTCAATTCTTCTATGATAACAAAATAGATGCAGCGTCGTTTTCATAATTATTTTCTTCGTCATAAAAGAGAGAATTAAGATCATAATCAACAGTTAACATTTTTCTTTGAATTTTCGTGTCATTTAATTTTTTCTTTCCATCAATAAAAAAGTTATCTTGGATTTGGTTGTGGTATTTCTACGGGTGTGGGTGGGTGTGGGTATGGGTGTGGGTGTGGGGTGCACAGTGGGCAACTTTCATGAAGCAGGCGGACATGTAACTATTGTGCTTTGAAACGGGTTGCCATTACTCAAAACTGTTTGTATATTACTTAGAAAATCGAATTTACGAAAACAAAGCATTTTTTGAAAAAAAAATTTTCGGGGTGAAACACTTGAGGGGAACCCTTGCCCAGATTTCCGAAAAACTTTTTTTGGTAGAAAATGTCTTGTGTCATACATCATCCGATGCAGTTTTGCTCGCTGATTCCGAATATCATATTCATTTTGCGGTACAATGCTATCGGAATCGAGAAAATAGGAATTGGGTGTGGGTGTAGGTGTGGGTGGGTGGTGTGGGTGTGGGTGGGCGTGGGTGGGTGTGGGATATGGGTGTGTGGGTGTGGTGTGGGTGTCTGGGTGTGGGGTGTGTGGGTGGGGTGTGGGTGTGAGGGTGTGGCTGTGGGTGTGGGTGTGGGTGTGATGAGAAAATCAACAAACACACACCCCCACCCCCTTCCCCACCCACACCCTCCAAGTAGATCTCGACGAGCTCTATTCAATGCATACCTATTGAGCCCGATTTTGTGCTTCCTTCATTTCGAAAGCGATCAATGGAAGTCCAGAGCCTCACAATTTTTGTGAAACATGTCGCGAGTCTGCTCAAAGATCTTTCTAACTCAGTGGTCGACCTTTACACCTAGATCTTGACCACCTTCATCTCTTTCATTGTTTTCGTGCTTGCGCCCATGCTTCTTTGATAGGAAAAATCGTCGAAAGTCTCAGAAAGCACATAATTTTGCTGAAGTCTCGCGGGTTTTAGCCAAGCTCCGCTTCTGACAATATTTTTCTTAGGATGTAGGTGTGGGTGTAGATGAACGATTGAGAGCTACCACACCCACACCCTTCTTATTTATATGCCTCAACTTCGCACGTTCATCTGTTATATTAGTACAGAAACTGCAATGTGTAACTTAAATCATTGTAAATCTCATGATAAGATTCAACAAACACTTACAAACATCAAATATGGACAAACTTCGTGTATCATAGATTATTCCAACATGGATAAAGCTATATGTCATATTTATTCTCTACTATTCAGATTTACTCGTCTGGAAAATATTGGTTCCAATGAGACATGAATACGACGCAATTACTCGAAAGTAAAACAAATTAATAGTCGGAGGATTAAAATTTTCAAAAAATGTTTATGAATATTTTCCTTCGTTGTACATTCAATTCTATGTTGTTGACTTGAATAAAAATAAATCATGTTAGAACTTTTATATTATGATAATAAAAGAAACAACAATTATCGAATATTGCCGTGTAACAGACATTTCCGTTGGAAAATTCTTCGGATTATTCTATTTGTTTGTATTTATATGTAAAATTATGTAGTGAAATGACAATTAAAAAGAGAAAATTATTATTGAGAATAAAGTTTATAGAAATCAAAAAGTTGTTTATGTTGGAAGATCAGTCATAGACATGTAACAAATGATAGGATCACTGTAAGTTGTATTGAAATGATAACAAGAGACAGAATATCTAAATAGCTGCTATATTTGATCAACCAGAATATTAAAAAACTATCATCTTCAAACACTGTTTATGAGTGTCCATTTTTTTCTAGATCAATAAATATGTAATCGTATCCTATAGATGTGAAATCTCTATGAACCTTAGGTTTTTTTTTGTGAGTTCAGCCAGATCCCACAACGCTGTTTTTTTTGTTTTCTGCTATGTTAATACTTATCCTTTTCTGAATGATCTCCTGTCTAATTGCTAGCTTCTAATAATGCACATAGCCCATATGAAGTTTTGCGAATATGTTTTAATGAAAAAACTTCAAGAATGGATCAACATGGACTCCATAAGAGCTTTAACGTTATACAGATAATTTTTACTCTTGTCAGACCTTGTCACTGTCGTTTCTGAATGATTCGTTATGGTAATTCGAATATTTTTTCCATGCTTGTCTCACAGATTTTGTTAGTGTTTGATCGACACACTCTTAATATTGCTTTTACTCCTAACGATCCTATGAAAAGAATACTTTACCGATTAAAATTCGATAAATAAATGAATATGATAAATCTAAGCAAGAAGAGCTAAAACAGCTCATTTGGTATATTAATTTGATGATATTCTAATCATTGTAAAACATAAAAATAAACAAGCAAAAAATTCTTCTCATTATAGAGAAGACTATGATGAATGTATTCGATTCTTTCATGTCTAGAGTAAATCAAGCAAAATATAAATCAAGTTCCTCTTATCCGTTTGTGTGTGAGTTCGACTGAACACACAAATTATCTTTTGTGTGATCAAATGTAAACAGCATCCAAAGGTTAATATATCTTCAACTTTTGCTTAAAAAAAACCATTATAATCTTGGCTTCAATTATAGACTGAGCTATGTTCTTGTTGATAGATCATAGGTATCCTCATTGAGCACTATGACTTTCATGTTCATCTGTCTCTTGAGTTTTTATCAATGTCTATTCTATTAAAGTGAATATCTGTATTGGGATGTTTAACTAAATCACCTCTAGTTTTCTCTGATGGTCTCTGCAACATGGGTTTCTTAAGCTTACATATTATTCCTCTCGTTCTATCTGTCTTTTTATCCCATACGTAGAGTTTGTTGAATATATATACTTTCTCATTGCAAGATGAATGATTATTGTTTATGGTTTCTTTTCTTTCTCTTTTTTCTTCTCCAGAAATTTTACCTTAAACTCGATAGATCGATTGATCGATCAACAATATGCGTTATAGAGTTTTACATAAGAGTATTCTGTTCTCTTTTTGTTGGAATTTATTTTTTATGATGAGATAAGAAAAGGTTTTTATATATGACAGGTAAAGAAAATAACACTAAAACTAATGTAAATATTGAAATAATGTATATTCAGGTGATTGGAGAATTAGTGCTGAAGAACGAACTAAGTACAAAACATACGTTCAACAATGTTGTCCAATACAAGCCTATGTTATGGGCATCAATTTGAAGAAAATTTTTAATGATGAATTTATTTTTTTTCTTAGTTGCTTTTCTAAGATGAACAAGCACGAAATTTTTTGTTAAATCAGGTTTACATGCAGATATTCTTCGAAAAATTTGGTAAATGTAATTTTTAATGATTTCAAAAAAAAAACCAGTCATTCATTTTTGTTCTTCTAGGGATTTTGCTGATATAACAGTCGATGGTCGTTTAGATGAACGAGAATTTGCTATTACTTGTCATTTAATCTCATCTCACGTAAAGCAAAAAAAAAATATTTTTTTTTTATTTAATTTGAGTTGAAGGTTTTAAAAAGAAGCACCACTTTCTTCAACACTTCCACCAACTCTTCTTACTATCATCATTAAACCTTAAGATGTTTGGTTTTTTCCTCTCAGATATGAAAAAAAAACATTGTAGTGAATTTATTCATATTAGGAAAAAATTCAATGATCAAAGCAGTAAGATTGAAATACATATATGCTTTATTAACCAATAGGGTGTGCGTTTAGTTATGAGTCTTCATTCCACCCACATCCACACCCTGTAGGACTAAAATGTGAAACACGGTTCAGATGCTATTATTAATAACGGCGAGACTACTTTGTTATATTTATTTTAGGACACATGTCTTCATCAACGTTTTACTTAATCGTTCAGAAATACAATAAAGAGTCAAAATTTCTAGCCATATGCTTCGGCACACTTTTTAGATCGTATGTCAAAAAAAGATTCATTCGAACTGCTTGCGCCATTGACATTCTTTTTACCACCGAACTTGTATAACAGTCTATATTTAAAGTTTTTTTAAAACAAACACATTTTTTTCATTATAACTCACTGTTTTTTTACAATATTCATGACTTTGAGTTGCATCTTAATAAATCATTTTTTTGTTTATCTGTTTATATTATTTAGTTTTACTTGAAATTTTAAATTATACTATTGAAAATTCAATTTATTTAAAATATCCATTATTCACTTTACATATGAATAATAAACTTTCAAAGAAAGTCTCATAATAAATTAATCACTTGTAAGTCGAGACTATGCGTCATATGTAGGTTCTAATAAACTATAAATATAATCAAGAGAATTTCAGCTTTTAGCTGATTACTTAAAAACCTTGCAGTTTTTAAATGAACAACATGGTAGTCCTTAGAACCTTTGATTTGTTTCTATCCTGAAATAAGCACATCGAAAGTTGTTGGTGTATATAAAATATTGTGAATATGGCCTGTCTTTATGGAAAGTTTCAGATCAAGATTCGCAAATCAATATCTCTGGTTTTAGTGAGGAAATCACGGCCATCAATTAAGGACTCTTTTTTTTTAACTAGCTAGTTAATCACATCTGCTTTGATGAACCAATGCTACGACTTTATTTAATTATCATTGCACAAACATAAATGACTCATATCTGCAAGTTTTCTTAAGAGAACTCTGTCTTTCCAACTGAAAATAGTTTCGTTTTTCTTTGATTTTCTGCACTATATACAATTCGAAATATTCTCTATCTACTAGACGCATATTACAAGAATTAATCTATAGCTAAACAACGTAAAACATCAAAAAAATAAGTTTTTCTTTGACAAAAAAAGACATGCATTCATGAGAGTACTCTTATGATTTTCGTGTTTTTATTCGATCGAAAGATGATTACAACAAACTAAAAAAGAATAAACAATCTAAACAATGTCTAATATCTGGAAAAAAAACTTTCAGCCCTATCAAACTTATTGCACCTGTCCAGAAGCATTTTTAGATAATATTCTCCGTCGATGGATAGAGGGTATCGAGCTGGTAAAAAAATAAAAAAAGATATTGATTGATGGTGCTTCTTTCAACAGTTACGAGGGCTTTTCTAATTTTCTTAGCAAAAATCATGTAAATGGAAAATTTCTGTTTTGTCCAGAAAAGTGACATAGAACTGTAATCTTTAAGGTCTACTATCTTTCTTGAAAGTTTTAGCTTTCTATCTAGAAAAATCCCAGAATTTTCAGCCTATGACAATTTTTGTTCTATTCATCGAGATCTATCTTCTGTAAAACTTTCAAACATTTTCTAATGCTTCCTTCTCGAATCGAACTACCAATTAGATTGCAAGAATGAATGCTATTTTTACTTGGAAAACAAAAGTAGCATCGATTGTTGTAATCACATTATCAACTTTGTTCTCGAAAACTGTTGGAAAGTAGGAGTAGACGTCCCTTGAAACTACCGATTATTTACTTTATGTTGAAACAATTTACATAAAAACATGACTATTACTCTATACATTCTGAAAATTCCAGCTATGAATCTAATGATCTTTTCAATGTTATCGGGCATTTTATTACGAGATATTCATTTATCTGAAAACTGATTATTAGCACAACATCTAAAGTCATAGTGAAATAGTTTGGTATGAAAATAATGAAATCTGAATAAATCACTAAAGAAAAGAAAAGTCTACATCAATTGTTTCAAAATAAATTCAATGATCTATATATTCTCTTGATAAAAGAAAGTGATTTATTTTTTTTTTATCTAAAAGTAAATAATATTCGATAGATATTTATATAAATATCGAAAAAAAAACGAAAATAAATTTTTATACAAAAACAGCTTTTCTTTCAAGAATATTCGGACGCATATCAGCTTTTCCTTCAGTTAATATTTCATGTCCAGTTGATGTGACTGCAATTGTATGTTCAAATTGTGCACAACGTGAATTATCAGTTGTACATACTTGTATATCATCATCACACATTTTAACACGACCATTACCATCTGTTAAAACAGGTTCAATAGCAAAAACCATACCTTCTTTCATAATCCATTGCATTTGTTTTTCATTTGGATCATAATAATGTAATACTTGGGGTGGTTCATGTAATTGTTCACCTAAACCATGTCCACAGGCACTTTTAACTATATTTAAACCATTACATTGTTTTATATATTCTTCACATGCACGACCAATAGCTGAAAATTCAATACCAGGTCGACATACAGCTATAGCACGATCACGACAACGACGTGCATGTGTAATGAGATAAAGTGCATCATTATCAATTGAGATTTTAGTTTTATCTGTTCCTGGTACAAGATATGTTTCGGAAACATCACCAAAAAAACCATTATAATAAACGGATACATCTAATTTAAGTATATCATTTTCTTTTAATGGTCGATCATCAGGTATACCATGTAATGCAATATTATTAACACTTGTACAACATGAACGAGGAAAATTCTCATAATGAAGTGGTGCAGGATAACAACCAAGTGATATACATAATTCATGTACTAATCTATCAATTGTATCTGTTGTTATACCAGCTTGTACAGAATCAGATACACGATCAATTATTGTACGAGCACGACGACATGCTGCACGTATACCTTCTAATTGCCATTGATTTTTAATAAGTATTGATGATTGATATGGTCCAGTGACTAAATTATAAATATTATTTGGTCGTGGAATTTCTTTTGGTACAACACGTGGAAGATTATTTGTTTTATATGCTCCACTTGTAATTATATCATAAGTTTTGGTTGTTGGATTACGTGCTCTACGAAAAAGTGTACGAATTATTATAGAAGATAAAATAAGTTTTTTATTATTCATCTAGAACTTGCTCATTTGTTTAAGAACATAAATGTATTTCATATGGTATATAGATTTCATCATAAAAATATGATTGGTTAAATAAAGCAATATTTTCGATAGATATCACTATGAAACATTTGATTGTATTGGATAAATGAAATAATAAGAAAAATCGATGAATGACGAGATACATTATAGAAATCTTATATTAATGATCAATGGCAACTATATCAAAAGAAAGTCTAGCACAATTTTGGTTAAATACATTTCCAATATCATATAATTATGAATATATATCATTTTCGGATAGGACAATTGTTCAAAATCTTTTAGAATTTATTTCGAATAACGATGAAGAAAAGAAAATTTTCGATATTATTAAACGTGATATTCAAGAAATACGATCTAAAAATATTATTAAAACAATAATACCTAGAAAAATTTCTCCTAAACGTCAACGATCAACAAAAAATACTCTAATAAATAATATTGATCCAAATCGTTTACGATTTACTGTTCATATTGATGTTATAGAAAATTTAGATTATGATGAAGATATTTCAACAACAAATGATACAAAAATAGAAGGTACGAATTAATTTCGTTTGAATGAAAAGATTAAAATAGTGTGCGCAACCTAAAAGGTGCATGTTTTTTTAAGTGAAGTCTGATTTTGTAAACCAACACTTTCGGGCGTAGTTAATAGAAAAAAGTTTCAGCCCACTATTAGTTCTTGGAATATGTTGTCAGTATATAGATGATATTTCAAAGTTTATATAGAAAAGTAAATACAAAGATCAATAACTTAAACGCAAATTCGTACGAAATTCAATATGATAATAGAATACAGATAATAATTGATCTATAAAGAATGATCCTCGCATTTTTATTGAAACAATTGTTTGTTTTTTATAATGATTATTTAACTATCTAATACTAAACAGAAACATTTTCTAACTGAGGAACGATTCATTTTGATCATCGCAGAGACATTCATCTAGAGAGATATTATTTAAAATTTTATCGTAGGCTTAAATGATAAAAATTATCTTTGATAATAATTTAGAACGTACAATAGAAAATTTATCATCAATACTCAATGAATCAGATTCAAATATAATCTCAAAACGTTTTCATTCATTAATTTATTCATGGTTTATTGATGTTTCATTTAATATTTCCAATGATATTTTTTCTACAATAGTTGAATTAATGAATAAATATCCTGAAGAATTTTTTCTTCATTGTTTCATACCATGGCTTAATAATAATAGTAATATTACAACAGATAATAGAAATTTATTTCTTTCAAATCTTTTTACTCAATTAACAAATTTATCTGATCGTTGTAAATTATGTACGTATTTATGTCAAAATAGCACATGTCCATTTAATGATAATGAATTATGTATAATAAGTAAATGGTTTGATAGTAAAGAATTTTATTTTTCAAATGATTTATTAAATATTTTACCTGAAAAAATTGCAATATCATCAAAAATTTATTCAGATAATTTATCATTTTCTAAAGTTCTACATAAAATTTTAATTAAATGTATAGAAAATAATCATATGCTAACTAATGAACAACATTTAATATTTAAACAAGCTATAACAATAAATACAACCATACTTAGTGATATTCTTATGGATTTACTTGATTGATTTATTTTTTAGATGAATTAAAATTTTTGTATTAAAAATAAAGAATATTTTCAACTAATGAATAATTTATAAATCAAACGTTATTTTGAATGTAATTGTAAGTTGAAAAAATTTATTTGATTTATTTATTTTAGAATATACAATTGAACTTTATGACATTCATGTTTATACAAATTATAATATAATAAATCAATTTAATTACTGTCTATGTGCAACAGACTTAAAACACTCTTGCTTATTATTCATCTTTTTTCATTCGAATTCGGTGGAACTTTTTATTGTAAAACGTACAGTACATTATACTTTGAAACAAGGAGATCTTAGTGAACCTAAATATTTCCTAGTATAAATAGAATAAAGTTTCAATTCGATCAGATGAATTGTAGTTGAGAAATGGAGGCGATTCTTAACCTTATGTTGTCAAAAAAAAAACATTTTTTCCAGCTTTTTAATTAATACTGTTATATATTAATGCTTGGAATATGTGACTAGTAGATAGAGATTACGCTCTAAACAGAATCGTCAAGATTATTAGAATTAATGTAAAATACGAGAAAGACAATCTTGAAGAATGTTCTCTTATTATTTTATCTCTTAGCTAGTTTCATATAAATCATTTATTTAATTATCTCAAGAAAGAAGAAGCTGTTGTTCGTCAACAAATGTAGAAGATGATGATGGGTGGAAAGAAGAGCAAACAAATGCTATTTGATAAAAATGAAATAAGTCTCGATAATCTTCTAGAAGAACTTTAAGTTTTAATTGGAACAAACAAATGATTTACACGTTCCATAATCTTATGAATCTTGTTTATATTGCATTAGTTTTTAATAATAGATGACCAATTAGAAGTGAACACAAGACAATTCTTTCTATCTTGTTCTGCTGCTAAAGCATTATGATATCGTTCGATTGCATTTTCCTAACATAGATTAATCTCAATATTTATGCATCATTAATAAATTGAATCAAATGATTATGGCGATATCTTACATTTTTCAAGATTTTGTTTGATATTTTTTCTCTTTCAGATAATAATGTTACTCTTGACATTGTATTCTGTATTAATCCTTTCATGTCATGCTGGTATTCTACCAACGGGAACACAAAATGATCATAAATCACGTGTACTTGATTTAGTTAGTAATTGTTACTTGTTTTTTGTGTGTGTGTTTTAACTAAATATTAATCGATGCAATTTTAATTTTTTTAGCCATTAAGTCAACAAGAACATTATGCTGATTTGAATAAAGATCAAACAGTAGAACACAATACAGCTTATGATCATGAAGCATTTTTAGGTACTGAAGAAGCAAAAAAATTTGAAAAATTAACCGTTGAAGAAAGCAAAAAACGTCTTGGGTAAAAAATGAAAATATTGTCTTTAATTTAAGAAAATTCATGTTGATAAATTTTAGTGCTCTATTTGATCGTATTGATAAAGATCATAATGGTACAATAACAAAACAAGAATTAAAAGATTGGATAAAATCTGTTCAAACACGTTATATAACTGATGATGTTGAACGACAATGGAAACAAATGAATAATGATTCAAATAATGAAATCTCATGGGATGAATACGATAAAACAACATATTATGCTTTATGTAAGATTATTATAGTATTACTTAGCGCATACTTACAAATAGTGGCGAAAGTATTTTAATCACTTATAAAAAAAACCTTATAAAAAATTGTCTTTCTGTATAGTTTGATAGTTAAATCAATGCTCGAGAATGTTCGAAATAATTGTCCTCAGGACAATCACTTCCATTCATTCATATTATATGACCATTTTAGTACATATGATGTTAAAATAAGCAATGAAAATGTGACATTTCTCAATACAGAAATCAACCAAATAACGAGTGGGAGGCGTTTCATTTTTTATTATAGAAAACCAAGTTCTAAGAAAGAAAGTTTTGTGAAAGCATACAGCACATGATGTGAACTAGCACCGTCTAACGTACTTGAATTGTATATAAGACTGTTGTTCCAATATGTTGCAAATGAAATGATACTCTTTCGAAAGTTAAAGAATTCACGAAAGTTTCTTGAAAAACACGGTAGCAAGGTCAAAATCTCATTGCATCTTCCTATGATAAACACTCAACTTTCAAATAGCTAAAAATCATATGATGCTAAATTGAAAGAATTACTTAAGTGAACAATGATGAACGTACTTCGGTACTCCTTTTTTGTTCTTTCGACATCACTAGTGGTGTACCAAAGTATATATAGACGACTAGACATTAGACGCGACAAGATAAAAACAAGAGTTAGGAGAGTATCAAGATCAGGATACACACCGAAGGCAAGATGTTATCTAATATTACCGTCACAGATCATGACAAATAGTTCTTATCTAAAGTTTATGATAATGATATTAATTAGAGAATGATCAAATGTTACAAAAACGTAAAACATGAATTTTTACTATCAGATCATATGGAGAGAAAGGTATTTTGTTTTAAATTTTATATTAGAATTTTCAGTACGTCTCCCACTACTTGGCATACATAAATTAAAATTATATAATGATTAATGCAAATGTGCGTAGGAAAATGTCGTTTCCTTTTTCTTACATAAGCTAACACATGTTCTGGACAAATCAAAAATATCTATTTTCAGAATCTATTGTAAAATTGCTTTCTAATTGTAAAAAGAAAGTTCTGTCATAACAAATACATCTTCAACCGTACTAAAATATAATAATCTGTAACAAGTAATGTACACTATGTCTACAGTCAAAAGAATCGATCTTGAAAACGAAATGTTGTCTTATTTTCTATACGGTTCGTCGAGTTTAATGAAGAAAAGAGCAACAACATACAATAGTGCGCGTAGGAAAAATGTTAAAACATACAACAATATCGATTATTCTTTACATATGACATTTAACTATATATGTAAATATGTACTCATTAATTTCTCAGAAATAAGGTATGTCGGAACTTTTTCCTTGAGGTTGTATAGTTAAAAAAAACATATTCAACATAGATTTCTCATAGATATTTTTCTAAGAACTTTTACATAGATCATTAATTAATATTTATTTTAACTAGATGATAATACTCAAAAATCGGACAAAATAACAGAACAATTTCTTCGATTACAAAAGAAAGATCGACGAAGGTAATTATCAATGTTTCTACATTGTTTACTATGTTGGTTAGAATGTAACACTTGAGTATTATGTTAATTATAGAATAATATTCATCGTTTCATCGTCATTTTTTGTATATAGGTGTCAGATCGAAATTGTTTTGATTTAGTTAATCAGTCGTTTGTGACCTAATCTTTCTTTGTTCTCTTGACTCTTACGATTGTTTCATTTTTTCTGAATATATAAAATCAATGAATGAATTCCCATTCTACACACATTCGTGACGACGTGACCTATGAATGATTGTCGGAGAATTCTTTTGTTTATGAGACTTTGCGCAACAATCTGTACTAGCCGTTTTAAATAAGAAAAAATATAATTTGACAAATACATGTTGGTACTAAAACTCAAATAGATCTGTCGATAAATCTATGATGTTTTTGAATATTTATTCGTTGAATTTTTTGTGTAATTGATAAATCGTTGTTGAGTCAAGACTATGTACAATTATGTGGAGCATCAAATGACCTACAAATAACCTGAAAAGTGTTTTTGGCCTTAGCTTTTTGCTGCAAAGATACTAAATTTTTATGATATTTTTTAATGACTGTCGTGATATCCTCCTGAGATGTCTAGATATTTGGCAAGCTCGATACGAGATGATCAATATCAATAAAATTAATAAATATTCTCTTGATAATTTGTATCATAGATAGAACTAAATAAATATAATGTCAAGATGTATATTGTATAACTATAAGAGTTAGACCAAACAATTCACTGTTTCTTTCTAGCATCAATATAAGAAAATTAACTACATTAGATCCTGTTATGATGTTACACGTTCGCCCCTTAAAAACACTAGAAAAACTGCTTTTCGAATATCGACTTGAAACTTTGTTTAGAGATAGACCTTAACAAGAATAGTTTTTTTGTGAATGTTCCAGAGCTCGTCGCTCTTCGTATCCTAAGATAAAACGATAAACCTGAAACTCTTTTTGTTAAGATTTATCTCTATGCAAAGTTTCAAGTCGAAATTCGAAAAACAGTTTTTCTAGTAATCCTAGAAGGAATGTCATCATCTATGTTGTCATCTGATGATATCTTTTCTTTTTTCTATGTTTTTATCGCTATGTTCTCTTATCTAATTCCATAAGTTTTACTTTATTAACACTAGAGAGAAATATATAGTGAGTTGTAGTTGTATGCCTGTGAGTCCCTAAGTGATGGACTCATATTTTAGTCTGTCTGTTAGAGTTATACAACATACATCTTGACATTATATCTATTTACTTCTTTTTATATTGTAAATTATCGAGAGAATATCTATTAATTTTATTGATACTGATTATCTCATATCGAACTTGTCAAATATCTAGGCATCTCACGAGGTTACTATGGCAGTTATTTAAAAACTACGTGAAAGTGTAACCTCTTGACAGCAAGAAACTAATCAATTTAAATACCTTCCTTGAAAACATTCTTATTATCCCATTTGTTTTTATTTAGAAAAGCTTATCTTTCATAAATATTAGTAAGCTAAAGCTTGCTCTGAAAGACTTTTCTTTTGATGATATTTTGAATAGAAAAACGAGAATTCTTTTTTTTTTGTTTCTTCTTCTTTGAAACAGATTTACTAAAGCCGATGAAGATGGTAATGGAAGTTTAAATAAAAATGAATTTGCTGATTTTAT
Source organism: Rotaria sp. Silwood1 (assembly GCA_905250075.1). Taxonomy (NCBI): domain Eukaryota; kingdom Metazoa; phylum Rotifera; class Eurotatoria; order Philodinida; family Philodinidae; genus Rotaria; species Rotaria sp. Silwood1. The sequence continues at coordinate 20,631 of CAJNOP010000202.1, forward strand.
TCATCCAGAACAAAGTCTTCGTATGAAAGATCTTGTTATAACAGAAACAATTGAAGATATAGATAAAAATAAAGATGGATTTATATCACTTGAAGAATTTCTTAATGATATGTGGGATAGTACTGAAAATACTAATACAACTGAACCTGATTGGGTACAAATAGAACGAGAAAATTTTCTTAATTATCGTGATCTTGATCATGATGGAAAATTAAATCGAAAAGAAGTTGAATCATGGTTAATGCCAGTTGATTATGATAATATTGAAGCTGAAACTTCACATTTATTTCGTGAAGCGGATAAAAATCAAGTAATTATTTCTTTTTTTTTTTCTTTTATTAATTTCGATTTCATTTGTTTTTCTAAAAGGATAATCAATTAACAAAAGCTGAAATTCTTGATAAACATGATGTTTTTGTTGGTAGTCAAGCAACTGATTGGGGTGCTGAATTAAAAGTTCATCAAGATCTTTAATAGATACATCTGCAATGAAAATAATCAAATTTATGCATTTCTTTTTAATTTAATTTAATCAAATGATTTTTTTTTTCTCATGTTAAAAAATTTAGAAAAATTGTTTGCTGTGAAATGATTGTTTGTTTTTTGAATACATGTTATAATAAAAAATAAAATAATTATAAAAGAATCAAAAATTTTCCAATAGAATTCAAAGATGATATATCTGTTATTATGATTATTGTGAATTGATAGAGATGATTTTTCAGTTTTATTTCCTATGTCTTTTTGTTTGATTGAGAAAAAAACAACCGCTCAAGATAAGATTAATTATTTTCTATGAAGTAACGAATTATGATCGATTTGAAAAAACAGATCAAATCAAATATAGAAAACATTTTCTATTTATTATATTAATGAAAAAAACAAAATATGTATTTTTGGTTATTTTATATCTTGATGAAATCTTATCTATTTCTCGTGCTATTTGATCGATTATAGTCTTGATTTATAAAATATAAAACGAATAAATAGTGTTTACACATGACTACTCAATTCGTCAGTATCTATTTTAAGTCTACTCAACATGTATGCCAATGATTCAAATAAATTCTCGAGATTTTTTCGCTTGGTAGGTGTTGATGAATAAATCTTTTTTTCTCATATATATTATAATCTGATAACATGCGCACGCCTGTTCCGACAAACTGTATCAATTTGGCATTATTTTGACTTTTCTAGTGAATACATATCTATATATATATCATCTATCTCTTATAAATTGGTTACATTTTTTTTTGACGCTTTTTATTATTCAATTGTTACGCTTCGTATGTTTATGTCCGACAACGATAAACATTTTATTTTAGTTCATTCAACAAGCAGAGGAAGCACCACCCATATCTTACAACATACACTCATTTATCATCATAGAACTTTTGCACACACTTGCTCGTTTACTTTTCACCGCCTCCAGTAAACTGACGACATCAGAAGGTAATAAACGTTGATTAGAGACAAAGTAAAGCATACAATCTTTTTTTAGATAGAATCGAATTAAGAAGAAAAAGAGATGGACGAACTGATAACATCTATCGACAATTCAAGGCTTGTATGATAAATTACGTAAAGAGTTTCTTTTGGGTGTGTATGTTTGTATAACAACAATATTACTCATGTTTACTCGGTTTTTCATTCATAAAATAATCTATTACATTTGTTGCATCTCAAGAGAAAGGTACAATAACAAGTGTTCGATTAATACAAAACAAAAGAAAGAAATCAATTGTAGAGATAACTTAATGATAGAGTTTTTTTGTTGTTTGTAACAAAGTGAAAGAGAAAAAGAAAAGAAAAAAAATAAGGAAACGAACGAACGAACGAACGAACGATAGACGATTTCTATAAACGTTTTGTCCGCTGTTTTGGCTTTCTTTATATCTATGAATAAATTGATGACTATTGGCAAGAAGAATAGCATTTGATGAGAACGAAGAACAAAAGCGTTCTTCAGAAAAAAAACTAGCTAGAAAAAAGAGGGTAACAACGTTTAGAACGATTGTCTCTTGATAAATGATTATCATTATAAGCACATAAGTTGAAAATAAAGAAACAAAATATCCGACTTTGCTATTTCCAATGCAAGAAAACAATTGAACGATTTCAATGATAGAACTCGAATATTTCAATAGGATGGAAATGAAACAGAAAAATATGTCTATTATTACTATAAACTAAATATATTGGTTTATTGACTATGTGTATCTTCCTCTTTGGAACGCGAACGATAGACGAATGAAGATAAATATCATCAATATCTATCTCTGTGTCTCTAACAAAATAAGAGAAATATTTTTCTCTTTCTTTCTATTTCTATCTCATATATTTTAGATAAGTGACGAGTATATACACTAACCATCAGGTAATTTAGACAAATTTATTTGATGTAAAACAAATAAATAATATATATTATTGAATTTGTTTTATTGTAGACAAATATTTTATTTTAAAATAAAAAATATTCTTTATTATTATATGTATGTTAGAACAACTTTCGCTTATATATTTTAACGACTCATTGACATTGTATAATTTGACCAATTATGATTTTCAAGATTCATCATCAACAATTTTTATTTCATCAACACATCCTTATCCATTACAAGTCAATATAGCACTTGCTGTTATTGGTACATTTACATCATTACTAACTATAAGTGGTAATGTACTTGTACTTGTTTCATTTTTCGTTGATCGACAAATTCGTCAACCGACAAATTATTTTATATTTTCATTAGCTATAAGTGATTTTTTAATTGGTTGCATTTCAATGCCTTTTTTAACATTAGCTATATATAAAAATCAATGGGTGCTTGGTTCGTTTTTATGCGATATATGGTTATCATTGGATTATACTATATGCTTAGCATCTATTTATACGGTACTTTTAATTACTGTTGATCGTTTTTGTTCAGTTAAAATTCCTGCTAAATATCGAAATTGGAGAACAAAACGACGAATTATTTTTTTGGTGCTTTTAACATGGTTTGTACCTGCATTAATATTTTTTATTTCAACTATGGGATATCCATTATACAGTAAAAAGCCAAATTTAAGTATTACTGATCTACAATGCGAGTAAGTGTATTTATTGCCGGAAGTCTTTATAGTATTAAAGACAAAGGCCATGACATTTATTTTTTATTTTTTAGTGTACAATGGAATAAGAATGCTTATTTTAATCTAGGTTAGTTCTATTAAATATGAAATAATTAGATTAAATTTTTTTTGTTTTTTTTCTTCTTCTAAGGTTTGACTATTGGTTATTTTTGGGTAACATTATTAGTTATGTTTACACTTTATTTTTTTATTTATCAAGTTGCAAGTGCACTTGAAAAACGTTCACAAGCAAATGCAAAAAAAGTATCAAATATAATAGGCGTTTCATCATCTAATCTGACAAATTTTGTATTAAATATGTCTAAAAATCATCACCTAACACAAGCAACAGCTACTTCATCATCATCTCTACGATCAAAAAAAATGAAACCAACACAACAATCAACTCTATCATCAATATCAAAATATGAGATTAGTATTGATGATGATGTTGGAAGTTCATTTATTAATAATAATGATAATGATAATGATAATAATAATAATAATAATAATAATAACAAAAGGTTATCAAATGGACTTGATGTTATTAAACCTGTATTATCAAATGAAACTAATGGTGAACGTACATCAGTGACTACACTTGCTTCAAATTTAACTAATTTGCTTAATATAACTCGAGTTGGTGTTGAATCAGTTAAAAAATTAGAAGAAAATCGAATACTTTTACCTATTACACAAAATAAAACTTCACTATCGCCTACAACAAGACAAAAACTGTTCGGTCGACACGGTGGTACTAGTAGTAAAGCACGAAAAGCATTACGTACTATAACTGTTATTATGGGTGCATTTGTTATATGTTGGACACCGGTTCGTAACCTTTTCAAAATTGAAATGAGACCTTTATCGAACTTTATTAGATTTTGAAATTGTACAATTAAATAGAATATATGATCTATATCATTAGAGCTTTTATAGTAGCCTTAGCTCCATCAATACGATTTTACGAGAAATCTGTTTCATTTCATATTGTTTAAAAAGGTATTGAGTATAGACATTTTCTCGATTTTCAAGTGTATTGAGATTTCAAATTCCCTTGTTTCTTCTTGATATCTTGACATAATCGTACTATTTAATGATGCTGCGTGATATTAGTCACATAAGGGTAAAAGAAAAGACTGTTATAACCTAGTAAAGATAATTAATTGTACTAGTTAGAATCTGCGTAAAAGCTCAACATCTATGCATACATACGTTTCTCATTGTCAAAAGGTTAAGAACAAATCAAGCAAGATTATATAGTATGTTTTCGATCTAACATTCTTCACTCATTTGTTGTCTATAGATTGAGTACGAATGAAAAGTCACATCAAATGCTTTCCTTTAGGTCTATAGCCTTGAATAATTTTTAGATGTATTCTGACATTTTCAATATATATATATTGAATAATAGTCTTACGAATTGTTCCTATCAGGAGAATCTATAATTTCTTCTAAGGAATGTCTTAAAATTTGAAAATTGATTTTCTTGTATTGTTTTTTTATTTTTATTTTTTAGTGGCATATTCATACAATAATTCAAACATTTTGCAAAACATGTCGTGAAAGCATTGTGTTTAATACATATCTCTTTCATGCTTGTTATTTTCTTTGCTACTTAAATAGTCCAATTAATCCATTTTGTTATGCACTTGCCAATCGACAATTTAAAAAAACTTATACACGTTTACTTCGTTGCGATTTTCGAAAATTGTAGAAATGTGTGCAGATGGATGAATGTGTGAATTGATTGTTTGATTCTTTCTTTGATTTGAATGAAAACTAGATATCTTTTTTTTTTTCTTTCTTTTCTCTATTGACTGTTTTTTTTATAAATGATAATCTCACATTCATCAAATAATACGAAATTCTTTTTGACATAGAAAAAAAAAAGACAAGAAAATTATTACTTTGTTTGTTTTATCTATAAAAGATTTCAATTACAAAAAAGAAAAAAACAAGTAGAAAGATGCTTAATTCATTGGTATTTCTTTCAGCAAAACATTAACATATAAATTCATTTGATAGAACAATAATAAAATAAAATGAAATACACCAACTTTATCATATACTAGAATTATTATTATTCCATCAATATGTTACATATATATCATCAACAATGTAATAGAACAGTTGATCATAAGTATATAGTAGTAGTTATAATAAATTCAAACAAGAATCAACTCATAGCTATTAATAAGAATTAAACATTCATTTAATTGTATCCTATACATATTTTTAAGTCTTAATGGATACAATTAACTTTATTTGAGAGTCTGATATATTTAAACAAATGTTTCGTTCTGATGCATGCGATATTGATTTTCTTTTTTTCTTTTTGTAATAGTTTAAGACAACTTTTTTAGTATTAGAATGAATCAATTTCATTAGAAAGATTTTCATAGGAAATGCTTTTTTTGTACCGAACACAACTTATTTCTTCAAAATAAAGTACTTAACGAGAAAAAAAGTAATATGAGATTGAAGCATGATTGATTGTACATTAACATTACCTTCAAATTCATTATAATTATGTAGGAAACAAGTATAATCCTTTTCAAGTTTATTAATAGTCTACAATTTACAGCTAAAAAATAACCAAGAAATATTAATCTAATTATATAGATATAGTTTGAGTTTCTGCTTTCTTCAGTCCTTCGCCGCCTCCCCCTATCAAAAAAAAAAAGTCAATTTTTGTCAGAATTATCGAAATCAAGATAAATGCATGAAAAGATAACCTCAAGGCTTGACCTTTCATCAATGACATGAGTTTTTATACGGCATCTTCTTTTTTTGCGACATTTTTTTAAAATGTCATTACCTGCCAGAAAAATGCTTTATTATAGCCGATTGATTTTTAGTCGATTCTTTTGACTTAAGCTTTGTCACTATTATGTAAATATAGAGCAATCTGAAAATTAAATACGATTTAGATTTATTTTTGATATAGTTTGACGGAGTAACGTTGTATAAAGATTTTTGATTGTGAAACTTTCGAATGGTCTTGGTAACAGTAGTAGATATTCTAATCTTTATATATATATCACATAAAACATTTCCATCCTCAAAAAAAAACATTTTATTTAAAAACCTTCAACTTTTGCGGTTTTTTTCAAATTTATCGATTGATAGTTTATGGAGTTCACTACGAGACATGTACTCAAAGTTTTTATAATTCCGTGCTTTTTTTTATTTTTTGTAATTGTTCGACAAATGGTCACTCGAGCGATCAAGGAAGAAGTAACTGATTAAGTAAGAATTTTGTAAAATTTTGTTTACATATATAATTTTTTTCGAAACGAAGTGAAATCTTTTGAAAAGGAATCATTAAGTTAGAAACTCTAACTATTAGTTTCTGATGTAGAAGTCCATATGATCATTTATTCAATTCTCAAAAACATTAATTTAAGATATCTTCGTAAAAACTTTTTTCAGACAATATAATTCAACAAAAAAAAATCAACTTTTTTTAAGAATGTGAAGACATATTCAAGGATTTTCGTATTATTGGTAGTATCTAGGTAAATGATATTTGGGCGTTTCCGTTCGAAAGACTCAAAAAATAATTTAAAAAAAGTGGAAACAGAAATACAATGTCCGGATTTAGCGGCCAGATTTTTCCTTTGCCGACAAGCACCGGCTATAGAGCCTGTCATCGAACATGGTCATCATAACACTATTTCACATTTCATACTATTATCCCGAGTTTTTCGGTTGAAAAAGACAAACTTCTTGCGGATTCCGGCCGAAAAATCACGAATTCAGACAGCGAAATCATAATGTATAGGTATTCGCTATAGTTCAAGTCGAAGAAGATACTACACTCTTTTTGGATTCCTATAGTGATATTGAATAAAAATTGAACTATAAATGGATTTAATGAAACAACGTTTGTATCTGAAAGAAAAATTCGAGTTTGTCAAAATAGGACAAGTTTGGTTGGATGGACTCCTCGCGTTGTAAACTATCAAGCATAAAGTCGGACAAAATAGCATTATGATTTATTGTTTATGTTTTTAATAGTGGTGATACTTTCATTTCAGTAAATAAAACTCAAGTCTCATCATAAATATTTATAAGAAAAATGAGGTTTTTATTTATCTTGAACGTGCTAAAATAGTCACAGAAATAATGACAGATTGAATGACATTAGAAACAATAGCACAAGAGTCACAATGTACATTAAGTATAATTAGTAAAACAATATTTAATTACAATCAAGTAAAAGAGAAAAATTGTGATAGGCAACATGGTCATTTCACACAAAAGAAAACACGAGTATGAAACGCATATATCTGTTTTTTTGAAAAATGTTTTAACTATAGCATTGCGATTTTGACTATAAAATTTGTACGAAGGAAAAAACTAATTCTATTATTTTGAACTCTAGTCTTACTCTATTTTCTAAGAAAGATTCATGAGATTTTTTCATGTCCAATTTTCCAAAAATCAATGATGTTGATCTGAGCTGACTATTCTATAGCATGTTATTAATATCATGATAATATGCATATAAATGACGATCAATCGAACTATCTCATCTATAGTTAATAGATCTTTTTGGAAAACCTAAAAGACTAGTTCTTGAAGTCGTATTCGAAATGAATGTTTACGAAAATGACCAATTTTATTATAATGTACATAGAAGATCTTCGAATGTTCAATGGCTAAAATCTTGAGAATGAAACTACACGAAAATGAATGTAGCATTCAATTAAATATTAATCGTATATGGTACTTACTTCATTTCAAACTTTTATGCTCAATAGCTATATGTTTTTATTTTGATCTTTTTCTCGAAATCGATATGTTACATAGCTCCACTAGTAGGCATTCAGGCGTCAAATATGACACTCGTATTAGAATATCAAACAGTCATGTGTTGACTGTTTCGTATTACGAGATAAGAAAAACTAACACATAAGATAAGAGAGTTAGGAAAAATAGTCGACATTCATTTAGAATCAGTTTTGTCCTTCTGATATTATCAAATATATACAAGACATAAGAGAATAAAAACAGAAGACATTAGTATATTAATATTATGTGTGAACAATAAGAATATAGACATATAATGTTTATGTATTTGATATATATCGGAAGTAATCACATGAATAAAATAAATGATAAGAATTAACTTGAAAAAAATCATTCAAAATCATCAATATAAAATTTGCTATATTGAACTGTTTCACCTTGAAAAGAAAATTTTTTCTTGATCATGAGTAAATGATTAATCAAGGATTGTTTCATTTTATAACTAAATTTAACTATACGGTCGAAATTTTCGCTATTGAAAATAAACTCATTCAATATAAAGAATTAGTTTATATTTTATAAGTTATATTCGAATACATATTGCTTTTATAGAATGATTGAGACATTGAAAATACTACATCCAATCAAATATGATCAGACATAAATTTCACGCAATCAAACTAATATATCAAAGTAATATATACACTATACAAATGATACAAAAAAGTGACGAGTGCCAACAAGCAAATATTTATCACATGTATGAATTAACAGGATTTCTAGTTGAAATATGTGAATATAGATTTGATGCTTAGAAAGTTGAATGATTACTCAAAAAGTACTGTCATTAGTAAGAGTATGAAATGGGCTTAGAAGTTGCAAATAATATATTGTAATTGGTTCTTTGTTGATTGGTAAATCAAGATTTTTGACAGAAAGAAAACTTTTCAGTCGTAACAGATATAGGTACGAATATAGAGAAATTCTATCTTGTGGAACACGTAGATAGAATCATATCTATCAATTATTCAGTGATATATATATAAATATGAACATATTGCATGGAAAGACTTTTCCAATATGTTCTTACATTGCAAAGATAAGTAGATGTTCTGTTTCTTGAATAAAAGAGAACTATTCAACAATACAATGAATAATTTTCTTTCTCAAAAGAGGCATTATTGTTAATGTTGTACTAACAAAGAAACGATAAAAAGAGAATTAATCGGATTGATCGAAAGAGTTATTTTAATGCATTTTGGAATTACTCTTACATGTGCAACAGAAACAGTAATTTAATTATTCAAAGCAAAGAAATCAGTCGATCGATAAAAGAAAAAAAGTATATTACTTGTAATGAATGATATATGTTCATACAGGATTAAACGATAATAAATTAGTGATCGAAACCAAATTAAGATTAATTCGCTTGCTTTTATATTTACATACAATATCCTAGTAAGCTTTTTATCAAATATATATTATCTTCTATTTATTGTGGTCGCAATTTTTGAATCAAGAAAAGAAAAAGGTTCTCAACAAAAAAAGCTGAATTCTCGATAATAAAATAAAAAGTAAAGCAAATTTGTCGAGTATTTGATGAGATACAAAATATGATGTGGATGCTTAGCAAATGCGGTTATAAGGTTGTGAGACTGATGATGTGAGACTGTGTATGAAAAAAAGGCTCATATTCACATCCTTCTCATCGAATTAATTACTAGATAGGACAAATCCAAACCGCATCGTCTCACATCTTGATGACTTTCTTATGGACCATGCTTATGATCCTTTGGTCTAGTTATTGCTATACAAAGTCACAGTTCGTTCTGTATTTATGAATGCCTCAAGACTTTTAAACCTTGTTTCGCATCTACTAATTCAAAATTGTACTCTTTGAAGAGTCGCTTTGCTAATTTTTCTTTTATGATTATTATTGACATTAGAATGGAGCATCAACAAATACTCATTTGATGGGAAAAAATAGGCGTGTCTCTCGTTTATTTAAAGGATTTTATAACAGAGCAAAGTTAGTGGTAGTTAAAAATCGGTTTTAGTTCTAGCTGTCATTTTATGCGAAAACTACTAACACATTTAGTTTGCCATGTAGGTATTAGCATCGACATCTTCTATTGTATTTGTGATTGTTTGCCGACAAAAGAATGCATTGTGGTGGTTGTGCAGCGGTAGCTCGTCGTCGAATTTCACTGAAACATATGTTGCATAAAATCTTGTGTCGACAAGGTAGGCATTGAGAATATCTCGCTCGATCCAAACACATTAGACATGGTTTAGAATTTGCAATCTGGTCTGCGATCATTTCAAGTTCTTTGACCATTTCAGATACTGTTGGACGCGACTCGACTTCAGTTAAGAGACAACGCCGCATCAAATCGATGTAACTTTTTAAAATATTAATGAGTGCATCAATATGAGCTTGAGTAATAGGTTGCGTTATTGGATAGCAAGTTGGTTTAGGTGTCACGACGTACATCAGTACATCCAACGCATAAACATCGGCACCCGAGCCTTTGTACGTGAAATCATGGATATTGTCCACACTTAGTTCTGACGCAAACGGGCGTGACTCAATCACAGACGAGTTTTCTACACCATTTTGACAGGTACCAAAGTCTTTTATGTCACGATGAACGACTTTGTAGGTGTGCATGTGAGCTACAACACGAGTGATATCAAATACAATCTGAATAGCTTTATTCATTGTTACATCGACCATATGATAGCACAGATAGGCATGTAGATTCGATGAGTATCGAGGAAGTAGAATCAACAGTTTACTGTTATCTTCTTCGTAGAGATATCGAAGCGGTACCGTGCGTTCAATATTTAAGTTGGCAACAGTACGATGAAAATGTGCTTCTAGATAAGCTACATCAGGATGTGCCATAGGATCAAGTATAATTTTAGCGACAAGTGATTGTTCAGCATCCCATGATGCAGAATGTATCGAGAAGAAGCCACCTCGACTCAGTTCTTCCTGAATATTGATATTAGGTTTCATACCATGATGTTTAGCAAAATCTAGATTAGCCACTAATCTACATTCGATACGTGCAAATTGATCAGCATACCTGCGCACGAGCGCGTAAGCTTTCTTTCGATGGTTTATTGATTTCATGACAATCTTAGAATGATCTATCACTTTTTGTTTGAATTGTTTTTTATGCTTCGAGAGCAACTTTCGACCATATGCTTTAATTTCGTTACCACAAGACGCTAGAATGTGTTCCACATCCATCAGCTTGTGTTCGATCTCATTTATAATTTTACACTCATCCGTTGGCGTTGTACTTCGAAGTTTTGTCACGACATCGAAAGGTGTTTTAATGATAAATATAGGAATTACCAAACCGATTAGTAATGCCAAGCTCAATGGGAGAAGAACTATTCCCAAAGCAGCCTCAACAATATGCCAAATCCCGAAATTACTGTCACCAATATTTTCGACATTACTGAGGAGATCTCTATAGGCCGTCACAAGCAGTTCATTCTTCAAGAATTTATTTTGTAAGCGAGTTTGTTGACTGATGTCCTGTTTTACTCGATTACTCGTTTTGCTTACGATTTTCTTGAGAGTCGGTTTCAATATTTCATTTTTAACAGTATGAGGGACGAAGTTTCCCAAAAATGTTTTTTCCTTGTTGTCATTAAAAGTATGAAAATCTTTTTCACTCAAGGGATCGTCCTTAAATGATCATTGACTAAATTGTACGTACTCTTTCGCTCGTGTAATAAAACTATCACGATGCTTGCGAAATTCTATGGGCAATTGTCGTTCAGCTTCTTTGGCGATGGTATCCAAATACAAAGAGTATTGTTGAAAAAAGTTGTGTGCCCACAAAAGTGCTGCTTCTTGCAACTTTTCTCATTCTTCTTTTGATCGTCAATTGGTGATGAGAACAAAATCAAAAAATGTAGCGATCGTATTTATTATGATACAACTAACTTGCTTAGTATTTTTTGAATCATGTTTCGCAGCAAAAGTGACAATACGATCGATGGCATTCTTCTTCATTGTTTGTTCCATTGGATGTTCGGGACGATCGACACTAAAAATAACAAAACAATCACAGGTGCTCAGTTGATCAGGCAAATCACCGCTCATTTCAGATACATTGCATAAAAGACTATATCGACGAAGTCGTTCCTGTTCGCGTAGTTCATTTATTTCATTTTGTTCAGGTAATTAATTCATCTATCCCGGCATCACGGAGAATGGTACTGACATCAGCCTTTGTGTTGAGAAGGAAAACACCAACATCGGCTATGTCTTGAACAGATAACTTTAGTGCATCAAAACGTTTGCGTGAGTCGTCGGATGCAGTTGCATTGTCATAGAGGAAAAGAAGAGAAGGGCGCCGAGCTTTGATCAAATTTTGTAAATTCTTGATGAGTATAGGGAAGTCTCCAAAATGAAAATCTGGTATGTCGTAGACGATAATCCCGAGTTGAAGAACGGTCGATTGAATACAGATTTCCATCATTTGTGATGCCCATTCGACGAACTCATTTGAGAATGGATCATATGCTTCAGGGCGAGCCAAATGTTCAGCAATAAGAGCTTTGAGTTCTTTCGAGCGTTGTTGTTTTTTCTTCACTCTCATCTGATTCATGGATAAGAAGTATTTGGAGAGATAGACTGGATCACCCTTGATAGACGAGTCAACACCTGCTTCATGAATCAATAGACGTGCCTCTTCGACTGGAGCGTAAGAGAATTTGACGATGCGCGCAGTAACAGCACCTGTGCCAGCCGGCAAAAAAGCGCCCTTTTCAAGAAATTGATGGAGAAACAATGTATTCCCGAATGAGTTGTATCCACAAACAACCAATTGTACTTGTTCGAATGTTTTAAATTCGTTGAGGTTTGTCATTTTATCTTGAGGTAGAAATACATCGCCAACATCTTTGATAGTACCCAGACGAGTATAAGTCAACGCAATTTTTTCTGAGAATTCTTTATGAAGACCCAAAAATTGTGCAACTGTCGCCGGGGTCGATAGCTTGATGGCATTGTTAGACTTGATTATATTCGTAATAAGCTCAGGTTGGTCATCTTGTTGTTGCGTGGCGAAATAGAAATTGATAACAAGTGTTTGTTATGAGATGAATCAAGCCAATAAAAGCAAACAGATAACTGGGTAATATCTTACTAAGATAAGACATATCAGTAAAAACGATGATGGAGAAAAAAGGAAGAAGTGTGGTGAGAGATGGATATGAGCAAAATGATTAGAACTTGACGGCGATTCATAACATTCGAGTTGGATGGGTATGAGTGAGGGTTTGAGAATGTAGGTGGATGTGGATTTGAGTGAGGTTACGAGTATGGTCTTACGTTCACTGACAATGACACCGACACCCATAGCTGTATCCGCGAAAACCCACACCCTCAAGCTAATCTAGATTTAAACGATTTAGTAGCTTATGTCCATCATCACTATAGAATTAGAATAATATAATGCTTCACATTTATTTTTATCTGAACTCCTATACAATTGAACTAAGAACATTTCTTTCAAATTATACAACAATATGTTTTAGAGTTATTCAAATCATTTTGATCTTCACTTATACTAAAACCAGAGCATAAGCCGTGAATCATCAAACTAACAATAATTTCATCAGAACTTAATCTTGACATTATTTCCTGCGAAATGTCATTATTATTTAAGTCTTCTTCCATACTATCGTTTACGATTAAATTTTCCCTCGCATCATACGATTTGATGGTACCATTATTCAGTTCTATCATCGACCAATCGATACAGGGAAGATGTTCTGAATTTTCTGATGAAAACCATTCATTCTGTAAAATGTTAGGATGATTTGGAAAAATTTCATATAAAATCGATAAAAATGCGCTATGATTTGTAATAGATTTCCATAAAGGTTCGATAATTCTAATTTGTTCATTTAATAAAATATCGCTGATACATGGACTTTCGTCATTCATTGATTCCCATTCATTGTCTTCTTCATTTTTACAATACTGATTTCTTAAGTTTAGAAAGATTGTTTCCCAATTCCATAATTTCCAAACAGTTTTAACAATTTCACCATCTTTGTCAATAATCATTGAATCTTTCCAAGAGAGACCATTCGACAATAGACATAATTTTGAAGTAATACCTGCTTCTGTCATTACCTTTTGTATAAACAAAATAGTCTCTAAATCATCTTCGTCATTATCAATTAATATATGAATCAGGGTTTTTATATTTAATCTTTTCCATTGTCTTACTAAAAGATGATATAATTGAAAACTAGACGTAAAATTATAATTGACATTCATCGCTAGAGCCCGTTTTTCTTGTATAACAGCATATTGAAGAGTTTTTAACGCATGATTAGCTTGATATTGGCATAGTTTCAAATTTTGTCCATCAAAATTAAAACTCATATGATCTAATATATCAAGATCTCCTTCATTTTCCCATGATCGACGAATTCTGGACCAAAATTGGATCGGTATTTCAAAAAGTGTTAAAAATTCATCATTATGAATAATACGATCTGTAACTTGCCTAAATAGTCGATACAATTCATTTGATGTATTACTAATATTTACAAAAAAATTTTCATTTGCTTTATAATAATAACTATCATTTTCATCGGATTGCATAAGAAACTTTTCTGTTCGATTATCAACATTGAATGGTAAATAATCATTGTTAAAAGTTTTATTCATAATAAAACAACGTTGTAATTCACTAATGGGTTGTGGTTGTTGATATTTTGGAAGGATGAAATTTATATTTGATTCGTCTAATGGTTTTAATTGATTATTATTTTCAATTTCCATCCATCCATAAACATTATCTTGATCTTCAATATAATAACAATCATTTCGATATATCATGGGAATTTGACGAGCATAGTCACTTGACCAATAATGAAATTGATAATTTTGTTCAGCTATACGAATAGAATTTTCTTGAACTTCACATATGATGGCAACATGTCCGTATGGTGCGTCTTCACTACGAGGATAGATAAGTAAAGCACCACATTGAGGTTTATGTGGTGATCCATTCGAATGAATTTTTAGATGAAATTTTTCACCATCAGTAACACGTTCGACATATTTCAATTCTTGCCACATATCAGCAGCAAACCTAATATTTTGAAAGATACAACTTTTACGAAGTAATAACCATCGACGAGCAAATTCAACACAGTGCCATTTGCAACCAGTATATATTCCATGAACATAAAATCCTTCAAAGGAAACAAAATCATTATATTCATTAGAATATGCTGGTACATTTGTCGAAGCTATTCCTTGAATTTTATTGAATGGTACGATTTCCTGTTCTTCTTTAGACATCATTGAATCTAATCAAAAAAAAGTTTCATTAGTATAAACCTAAGTAACTTTCAAAAATATTTTTAAAAAATATAATAAAAACTTCAGTGAAGTTAATTATTTATATAAAAAAAAAAGAATCCATTTTTAAGTTTGAGTATTTACGACATCAAATGAGTCAAAATCAGGGTATGTTTGTTTTTATGAACTGCATCTTCGTCAAATGACATCATAAGAGTTTTCTTGTCATCGGTATTGTTATAACCATGTACTTAAATTTTTCGATTTCTCTCTTGTTATTTGTTTTACGTCATTCATGACTCTTGTCTGTCACATGAGTGTCATGAAGAATTTCTGTTTCTATTGAAATTCTTTCTTTAAACGTATTTTTACGGCTTCTCACTGCGTCTGCATCACCTATGGAACTTTTCACTGTGTAGTTTTTTTTCTTCCTTTAGCGCTCTATATATATATTTGTTGCATTATTGTAAAAAGGATTCATTTATATATGTATATATATAGTTATGAAAAGTAGAATCTTGATAACAAAGAATCTGGATATGGCTGACTATGGGTCTGGAGCAAGACTGCGACAACTCTAGAATAGATTTGGAATTCTGTAGCAAAAGCCTTGCTATTTAATTTGTGTTTGTATTTGTAGCTTAGGTTCGGATTTGGATTTGAATTTTGGACAAAATTCACATAAAATATTTGCAATTTATGGGGTCTTATCGAAACGCAAACTATTTATATTATTTTAGACGAAGACTGAATCCAAATCATCAAGTTTTTTTTTGATTGTGCTAAAGCTCCAGTACAGTAGATTATTGTTGATGCAATCTTATCTTGCCTAATTCTTTGACATTTGATTCATTTTCGTTGCAGTATTCGTCTGGAGAATCTCTGAGTGGGTCGTATCTGATGTGTGGCTGTTTGATTTTGTACGTAAATGTGGATGATCGTAGGTTCTCTATTGCAATCGCATCCTCATATAAAATTTGTTGCTACTTCAATTTTTGTGTCTTTGTTTAATTTTGCTTGTTCATCGAAAAAGAAGTGTCAATTTTGTTTAACCACATTTTAAGGTTGACTGAATTTTAATTTAACCAAAACATATGTATCTATAAATTACGAGTGGCACTAAGATCTCACAGTTTCGATAAACACTACGACAAAATCCAGCAGTTTCATTGAAATTCGATGAACATTTCTGTACTGAAAGAAAAATGCAAGTGATGTTTGAAAGTGGCTATTTTTCGGGGTAGTAGAGATGTCCTCATTCATCTATCTGTCACTATACCATTAAAGATTTTAGTCATTGTCGTTATTACAGAAATTTACTTCTTGAATATTGATAGCTGACGAGACTTCAACGAACACCAAGGAATCTTCTTGAACTTCGATTAATAAATGAGTACGGATTTTCTGTCTCTTTTGAATTGATGATTCTGGCAATTTCTTTCCGTTACACATGTAACTGTTGACAGTTTAAGATATTCTTTTTTTTTCGATAATATATAAATATACATTGTCTTTCGATGCGTGTTCATACGTCGCTACAGATCTGTTCTGATATCGTAACCATATAATAAAGCAGTCCTAGGGTAAATTTTTTCAGAAGAACCTGAAAACCAAAATTCTATTACAAGTTCAGACCATCCATATGATGCAACTCCAGTATATGATTGATCTATTACAAACTACCGTTCGTTTTCTCTTCTGAATGATATGTACAAAAGTGAACACGTGAATCTGATAGATAGTTTAGAAGTGCCTTGTTTCCTTTTGAACGAATGATAGAGTGATGACCCATGTAAAAAAAACAGCCTAAAAATCTGATTTAAATTGATTTTTCTGCAAAAAATCTGGAAAAATCGATTAAAAGAAGCAATTTTGATTAAATTTGTGGAAAAAATCGATTATAATCGATTTAACACAGCTAAAACTCGATTAAAATCGATTATTTTTAGAAAATTCAACATAATCGATTAAAAATCTAATCGATTTTAATCGATTACTTTGAAGAATCGATTAAAATCGATTATTTTTTTGAAAATTGGAAAAAATCGATTGAAAATCTAACTGATTTTAATCGATTACTTTGAAGAATCGATTAAAATCGATTATTCTT
>CAJNOP010000202.1:37973-146124 GCA_905250075.1 Rotaria sp. Silwood1
ACTTTGAAGAATCGATTAAAATCGATTATTCTTAGAAAATTCAAAAAAATCGTTTAAAAATCGGACCAATTTAAATTGATTAATATTGGTTATTGATTAAAACCGATTATTTTCAAAAAATTCTAAATAATCGATTTTAATCGATTAACATAGGTTCTTTTCGATTATTCTGGACGTTAATCGATTTTAATCGATTATTCTGGATGTTAATCGATTTTAATCGATTATTTATGTAATTGCGCAATCTCAATTGATTCAATTTATATAGGAGTTCCAATTTTAGTATATATGTGAAGCTCTAGCTTGATGACAACCTAAGGGTTTCTTGCCACGAAGAATTCAAAAAAATCATGGAAAAACTAGGGTTTCGCGTTCGAATCTCGGTAAAAGTGCCTATTTTCGAGGGATACGATTAAAATTGATTATCTAGTAAGTAAAGATTAAAATCAGAAAACAGATAAGGGTGGATTAAAATCGGAAAACAGGTAGGTACAGATTAAAATCGGAAAACAAGTAAGTAAAGAATAAAATCGAAAAATAGTTTAGGATAGATTGAAATCGGAAAACAGGTAAGAGTAGATTAAAATCGAAAAACAGATAAGGGCAGACAAAAATCGAAAAATACATAAGGGTAGATTAAAACGTATTAGGAAATAATAATAGATTAAAATTGACTAAAAGGCGGCCATACGAAGAGGTGAGAACAGCCTGAGTTTAATTGATTTTAATCAATTTTTGAAAAATAATCGATTTTAATCGATTTTGTTTTGATTAATAATCGATAAAAATGGCACGATTTTAATCAGATTTTAATCCGATTTTTAATCATAAAAATCAATTACGCTATGAAAAATCGGAAAAAATGATTTCTATGATTAAAAATCAGATTAAAATCTGATTAAAATCGTGCCATTTTAAGTGATTATTAATCAGAATGTTAATCCATTAAAATCTGATTTTTTCCAATTTTTTTTTACATGGGTGAATAGAAATACATATCAAAATAATATTTATGTCTGAATTAGACCTCGACGTAGAAGTATCTGAAAAAGAAATGTACTCGAAATCTATGCTGTGTCATCTAATAGTTTCATTATAAATTAAAGTAAAAAAGAAACTTGAATATCACCATTAGGCTTCATCCTATGCTTGACTAAAACTAATTAAAATCCACCATTCTTTCGAATTAAAATAGTCAACTACTACAACCATAAAAACTACTGTGTTAACGTTACATGTCATTGAGTTTGATGGTTCTAAATACAATAGCCCATCTTGAGTTGTGAATTTTTGTGTTCTGTAATTGTATACCACTATAGTTCTTTGAATTTTTAATAAACGTTTCTTAATGTATATACGTGCTTCATTGGGATACTGATTTGTCTTACAAATTGTGATGCAGATTTACTTCCACATCGTTCCCAAGGATACGTACATTAATATAGAAAAATTTCACTTTTGGCCATTTCATAAAGCCTGGATCAGTGAAAAATTCTTCTGACATTATGATAAAATATTTCATTTCAGTATGTTCCGTTTGAATATGTTTTAAATGATTAGCGACACAAATGAAGCTTTGATGCATGATCCCGAGACGATTTGATAGTTTGGATCTAATATTAAGACTAGATACCGTATGTTTGCTGTTAAAATTATTATCTTTAGTCTTCATTCACTCATACATCGTTACTATTTGATTTTTCATAATGTTTGATGAACTATCATGTGTAGGCGGAATAGTTTTAGCACGCTTCTCAATGAAACGAGATATGTAACGGCTCAGAGATTTGAATTTCTTTGTACATTTTCAATAACAACATGATGTACTCAAAGGATTAACCAAAACTTCGAACTTATTCATTTGCTTCCAAATTACTAGTATTGTATGAATACAAAATAACGTTTGAAGAAATTTGTTTGTGACAAGAGTCGTTGCTAACGACGAAATGCGAGCGATAGCATGAGTACATTCTTTATTTTGCTCAAGCACGGAGGCAAAATGGATGAGATAACTGAGAAACACTATATAATCACGCGCTGCTTTATGTGGGTAATTTTTTCACTTCCATAGTTCCGAAATCGTATGCATTGCTTATCACACAATGTCATGTTATCTTATTCACTTGTTCTTCAAACAGTTACTTGCAACAGGTATTTTGCATTCTTTCAAAACGAAGTTGATAGTGCAACTACTCACCCAACCACGGGTGCTGTTCGTAAGAGTCAGATATTTAAATGTTGTTGATATGAAAAGAAGATGATGTATGAGTAGACCGCGCTTTTTAGTTTAGCGATTGAAGAATTATGCTAGAATTTCAATTTCATCGAGTTCGAATTCTTCCACATAAAGCTGAATATTTTATCATATTTACTTTTTCAATCAACCAGTATAGATGTAAACTTTTTTTCGTCATTTATTTCACACAATTCTATTATCTTTCTATGCTGAATCAAAACTTAGGAGACAATGAATAGAAAAACATATGATAGAATATACTAATTGCAATTAACATTTTTTCAATGACTATTCTAAATGTGAGACCGTTATTTGAAATTAATAGGAAGATTACAGAAGAACAAAAGATAAAGTTCAGAGATCGAATGTATCTGCAAATATTTAATCTATGAAACTAAAAACATTCTCCAAGTAATATACGTTATTACAAAGTAAGCAGGATCTTCTAGCGTAGTTAGTGTAGGCAAATCATACTCAATTCTCCGTTGGTAATCATAAATGTTTATCAGAAGCAATGGTTTTCTTTTTTTTTCTTCTATACTATCGAGTGTTTAACGACCATAGCTTGAGTCGTCATCAATAGTCGTAAACTTGAAAATATTATGATTTATGATTATGTTTAGTATAAGTGATAACAAAGTGGTGCAAATATGACCATACATTTTATTGATGAAAATTCACTGGGCATTTATTTTTAATGTTTATTCTGGAACCGATAGGACATTGTGCATCTGTCAGATGAAATATTTCTTTTTGAGCAAACTTTTGTTTTTTAAAAGGTTGTTTCTTAAATTATATAATCCCACCTTTATGCTCATAGAATCGTTGTTCTCTTCAATGTCTGACTACATTAAGACTCAGGACCACATCAGGTTAGTGGTATTTCTTTCTTTCTATTTGAATTGTCGGTTTTTATTTTGTTAGTTATGCCCAATTATACTACATTCACAGAAAAATTATAATCTTTTTTGTTCTTGAAAAGATGATTCTAGACTAGCAGCTAGACATAAATTTTGTGTGTTTTGATTACGAATTCGATTCTCCGATGACGAAAATAAAATACTAGATTTGAGTCCTGCCGAATATTATGCGTGAAGGTCACTAGTTTTTGTTTGCTTTCGATTTAGAGATCGTTCATAAAGAATACCATCAGTTAGTTTTATAGAGTCGCTTATATCGAAACAAGCAATCACTGAAGAGTGCTATTGTAACTTTTAAATTTTAGCTGGAGCTGGATAATTACCAAGTATTCAGATTGATCAAAATCGTTTGTGTACTAAACTGACATACAGGCAGCAAGAGTATTATCTGATAACTCTAGCTGATGACAATACACGTATATAAAGTGTTCTGATTAATCTGAAGTTAAAACGAACTCACTGTGATAGTTGTTACATTCTACATGACAGAATAGCTCATGTATAAAACCTAATCTTGTTGAATGGATTTGATTTCTCTCATGATCTACAGTACAATTGTTTTCTTCTATGACATACAAGAAAATTTCATAACTGGAAACAGACTTGCGGATTTTCTATAAACAACGTTAAAGAAAATATTTTCCAATCCTGTTACATTGATGAAAACTAATTTTTGTTGATTGTAACTAATATCACTATCGAAGTAATGTACAACTAATAATTCTTATAGACTAGTGTATTTACTTTTGCTGATATCTTTTAGATATACTTGTAAGTTGATAAAGAAAACAACAACAAAGAAGAAAACTTGTTGTTGTAGAAACTGCTTTGACATAGCTTTTCTGGTCGATTTGGCAATAAGAAGCTCTTGGAAAAGACTTTTATATCTGAGTAATTAGAATCGGCTAAGGTATAAATGAAATATTAAAGCTGATCTTTATTTATGAATTATTGTGAACTGTATTGATTAACGAAGAAGTTGTGGTGATACCTTGTCTCATATTTCGTAGGAAGCAATGTGGATGACATCACTACTAGTTGTTTTCTTTCGCAGGCTGAAGGATCAACATAATTATTTGCAGTTTATTGACTTTCAGATTTTCGATTTTCTCCATCTCTTCGCAAGTACTGATCCAAAGCAACACCAAACATGGGTAACAAGGGTGCCAAAAAGGGACCATCGAAAGAACTGACACCCAAACGTTGGTTGATGAATTTTTTCATTAATATTTTCATACTAGTCTTGAATTTTTAGAAATTGCTATGCTGAAAGCGAATACGCAGTATACTGATAGAGGTAAGATAAAACACTATTAGTGTGTTCTCGCTAATTTTCTATTTGTTTTCTAGATATTCGAGAGTGGCATGCTGTAATTTATTGCATATAAGATTGTACTCATGAATACATTTTCGTATCTAGGGTTTCCTTCGTGATTGTCCAACAGGCAAACTCAACAAAAAACAATTTGTTGAAGTGTACCAAAAATTTTATCCGCATGGCAAAGCAGATGCTTTCTGCAAGTCAGTCAATCGATTTGTAGTATCTTTTCTGTTGACTTTCTCTCTCACTTTAGGTTTGCATTTTCCATGTTCGATGCCAATCACGATGGAACAATTGATTTTGATGAATTTCTACTGGCTGTTGCTGCTACGAGTCAAGGCAGTTTAGATGATCGACTCGAAGTTGCCTTTGATATGTGAGTTCGATCGATTTATTATTTGAATATTCTGCTCTTGTTCAGGTGTGATATTTCCAATGATGGACAAATCGATCAAAAAGAATTGGCCGGTATGATATCGGCTATAGTAAGATTTTAATATCTCTACATATGTCCTGATTTTTCTCGTAAAACACATCAATTTATTTTAAGTATGACCTTACGGGTGAAACTGATCGCAAAGGAGATCGTGATCCAAAGAAACGTGCTGCGGAAATAATTCGCAAGCTCGATGTCGGTGGCGATCGAAAATTGAGCAAACAAGAGTTCATTGCTGGGTATGTAGATCAGGATGAATTTTATCTCAACTCATTAGTTTCTTTGTCTTAGATGCAAAAGCGATCCGATGATTCGTCGTCTACTTGCTCCCAATGTTTAAGTGCAGTTTTTTAATATCACTAGAAATCGTTTTTTACTCTTTCTCTATAAGCATACACAAAAAGTTCCATTTTACCATGTGACATCCATCCATTTTTTTAACCAATAAACAGTAATCATTATATTACAGTAGTATATGGAGAAGAATCTTTGTTATAAATGCTAGACTATTTCACGAATAGATTTATGAGATAATCAAGCATAGCCAAGCCATGTTGAATGAAAACACTATCGGTAAAAGTTGGTGTTAGCACTTTGAGACTAAGTGCAACACCGTCAATCGATCATATTGTCAATCAATTGTCTGATAATGAAACCGCTTTAATGGATGAAATGAAGTACAAAAGTTTTATTCTAAGAATGATAAGAAAAGAACAGGAAAGGCTAGGAGTAAACATATAAGAAAATAGAACACTAGAAGATATAAAGTATAGAAAACTGAACGGCAAAAACGAAAGCGTCTTATTAAGGGAGCATCTCAAGCCTTATAACTGCATAGCTGACGGCAAAGTTGGTATTTATTTACGTCAGTATCTAGAATGCAATCGAGCACACACTTAATCTGTTCTATTATTGATGAAAAATCTGTGGATTCATCGACGTCATCGTCAGTACGCGTTGTAGAATATAACTTCACTTGGCGTCGGAAGTCGCTCTTCAAGTCTTCTCGTTTGTTATTAGCTAGATTTTGAAGCAAATAACACAGTTCAAGATCTTTCTAGAATTGAAGTATCGAGCGTTTATTGATAGCAGTACCTTTAACCTTCAGGATGTACACAATGATTAGCAGTAGTACAGCAACAATAGAAACCGTGCGCATTGTAAATGGCGATTGAGTGAGAGGAAAACGTGAATGTGTTTGTGAGTCCACTTAGGAGAGTTTATCGTATTCTACGTATGTATATGTTAGCGTCCAATCTCGGATTCAGTCCAATCTCAGATTGGCCTAGGCCAATCTTGAATGCTTGCATTGGACTAGTCCAATGTTGGATTGCCGCAATTTTTCTCATTAAAACATCAATTAATCTTTCGATAGACGTTGGATTCGAATGATTTTTAGGAATTATGTTGAGACAATGCCATTTCAAGTGGCACAATTGTCGTTGGAGAGATTAAAGTAGAATTTGCGAAGTTATGATTAAGTTTCTACAGAAAAACAGCTTTTATGAAAATTTGTTATTGAAGTTTTGAGTCTGAACTTAACTTCTTCATAAATGATTGAAATATTTAAACTGGCATTGTCTCAACATAATTCCTAACAAACATTCGAATCCAACGTCTATCGAAAGATTAATTGATGTTTTAATGAGAAAAATTGTGCCAATCCAACATTGGACTAGTCTAATGTAAGCGTCCAAGATTGGCCTAGGCCAATCCGAGATTGGACTGAATCCGAGATTGGACGCTAACATATATAACTGTCTCGTAGAGTCAACCATCGATTTATAAGTTACCAAGAGAGAGCAAAAATCAGTGATCCATTCGAGTGTCACTGTGCATATTGACTATTTTAATTGGCTTTCTCATAGAAATACAGCAAACGAAACTAATCATGCATACTTGCAATTTTATAAGTCAACATATATAATTGGTAACTTTGGAATAATTATAATTTTTTTTAATTTTTAGTAGTTATTAAATGCGTGGAATGAATATGATACGTAATTGAGTATCATTTTATGTTTTGTTCATTTCTATAGTGACTAAATATAAGAACAAGAAGAATGACGGCAAACAAATAAAGTATTTATTGTGCAAGATGTCTCAAATTATAATTCTTTTTTCAAGAATGTCTTATAAAGAATAATAAAATGGATAAATACCGTCATATAGTACGTAATATAGGTGTTCCGAAATAATCTACTCATTTATTTACTAAAAATAAATATAATTGATCAAAAATTACTAATAATTGATGATCATATTGTAAATTGAAACTATACATGTCGTTTGCATCGTTAGTCTAATGGCAATTGTGTAAATGGCGTCATTCACTAATTTAGATTGATTTGTATGCTTGAAACTAGAACTTGTTAGCTTTTTTCATTATTTTAGTTGTTGTCTTAATGATTTTCTCTAGTCAATCATAATACGACAAAAGATAAACACGAAAATGTTTAAGATTAATTTTCGGTTGTATGTCTATTGGACTTTCATTTACTTATTGCTGAATAGATATGGAATGACAATCTGATTCAGATTAAAGATTTTCGGATTAGATTCTATTAAAATTAGTAATAAGAGTGATATTGAACTACGAAGAGAGACGTATGTATGAATATGTGAATCATGAACAGTGAGAAAATAGGGAAAGATTTTACATCAGATAGTTTTTTTTTATTGATCGCTTCTGAAGTGAAGGAGGCTAATAGCACTCAAATGTGTCGAAGTTTGATATGTATAAATAAAATACAATGCTTTATCTATTTCATAGTAACTATCAAAAACTTATTTTATTTTCACACAAACTGATTGAAATAGTCACAGCGAAAAAGTTGTCCATTCTAGTGAGTGGAACAGAATAGTAGATTTACAGTAAGAAAATTATGATAGTAATTTTAAAATTAGTTCGATGTAGGTTTTTTTTTCATATAAGCAAGTAAATGAAACCACTTTACATTATGTTTTTTTCTATTTGCCGAGCAGGTGTATTGATTCATTTCAAGGAGGTTCACTCAACCATGAGGAGATACGATAAAGAACATCAATATGATTTAAATTGTATCTTTGTGCTATCAGAATCAGAACAATTAGAAGCGTAGAGATTCCTAGTTTTGTTCTTGCACTTATAAAATGGACTTGATTTTTTAGTCATGCTTACAAGTATTTGTATGTTGATTTACACTTTCGTAAGGAACAATGAAATAGTATTGGTAGTTGAAGTGAAATAAATTATGTCGGCAACATCATATCTTAGATGATATTTTAAAAGCCAGTTGCACATCACTTAAATAAAACTCTTTCAGAATCTACTATTACCATATGTTTCAAATTGGTAAAAGTATTTAAGAAATCCAGCAGTGTCACATATCCAAGATTTTGGAGATGCCACCACGTCTTCCGCGGGAGATGCCGCATCTCGCGCGAGAGATGCGGGTGTGGGTGTGGGGGATGCGCATCTCTAAAGGAGATCTTACATCTCCAGTGGTGAATGACCATATCTCTCGAGTGTGGGTGTCGCGTCTCCCGCTGGAGACGCGGCATCTCCCACGGGAGATGTGGTGGCATCTCCAAAATCTTGGATATGTGACACTACTCAAGAAATCGGAACGTTATATTTTATCTTTCGCATAGTGAAAGAGTTATAGGCATGATCTGTTACCATTATGTTTCATACTGACTAATAGTTCTTCAAGACAGGCAAGCAATTTTTTTTTGTTACATCTATACACCATGTTTGAGAAGATCTGGAATGATTGAATACCTATTCTTATTAGTTTCGAAGTATTTCACGAATTAAACGAGGTATTACGCATCATTGAATTGAATTTCGACAAGAGTGATAAAATTGTCGAAGCAATATCTCAGAAAACTAAAATTTATAAGAGTGAATAATGTGTTACGAATATTGATTTTGTTGCATACACGAAGGAACAGTGTGTTTCTAAAAACAAAAGACCGCATCTATACTTATCATTTATTCTCGACTCTGACAAGAACAGTATGATTATTGCACTGCTGTGACAATCTTCAATATTCTAGTGGTGAATCTAGATATCCAGCTAGGGAGTGAAAATTTCTAAATGATGACATCCGAGGTAGTGAAAGTGTTTTTCGAAAGAAATTAGATAATGCACTCGCTCACTTATGTTTCATTGTGTCAGTTTCAAGAGGGAAAGAACCGTTTTGTTTTTGGTTTTTCATCAATTTGAAATAAAAAGAATATTTTAAGCCAAAAACTTTGATCTCAGCTCTTTTGCCTTTTGAATTCTATTGAAAAAAAAGCAATGAGAAGTTAGTCTTAAAACTGAAAGATGATTAGATCCAGGCTTCTCATCAACAACAAAAAATCAACTTTAGGCCTTTATATCAATAGATATGCTTCGTATTTACGATTTTAAACCTGGTTTTTGTCGTTGTTTTAAATGATTGTCTAAGGAAAAAAATATTTGACTTGTTATAAAATTATTTTCAAAAATTTATTTGTGACGATGACGCGGGCAATAATGGTACGAGTTGACACTGTTCTAATTAAAAGATTAGAATTAGATTGAATGACGAAGGTTACTCAATTTTATTAAAACCAACTCCGATGATTTATCTTACGGCCTTCTTGTTGTTCATCTTGCTCCTTTGAACTTTGGTTTTTTTTTGGAAAAAAATAGTGATCCAATAGAATGCATTAGAGTTTCTTCTATAACATTTAGTCGAAGAAACAATTTTTTTTTAAAAAGAAATGAAAACGAGTTTTCAGACATATTTAGCTTCTTTTCTAAATCTGAGTTATGACACTGTTTTATTTTAAATAGACGAAGTTGTATTTAGTTCTGTTTACTTCCGAAGTGTTTTTAAATTAATTATCAGTCAACATGAGCAATTATCCATGTCTTTTTGCATCTGACACTATTATTTATAAGAGAACTTGACTATAACGATTGGCATCGCTCTTAAACAACAGTAACCAGTTTTGTTTCACAATTCTTTCGATTTTAAATTTTAAATTGTTCTGTGCAAACATTTATAAGCTAAACTCTAAAAATCATCGTGATTACTTCTATTCACGAATGAATAGCGATCGCCGAACTGCTGAAACCGCCAGTGCTATCTTCTATATAAGCTCTTTTGTTTTTCCAATCAAGTATAATATTATAGATTGCTCATGCACGATCAGCTGTATAGTTTAATTCCACATTACTTAAAAGAAAATTTAACGTTTATCCTATTGTCTTTGGTTCAAAATGATAGATGTAGGCTCTATTGTCGTTAGCCAGAAGAAGGAACAGACGGAAAATTAACTCTGTTAAAAATTTGGCAATATATAAAGCATAAGTTATATTTTAATAAAAGTTTTTTTTGCTAAACTTTTGAAACCTTACCATATTGCTAAAATAGATAGAGTTTCTACTCGTGGAACAGTTCTTTATGTTTGAATTTCATGAATCACTATAGTTCGGAGTTTGCCGTAGCTTTTGCGGCGTCTGTTCTTTGGAAGCACTGGCATAAGAAATCACTCAACATATTTTGCTCAATACAATGCTTGTTCACCAAACAAATATAAATTGTTCAAGTATACTTCTTTTCATTTTGTTTGATTCTTGTGATCCTCAAGTTAGGTTGAACAATATGACATTCATTTCTTTTCCATTGAACAAAGACAAAAGCAGATAGACACAAGACACTGGAGTACACATAAAAGAGTGTGGATGTGTTGGATACATGCGAAATGAATATTCACATTCATTCACATATACGCATCTTTCTCAGAAGTCTTTTCAAGTTTTGTATAACACTTTTTTCCTAGAGTAAGCTGAAAGGTTACTTTTGAGAAGATTGAATCATGACAATAGATTCATACTGTCAATATTAGATGTTATTAATCTTAAATCGAATCTTGTTAGTCATTTTTTTTAGCACTATCGTATTTAATTATGTGTAATCATATTGATAATATAATCGTTGAAATGGCTGTATTTAATTAATCATGGCGTCAACTCGGTTGTGGAATTGCCAATGAAATATGATTTTCGCTGACCGGATGAGTTGGTTTCGATACATTCGTGCAGAAAGAATGTATAGAAAAAATGGTGCGACGAACGAAAGATAAAACGGTAGTTTGAAGATGATGTACAGAAAGGAAAACATGATAGTAGATCGAAATACGATCGGCAAAATCAACGTGAGAAAGATCGAACAGAATGGTAATGTGAGAATAAGATGAACGGTTAATTGAAGTAGAAGCATTCGAATCAGTTGCCTTTCAGTGCGACGACGTCTGGTTACGATCGTAATGATCTGCCATTGACTTACATTGTAGATAGTTAATAAGCCGAAAATTATCATCATACAGGGTGCAATGATAGCAAATACAACCACTTCGATAATGACAAACACTTGTTTGAACACTGTATCGGATCTAGGTACACATCCAAGTTTATCATCTTGTCTTAGATCGAAAGTTATTGGAACACCGATAAAAAACAATGCCAATATAATGATCAAAAGCATAATTATAACTCGAGCCACGCTCACACTACTGAATTTCCGTAGTCGATCATTGGATGAACTCGCACAAAAGCGATCGACAGAGGCAAATACAATTAAATATACGGAGATGCTTGGACACAGATTCAGAAAATAGCTGATCAATTTGCACGCAACATTGTAATGTTTAGACGGACTTAGCTGATATCCATCAGCCAAAAGATTAAAAACGAGTAAAACAGTCGAATAGAAAAGATTATTGATACCCAGAATAAGAAAATAAAGAGAACACGCATGATGATTGAAAGTGGGTTTGGTCAATATGATGATATTGAGCCCATTACCCAATGCACCCAGAACAATAATAATTGGAACGAAAATTTGTGTCATTTCTATTGCGAGTGTGATGAGCGGGTCAACCATCACTTCTCTTTCTGTACTAATAATGTATTCAGCTTTTTCTTTTTTTTTTGCGTCTCAATATACTCAAAATTCATTTCCAATCTGAAACCCAAGTAGGAAAACAGATGCCTGTCAAATATAGTGGATCCTTATATGTTTTTATTCTTGATGTTTCAGAATATTTAGTAGGATTCGTTAAGGACAAAACCAATCATATTAGCCACTCAATGCTTTACATTATATATAGTGTCTCGACATGATGGCAGACAGTGGCATTATATTCAGATAGAAATAGAGAAGAGATATGTTTGACGTGTAAGAGAAAATCCGTACGAATAGCCTCTCATTAACAAAAGAATAGGATTCACTGTGAGAAGAAAAAGTTGATGGTCGTATTCAACCTTGTCTTTAATAAAACCAATTTTTTGACTGAATATACAATATGTAAACGAGCTATGTTGATACAGAATCAGTTCTCCAGTAATATGATTAGAATAATAATCGAACAGGAAATTTCTTTGTGTTTCAATAACATTTGTTTGAGAACAAAATAAAAGATTGGCTGAGTAAAAGATCTTTCTTGGAATCTTAAAATAGAAAATAATTGGTGCCCAATGGCTTCTTACACGTTTCATATTGAAAATGTATTGCTAACTAGAACTGAAAAATTTCATTTTTGTTCATTGTTATTCGTCATTGTGTTGAACTTTGATAGGATCAAGTGAGGCATTAAAGGATTAATTGGCGTTATAAATTTTGTTTACAAATACAGCTTGATATTTTCAATTTAAATCATAAGATTCTTTCTTTTTTTTTGAATTTATGTGATTCAGTTAGACAAGTCCAATCATCGCAATAGAAAATAATTAGTTTTTTTTTCTATCTTTCAGCGCAGAGATTTGATTTACACCTTAAACGTTCGTAAGAATCGCTTGAGGATATGGGTATACCCAGGTGATTCGATCCGACTGTCGGATTACGTCGGATTATATCGGATTATATCGGAAAAATTACCGGATTTTAACGGATCCGACGGGAACTCGTCGGAAGTTGTCGGCGTCCTAGCCACAGGATTCCGACAGGAGGTTCCGGATGTCGGAATAATCAGGATCCTGCGAAATCCCTGAAACTCCGACACTTTCCGACATCCAGAACCACTTGTCGGAATCCTGTGGTTAGGATTCCGACAAATTCCGGCGAATTTCTATCGGATTCGACAGGGTGAATTCGACCTGGGTAGTTCTTCGAAAATAGAAGAATCGTACTCATAGGCTTAATTACCCATACTCACCCTGTTTCGACCTCTGTCGACGACATGATTTATATTATCATCGAACATACGCTCTATAAAATTGTTCAGAATGAATAACAAACTAGGTCTATACACTTTTGAAATTCATTAGCATATAGAGAAAACTAGGTACTTTGAAATTCATATTCCGAATAAAATTTAGGATGTAGCTTAAAGCATTAATTTTTAATATTTTTGAAATCATTGAGAATTGCTTGTTACCCAGGTAAATATTTTCTCCGTTTCTTTTGTTTTAACTTGAATAATGTCTACTGAAAAAGAAGATGGTGAGGTCAAACTTAGAAAAAGAAGGATATGAAATCTAAATTTTCTATTTTGCTGTGTAATCAGAGTAGTGATTAATTACAAAGAAACAAAGATGATCACTATATACGTAATAGCGAGTTATAATTAAATTTTAGTGAAATACTCAACAAACTTGAGTGTATAAAAAAATTCCAAAAGTCAGAAAATCGGAATTTTTCCTCGCATCTCGTATGATCTGGTATCCTTGACACGAAGCTTCAAAGTCAGAAAATTAGAAAACTAAACAATGCTACTTGAAAGAGTATAACTAATAATGAATACAATAGATGTCGCTAGCTACCCAACATTTAAGTATATGATGACAATAAACGAATATGTTTAAACATTGAAATCTCTAAAATAGTATATTCGATCACTGCTAATAGAATTTAAATAAAACATAATTAATAAGTATTTTTATATTATTTTGATACTGATCAACTTAACGATTTACTCTTACAGAGTATGACTAATACCAAACATTTGGATCGTGTAGAAGCAAGACGCAATATCCAGAAATCATCTTTACTTTTATTGATATTCTTTAACGGAATGTACTTATATTTTGTTCGTTTATGCTGCAGATTGAGTTTTAAAAATTCGAACATTCAAATGTACTTTTTAAAGAGCTATCAAATGCAGTAATCTTCATTAAAGTTTGCTTTTACTTTTGTAAACTTTTCAAAAAATACTTCGTTACGGAATTTCATCAAGTGGAAATCATTTCACAAAATTTGCGAAGAAATTTAATATTTTTTATAAAATATATCATGTAAAAATTAGTTTTTTAGTATTTTTACAATTATTTCGTTGTCTGATTTTATTTTCATTGCTACCTTATGCTTTGCTTTCTTGCTACAGTCATTTGTATTTTTCAGTTTTAGATAAAACATTTTCTATTGTCATTGTAGAAACCTAATATTTGTGAGTAAATGGCTCTCTCATGTACAGAGAGAGCTCGACGTTGTTGAAAAAAACAAAGCTGCAGGACTATCTCAATTAATAAAATAGCAAGACTGTGAAAAATTGAAGATGTTGAAAAAAGCTAACACTATTGTTTGTAAAATCAAAACTCATTTCATCAATTCAAAAGATATATTCAATAACTGTTATTGGTGTCAATAAAGTTGAATATGGAGTTTACTCAAATAGCTCAAAAAAACAATAATTCTGCATTTTTGATGAACATTTTGTCAGTTATACTCTTGTTCTTATTTCCTTGAAATTAATTTTTGTGCCCCCTGTAACTACATGTGGTAATAACAGCTAATCGACATACAATAGATAAATTGCATCGAGCAACAAATTAGAATATTAGTTCATCGATTTCATAATACGTTGGACGTTTGAGCTATTGAACTTCCATATTGTAATGTCGACAAAAAGGATGGAACTTCGTAACGAATGACATTTTTAGTTTTTTATGTTACGTTGTCATTTTGATCGCAAAATAGATTCATATTCTGAAAGCTCATGAACGATTGCACAATTTTCGTATTTAGTGCTTTTTCACTATGTCCTCTCTTTTTGTAGCTAAAAGCAAAACTCTAAAAGCCTATTTAAAAAAACTTCCATTTTTTTTTCAAATTTCATAACGAGTGGTATTATTATTTATGTTACTGTTGTGATTAAATGAAAATGAATAAAATTTATAGTAATGATAGATCTAGAGAGTCTTTACTAATGATGAAAATTTCGGTACATTTGCTAGTATTGCTACGAAGAAATAGATTATGCATGATTAATAATGGGTACACCGTAATGATAGAGCACACGTAAATGCAACTTTAAGATTTTGTTCGTTCTGTACGATGTTTGTAAAAAAATAAGTGAATCCGTGATATAGCATACACTTTTACGAACATTCAATTCGCGCTTGAAGGCCGTTAATTAAGCCGTTCGAATCACGTGAAACAGAACAAGCAAATAACGATAATAATCTATTTATATGAAAGAAGGAGATAATTTATTAAGACGTCATTCTTAACTAGTTGACGTAAGCAATACGTCAACTAGTTAAGAATGACGTCTTAATAAATTACCTCCTGTCTTTCATATAAATATCAGCGCCGTTTTGCCTCTTCTATTATACATGGTTCGAACGGCTCCTACAGAACAATACTGATGCATTATACTTATTCTGGTTGTGAACACACAATGCGTTGTACAAATACAACGAGGAAATCCATGTTTTACAAACTTGAAGTCTTTTCACAAGGCCTTTATTGTGGAGTGAAGACATACACTATGACCAAACAGTTTTGGCTTGATAAGATTGATCAAATGTATTAGGGCTTGATTATTATGTTTGGATTCGGTACTAAAAGTAATTGAATGACTCAAGTTTGAGCTTAGAATTATTGTTACTTTTTTTATTTTATTTTAGGGATGCACTGATGCATATCAGAGACTGAAACCGAATCGAATTAAGTGGAACCTTCTTTATTCGGCTGGGCAGTGATGTCTTAATTAAGTCTCAAACATGAGCAATAAAGTTTGCTTCAGTATAGGGCTCATGTTCTCTGACTGAAAAATTAAATAACCCGGTTTTTTGAAGCTTTAGAATTTCTCGAAATCGTCAGATTTAGCTTATAGGCACACGAAAACTGAATCTAATTCAGACTTTTTCATTAGTTTCGATCTTTGATGCCTATTCCCATTCCAATCGCTCTCAAATCTAACTAAGTTCACTCTAGTCGAATAATTAGAATTGGTGTATTTCTGAAAGAAAATAATATAAGCAGAAGTAGGTCTAAGCTCAAACTTGAACCATTCGATTACTCTTAGTACCGAACTCACGCGAAAATTTGCAAACAGTTTCGGTTTGAGTTGGAATTCAGCACATACATAAGCATGTCATAATTTAATGATATCCCATCAATACCACACAAGCTTAAAGTGTGCGAACATGTATCATAGTCGGATATTACTTCCACTATTATATGTCATAATAAAGCCGTTTTGTAAGAGTCATAGTTGAGATCAGAGATAAACCGATATGGGTGCGAATTTTAGATCGGTCGGTCTGCCAGTAGATGCTCATTTATTGGTCAGACTATTCTTTACTCGAACAAGTCGATGTTAATCGTTCTGTTTAAATATAATGGTTGCTCATCATTTGGAGCAAATATTTTAAGTGGGTGCTGCTTTTAGTGCTCCCTAGCCATGAGTACCACCCTACTTTCAATCTATTGAGATGCACTAGAGTTATCAATTGAACAGTATCATTATCTTTGAGCTTCATATCATGGTCATTTTTCGATCATTATTTTTTCACAACTACTCATTCAGAAGTCTAATGACGTAGCTATCACAAGAAAAAAATTTCATTCAGAAATCGATTCAAAATAACAGAAATTTGACCATCTTATTGAAACTTTCCATCAAGCAGTAGTTAGTCTTGATTTTGAGTGTATCGATAGCTCAAGTTGGTCACGGTCAATTCATGTGAAAATTTTAGTAATATGTTATTATAGATCGAAAAGTATCGGATGATATTTTCAGAATTGTAGTTCGACGTACAGACATGATGGAGCAATCAGAAAAGTTCACCAAAGGAAAGTTTACGGATTGGTGGTATTGTGTTATTATGTAGTGAGCGTTGAGCTTAAGAAACTTGATATATATGGCTACAGTTAGAGCCAAAAAAAAGGCAAAAATTAATTATTTGAACCAAAACGGTACAAGTAGTTAATGAAACAGAAGTTCTATAAGATCAGCAAAACGTTTTGAACCAAATACTTCGCTAATGCGAAGTACTTTGTGTCTAAATATAATATTTACCATCTGCGGAACAAGTGTAACTGATATGCCATCTAAGCAAATGCTTGTTTACCGTTATACGTTCAAATGACTTATTTCCACTTTTTTTTTATTCTAACCATACCTATATATACGAAGTTTCTTAGGCTCAACACTCGCTATATAATACCATAATCCCATCAAATCGGAAACTGTACTAAAGTGAACTTTTCCGATGGTTCTATCATGTCTCTAAGCTGAGCTATAATTCTGAGACTTTTATCGAATTTCTCAGTCCATGTTTTCAAAAATTAAAACTCAAGTTTTCTATGAATGAATTCAACATTTACTCCATGATTTGAATCATACATTTTAGAAAGTAAAGTTACGACTTTGATTACAAAGTTTTTAACGGTAAAGAAACCTCGATATCGCAAGATATGTCAAAGGAAATATTATATGAAAAAGATATGGTTACAATGGAGAATCCGTAAGTTTTTGTCAAAGCTTCTTTCACCAACATTACAACTAACATGCTAATTGGTTACTCATCACAACGAAAGGTTTTCAAGTGTGATCTATCTTTTCGGTCAGCACTTTAGTTGTTAAATTGGTCAGAGTAGGTTGTGTAATGCTGTAACTTCGATTGAAACTTAAGAACTTTGAGATTGAGGTATGAATGTTATTTTGATCACATCTAGGCTAGTTCCAAAGCTTTTCCGAAATACGTTAGAACAGCTCGAGCAGCAAGTGAAATAAGGTTTATAGACAGCCTAAAAGGTCTACAGATTCAGTCGAACTTAGAGAATTACTTTACTGGCTATGAACGATAAAATGGACACCGTCACAGTTGATAACCAATTTTGCACTCGAAAACCTTACCTCGTCAGCTCAACGTTAACATTGCTTTCGCTTTCTACTCTCCAAAAATGAATGATGCATCTTTCCTTTATCTTGATTTCAGAAGAAGACGTACGAAATGGATCGTCTGGGACATTGGAATGTTCATCAAGTTACTTTTAATTGGGCTTCTCATCGTGGTCATATATTTATTGATATTCGTATTTCTGAGAAACTTTAGTGGAAAGGCTGCAGCGAACTACAATATAGGTTTGTTGACTCTCTCTTACAGTTAAATAGTAGATCATGGCATTTGTTGAGCCAATATTGCGAAAGGTTTAAAAACAGTATAAGAGGATGGGATTAATGGGAAATTCAACTTTCTACTAGCAGATACGTATAGTTAAGAGATTGTGATAAGAAAAACGTACCATGTGTCTTTAAAAAAAGGATTGCTTTCAAGACGATTAAAAGCAATGCACTTGTTTAAAAAGAACTTTCATTGTTTCAAACCCATTTTTTCATTTTGTAGTTCAAAAATAGTCAGTTATTAAGAAGAAGATTATATCTCAGTCAAATTCCAATAGTAATCATCTTTTCATGAAGCTTCAATCAGAGAAAATTTCTTATTTAGACAATTGAACATTATTCATCATTCGAGCATTCTAGTAGTCTATAAAGATTCGAAAGAGACTAAATTGAAACTAATCAATATCATCATTCTCTTCCTTCGTTTCCTGTATAAAAAACGAAAGGTGATTCTCATTAGGGATCGTATTTTTTT
This sequence comes from Rotaria sp. Silwood1, assembly GCA_905250075.1. Taxonomy (NCBI): domain Eukaryota; kingdom Metazoa; phylum Rotifera; class Eurotatoria; order Philodinida; family Philodinidae; genus Rotaria; species Rotaria sp. Silwood1. Next base: position 56,731 of record CAJNOP010000202.1, read on the forward strand.
TCTGAATTTATGTTAAATTTAAATTCTTTCCAATTTAAAATAAATTAAAATCTTATCAAGTTAAATTTACTATAAATCTGAATTTGATGTAAAATAAACTTAAACTTATTGGTGGATGTAATAATTTTTTTTTAAATGGAAATTGAGTATCCATATTGTCACAACACATGACTTGAAACAAAAATAAATAAGAAATAAAACAACGAGGGTGTGGGTGTGGGTGTGGGTCTGCATATGTGCGTGAGAGAGAAGACTCTCATACCCACACCCACATCCATCCACACCCACACCCTGAATATTGTATATCCCTAATATCGTAATAAACTGAGCAAGAAATCAGCATCATAGTTGCTTTCTTTACTAAGTGTAGTTGTGTCCATAAAAGAATAGAACGATAACCTTAAAGTTTGCTAAACTTTAGTGAGAAAGTATTTTTTTGTAGAAATGGTCTTTTCACGCATACTGTCTAGTATGATAATGATACAGAGAGGATTGAAAGCATTTTCCTTTTATTTAAAGTTTTATTTGATTTTCGTAAATCGAATTTTTTTGTATATCGATTATCTTCGAGCGAAGTTCTCAGAAAATGGTTAATTTTTTTTTGCAAAAATGTTCTGAGAAACGGCTATCTATTTTGATCATTGACTTTATATTGTAGAATCTGGCGGAATGACGCAAAGCTTCTCGTCGAATTGGATGCCAAACAAAGACCAAAGTACGACAGTCATCAATGCTGATGAGATTGCTCGAAAAGTAATTGTATTTCAATTATCTATCATATAAGTCTAAACTAATTCATTTGAACAAAATTTTAGTTAGAAGCTGCCTATGGTATCAAATCAGGTTCCATCTCTGTCAGTGCTATTGTGATCAGTAATGCTGAATCAAATGTCGATGATCGTCGTCGTCAATTTGAAAGAAAAAACCATGAAATGTACGTCTTCATTTTTAGTGATGTTTTTTTTAATAATGCATATGTTCTCAATAACTCTTTAATTCTGTTTCAGATCTAACTGTGATCAGTTGGGACCTGATCAATCAATGGTAGAAATGAACATTCATATAGTGTACCCAGAAAGCTGTGCCTTATATAAGTTTTGCAAAGACAATTTTGCCAATGCTATTCAAGCTCGTGTTTCTGCTTATACTTCGAGTATTTCACTGGAATTCAAATTTGATGACGGAAGCTCCAGTAAACTTATCTTGACAAGATGCAAAAAAAGCAATTCTTCATCTTTAAGTTCTTTATTACGATTACGACGCGTTGTAGATGGCTCAGCAAAAGGTAATCAGCTTTATTCTTCGTAGGTTTTTCTGTGCGTTGAAACTAATATTTTCGCGATTCAGTTTTGAGAACTTGAATGAGTAGGAAAGGTCAAAGAAATAAATATATCTACAATTTTGTTTTGAAATAATATTTAAATTTATAGTTTGATGCAAAATAATATTGCATAATTCAACTTCTGCTAGTTTCATAAGTCCAGTAATCGACTATGCATATGTTCAAGTATCATACAAATGTCACCATAGTACATCATGTATCACTTAAAAAGCCATTGATGAAATATTATGAGATGTCATTCTCGACTTACTAGCGCTTAGACGAAATTTAGCCGCCATCAATTCGGACTAAACTGCTTTGATAAATGCCTCTTTTTAGATTGAACTTGAATGAATGTGAAAACGTTCGCTGAGTAAATACGGTCATTCATTAGTTGAGCTGTTTGTTTTCGGAGGATTTTTCACTATTGGTCTTTTCCGTGAGAAATTGCTAATTATGAACTCAGAAATATCTATATGTTTCATGGAAAAGTGGTATCTTTCCGTTTTCATTTTACTATGTTTGAATAATATTATAAAATATTCAACACAAAAAGCATTTAATTTTTTTTCATCATCTAGAAGATTTTGAATGGAATTGATTCAAAAACAATTCATCAATAGCGTGCTGCGAAAGTCAGTAGTCTACATACCAGAGCGGCAATCAGTGTAACTTTTTCCGATCTCATTATTTTTACTGTTCTAAGTAGATAGACAGAACCAGATCGGCCGACATATTGGCATGAGTCATTCTTCATTTTGTTTTTTACCGTATAACTTTCGAATCAACTCCTCAAATAGTCACCGTTTCGTCCTAATCACTATAGTTATGATGTAACAATTCGTTTTTTTGTATTTCTTAATGGTAATTCTACACCAATCAATAGAGGAAGACTGAGCAAAGACCTCAGTTTGAGAAAAACAAAACAAATTCCTATAATCATTCATATGTCCAAAAGTTGAAGAAGACAGATGAAGTATATCAATGACAGCTTAAGCTCACAAAATAGTCAGCCGATACAGACTAAACGATAGAATATGTGTAGTTATAAAAAATACTTTAAGAAAACCTTCTGATTTCAAAATTATTTCGCTTTACAAGATGACAATATTATTAATCAATCGAAGATTGACTTAAGACAATCGATATATCAAAAAGACTACGACATGAAACTTTATTATACTGAAATTTTAAGGGCCACAAAATTGTACTATAAGGTTTCTTGAGTGAATCTCTAGAGTAGACTTTAACTAATGAATCTTTTTGACTTTCAGCTCTGATGTGCAACAACAGTCTGCATGATGAAGGTGAGACCGATGTTGATTGCGGAGGTTCATGCATTTCACAAAAAAAGAGGTGTAACAATGGTCAGAAGTGTAGAGTACCAGCTGATTGCAAAAGCATTGCCTGCTCAAATGGTGTATGTGTTGGTAAGTATTCTATTCTGTCTAGACATGTAATTATATTCGTCTTGTTTCCATAACTCCGATATGTAGCGACAGTATTGAAAACTTGTCAGTGCGGTCCCATGTGGACCCAAAGTGTGGAACTAACCAGCTGTGACTGTTATAAATGTGTGGTATATTGTCAGAGAGGTTAAAATACTCTATTTTTAAAAATGCCAAATGAATGAATAAATTACAGTGATAACAATTTTTATAGTTGATACGAGCACTCTGAAATATTATCATTTCGAGAATGTTTGCATTTTGAATTCTTTTTCTACTACTTTACTTGAGTGTGAATGAACGAGGATTTTCTTTCACCACATTAAACATTCATACCCATATAAAACATCGACGTTTAAAAAAAACTTGTGCCCTATTTTGTCTTCATGGTACCAGCACTATAACAGCGACGGCTTCCATTACATGTAGGCTATCATAGAAACACCCTTTAGAACTTGTATTATACAAAAATTATCTCTTGAGGGTTCTATTGCTGTTTTAAATGCAAACGATTTGTTCTGCAGAATGTTAGAGCTCTAATTTATGATTAGCTTCAGGCAAAGTAATATCGTTGATAACAGCAACTACAACTACGACAACAACCACTACAACTACAACAACAACTACGACAACAACCACTACAACTACGACAACAACCACTACAACTACAACAACAACTACGACAACAACCACTACCACTACCTGTAAGTAATAGGCTAAGCAGTTAAATACTGCCTCCTAGAGCGGTTTAATGGAAACATTTGAATATTTGAAAACTGTTGAACTTCACAATGTATAAAGATTGTCTGTATAAGTCAAAGCTGCACTCTAAGCATCTTGAAAAATGCAGAAACGTCTTTTCACAAAACGAAGCTTTTGTAATTATACACAGTTGAGAGAAAATGAAGTATTTGTAGTTCCTTGATTTTTTTTTCTCATTTTCGATGATTTTTAGTTTTTCAAAGTTCAAACGACTATTGTGTTTAAATGGACAATACTTTTCTACTAGGACATTATGCAGATGTTGGACTAATAAAACAGATAGGTCTTAATAAGTCTGTAGATGAACCATCAAATAGTGTCCAGAACTCAAAGTGATCTTCCTTTAGGATAAGTAAAGCTCGAACAGAGTTCTTCAAATTCGATAGGATCGAGTTGGTTTCTAGAATTGACTAGTAAACTGTGAGTGAATTCTCTTCAATCAAAATGAAAAGTTTCTTTTCTTTATATAAGATTTGTATTGTCACACAACAACAGGAAATAGGAGAATAAATTGTAATTGAATGATTCTAAGCACTTCCTATCACTTTAAAAAATAGCTCCTGTGAAAGTAAAATTTTCTGAATGTATAAATTCACTTTTTGAATAGGAGTGACCATTTCACTTGATAGTAAATGATTCGATAGTCCGATAAAAGAACAAAAATATGAAATAGAAAATACAAAACAATCTCATAACACCATACAGAGATTAGTTTAAAAAACGAATTACAGAATAACTCACAGACGCGTACGCAGATAGACTTTTTTGAAAATCAATTCTCGCAACTCGAAACTTTTGAGTTTTGCGAAAAAAATAAAAAAGTTGCGAAAATCGAGCTGACAATAAAGAAATCCGTCATATTCATATAGACAGCGAGAGAAAAAATGTGTTTCGGATAGATAGATAGACAGACAGAAAAATGAGTTATTTCCTAGTCTCCAGACCACTGAGACACTTTAGCGAAAATATCAAATTAGTAATTATTTGAAAGTTTACTTTAGAGTATACATTCTGGAATCCAAACATTCATGCTGTCTGTCATGATCTGTGACGAAGAGATGAGTCTAAGTTTCTCGCCATATTCTTTGAGCGCTTATTGCTAATCGTGTTTCGAAAAATCACAGGATAATAGGTCTACTAATGCACAAAGTGATAAGTTCAAAACAAATGACTCAGGGCCAGATGTTGATCATCTGCTCTCGGGTGCCAATTTCTCTTGCACTTAACCTACTTTAGTGTCATTCTTAACTCTTTCATCTTTTACACTTTCTGATACTGGTCGCTCTTGTCCACATAACATTATTCTTTAAATCAGAACTTGTCTGAATTGAGTTCTTACAATGATTTTATTACCATCAACGATTGGTAAACACTATAAGAAGTTAGAGTGTTTCTTGTACATCCTCCATATGATGTCAATGATCGTTTCATGCAGCTGGTGAAACATTCTAGTTTCATATGGGGTATTTCAATCTTTGGTATCATAAATCACGCAAACCTATACCTTCACTGCTTAGAAGTGAGCAGTTCACAGTAGAACACACCACCGTTTATTTGAACCGATAGATCAATATATGCAAACTGTATACGTCCGAATTCTAAACCTAGTCTATGTTGCATCTTGAAAATAGTGAGAACTTTCTATATGAAAGTTCAAAAGAGGGCTGAAATCGTTTAGTCAATATTCTACCAGAATACTGCGTAGGATAGAAGATTTTTAATTCAAGTATAACTCATCACATTCATTTAGCTACTACCACGACAACAACTTCAATTAAAACGCTGTCTTGTACAATGTTTCCTTTCCTTCACTGATTAATATCGAGCAACTACTTCAAATTCTTTCGAATATTCGAATAGAATCTTTGTCTTGCCTGTACATGCATTATGCCATCATTGTTTGAAACAGCAGTTGTGGTGTTTTCTTGATGGTCATTTGTCTATTTAAACCAGTTTTTGATTGAAAATATCCAAGTATCTTCAGATCATGTGTCAAAGGATACTATATTTATATTTTACGATGCATCAATGGATACCTGAATGAACTGTTGCTTCATTGCATTCATGTTCTACATTTTAGTTGAGGGTATAGTTTCAGTCATACTATGCGCCTTTGATCTAGTCAATACGTGAACACAGCTGTTGTAGTGACCATTTAGTTGGTATCTTTTTAGTGAACGTGTTTTTTCATTCAAATGAATTATTTGACCCGAACAAAATATTCGAACAGATCTATACTGTTTGATTCGATTCATTTGTCAAGAGATCGTTGGTGATGTGATTGAATGACATACTTCGCTTCGAACTCGGTGAAATATTTAAACGTACTCCTCCTGGTTAGAATAATTTGTTTGTCAACAGCTCTTTGCTGATGTCATCGAGTTACACAATTTGCTTCGCATTGGAAGATATACTTGAACAGAATCTTGGTTATAACGATTCATTTATGAAGAGATCTCCACTAATGCGATCGATCGACACACTTCTCTTGAAAATGAGTGACATACTTAAATGGGACGCTACTTAGAACAATTCATTTGTCAAGAGACCTTTGCTTGTATGATCGAGTTAGAAACTTCGCTTGAAAGTAAGCAATATACTTGATTTCCGTGCTAGTTAGAATAATTCATTTACTGTTTTCAATAATGATCGTTTGATTTTGTACGAACTTTATTTAAAGTAAAAGTTATATTTGTACTGTGTCTTTGTTAGAAGTAATTATTTGACACGTATATTGTCATGCATTAGTCTACTGACATAATTCATTTTGAAGTGAGTGATGCATTCGTATGAAACGCTACTTATAACGATTCAATTGTCAACAATATTTTTTGAAGTGGCTGAGTGACATTCTTCGTTTCGAACTGAGCGACATACATGAATACAATTCTAATTATAGCGATTCATTTATCGAAAAATATTTTGCCAATGTGGTTTAGCAATACAATTCTTTACAAAGTGAGTGATATAGTTGAACAGAATGATTATCAGGTTGATACTTTCACCATGTATCTTTCAACATTACATATACTATTTAGTATCTTAGTATGATGATGACACATCTGAACAAAATTATTGTTCATGCTAATCATGAAAAATGTTTCTCTGTAACCTAAGCTACGTGTGAATTTTATGCTTTTTGTCTCCTTATACTTGAATAAAACCTTGCTTATAACAATTTATATTTTAAGAGATCTTTACCCATGTGATTGAGTGATGCAAATCACTTTGAAATCAGTGGTATAGTTGAATGAAACCTTGCTTAGAACGATTCATTTACCAAGAAAATGGTACGGATGTGATCAAGAGGCACTTTTCCCTTCAAATTGGGCGATATATCTCAATGGCACCCTAGTTAGGACGATTCATTTGTTAAAAGATTTATGCTAATGTGATCATGTGATACACTTCGCTGTGGATGAGTAATATAATTGAATGAAACCTTAATTACGACGATTCATGTACTCTGAGACCTTTACTGGTGTAATCAAGTGACACAGTTTGCTTCAAAGTGACTAGTATAATTAAATGGAATCCTCATTAGAACGATTCATTTGTTTAATGATCTTCAGCAATGCGATGAAATGGCTTACTTTACTTCAAGCTGATAATCTACTTGAATAGCATTTTGTTCAGAATGATTCATTGGTCGAGGGATCCTTTGTTGCTATGATTAGCTGACAGCATTTGCTTCGAAATGAGTGATATACTTGAAGAGAATCGTTGTTGATGATAATTTTTTATCTCGTAGTATCACATCATCTTAACTAATGTCAGGAGATAATCTAATGAGAATAAGATAGTTGAACAGAGTCATAATGAAAAAGATTCATATATCATGCGCACTCGGACATGTTGTATACATTCATGTTCTATTATAAAATGAGTACAGTGCTTGAATAGTATCCTATTTGAAGTTTTACACTTGGAATATAATGTTTGAACTTCAAGATCTATGAGATTTTTCCAACAAGAAAGAAGAATAGTTGAATAGATTCATATTTAGAATAATTCAATATATACTTGATCGCTATTCATGTGATATAATATCGTACTACATTTTAGACCGAATAATGTATTCGACCAGCTTACTGAAATTGATACAATTGTAGTTATTTCATTGCTATGTGCTTCTCAAAGTGCCGCAACGTGTTGGTTTTCGAAATTAACTCAAAGAACTATTTGAATTTGACCACTGTGTCGCCGATTCATTATTTCAAACATCATCATTCATGTAAATCAAACTAATTGTTGATTTAATCACAAAACTCATCTGAACAGAATCTTAATTTACATAATTCATCAACCATATCATATTCGATAAAGAGCTTCACTATTATTGGTTGCTCGTTAATAACATAGATGAACAAGATCTTGGTTAGAACAATTCAAATACTCTGAGCTATTCAATATTGTGTTCTACTGTCATCGACTGCTTGAGAATAGAATAATTGAACACTACATTGTTTAGAAGAATTCATCTGCCAGAAGGTGTTCAATCATATATTCTGATGTTAGCAATCGCATTGGAATAGTAGAATTGAACAAGACCTTGTTTGTAATAATTCATCTGACACGTGTCGTTTACTGATGTGCTCTGATGTTAGCGTTCGCATTGAAATAAAATAAATGAACAAGAACTTAGTTAGGATAACTCACCTGTCATGTGGTATTCAATCATATGTTCTGATGTTAGTAATAGCATCGGAATAAAATAAATAAACAAGCCTTTGGTTAAGATAATTCACCTGTTATGCGGTGTTCAGAAATGTGTCTTGATTTCAGCAATTGTATTGAAAATAAAATAAATGAACTCAAGCTTAATTAGGATGATTCATCTGACATACTCTGTTGAATACTATGTTCTAGAATCATGATTTACTTTAGGGTGAAATAGTTGAATACAGCCCTGATTCAAATGATTCACTTCTAGTGTGATCCTCTATCACGATATTTGTTGTTAGTTAATGGCTTAGACATGCGCGAAAATGAATGGTTCTATTGTTATTACTATTTATGTTGTGAGTAGATCTTGATCGTCAGATTGCCGTTATATTTTTGATGTAATGAGAATCATGTATATGAACAGAAAGCTACCGGTTTGAATGATTCGTTTGAAAAATCATATTCAATGATATGATTCAGAGATGTATTTCGCTTCAAAATATTCCGTATATTCGAACAAAGCTATGTTAAGAATGATTCATCGACTTTGTGATCTAGCAGCACTTGATGAACTGTTACATGGCATTCTCGATGAGTTACACAATTGAAGAAAGCACTCCTTGGAACTAGTCACTTTTGACTCATTCATTATTTGATGGGTCCATGATGCAGTAGACTTTGCTTTGAGGAAATTTTTTGAATCTATATTTTATCAAAAATGTTCGTCTAGTGTATAAGCTGTTGTCTTCCAGCAAACATGCAACGATTACTTGCAAGTGATTGGCATAATTGAATGGAATTGTGTTTAAGATTATTCATTTTTATGATGATTTGTTTCCTCACAATGACAACAGAAGTTTTGCCTGATAGTTAATGGTATACATGAGAGGATAGATTGTTGCTGGTATTCTTTTACTGTGTAATAGGTAATTAGATCACTAAGTTTATTATTGATTCAAAGTGTTGGATACGGATTGAACAGGATATTTGTTAAAAAAATTCAGTTTCTGGATGGATTGTCAACCACTCAATGGTTCCGATGGCTAACTTCAAACTAAGTAGTGAATTTGAATACAAATGTTGCAGTGGCTATTCATATAGTATGCGATCATTGATATGATCTTGTGTTAAAGATTGAGCATGCAGTTTACAACGAACATGAAGTTATTTTGTTTAGACACAAGGAAGTTCAAAACTGTACAAGAAATTAGTTAAGAGACTTCGAACATTACATATTCTCGCTTGATTTTTGCACATAACCATGCCAAACTACTTATCTTAATAAACTGTTGACGTTGTATGAATGTAATCTAGTCTTGAAGGACGTTTGCGACGTCTTTTCAAAAGAAAAGACTTCAGCAATTGAAAATTTTATCCAGCATAAACTTTGATTCAGCTAAGATTAATTTCATCTAACATAAAATCTTTATATACAAGATAAAGTTTTAATCCAGCACAACGACTTTAAATAAGATTACTAATTGATGGTGAAGGTTTCATTAGCAGCCAGTCCCCTAATTCTTACTTGCTTTGTCTAGCTTTTTCTCTCTCTATTTTATTGCAGTGAATATTATTCTTTTTACCTTTTAAAAGTCTTCGTTTTTTACATTTAATCATCGTTTATATCAGCTTGTAAATTTTCAATAAAGCCTTCAAATAAAAATACGGCAAATATACGTGAATTTATCGAAGTCTTTGTTTTTCAATTTAATTAAGGAGTAGAGCAATGAGAAATTTTCATGTCATGCGTCCTATCAATCTGAACAAGAGCGGCATCACAGCATCTTATATCTACGAAAAGGAAATTTCATACTTTGTTTTATCTGATGACAAATAAAAGTATGCAACAAAAGTTATCTGTCGTTTTCGTTTCTTTTTCAAATACTACAGCTAAAAAACTAAATAATTCTAAGCTTTCTATCAGAAGATATAGCACTTAATTTGCGTAGGATATCTTAGGCCTGAATTTGCTGTCAAGCTCTCTCCAACTCAGCTCAGCTGATTTCCAAAGTAGATGCCTAAATCGAATTTGAATATAAATGAAAATTTCGAAAACAAATAAGGGTCACAGTGAACAACGTCTATTTCAATTACAAATTATAATTCAGATACCATGTTGATAAAAATGTCACATATCAATGCTCATGGGATGATCCTTCGAATTAACAGGTATCGAGGCTGATATAAAAATAAACGTACGTATGATGGTACGATGGCCGCTACAAATTTCAGCTTATGTGAAACCCAGAATCTAATATTACTTTCTAAAAAAGTGATACAATTTTCCAATCTCTAGCGCATATATCATGTGTTTTAATTACAGAGCAGAAATGATTCAAGTAGTTAGGCGACATGTTTCGATCTTTGCTAGAGACCATCGCTAGGTATGTTTCAAAACTACATTAATTAGTGAAATATTATTATTGAACGTATGACTAATATGCAAATCAATGAAAATGAACAACATGAATATAGTTCAAAAATTATTTTGAAAAAATGAAAACGTGAAATACATCTAGTTTAGTATGAAAATCAATAATAATATAACGACCACTATCATAATCGATAAAAATAATCAATAATCACTCTTGAGAACTCTACGGCCTTGATTTTTTATCACTGCTTGTAATCGTTTTGGTATACTTGACATCAGTCTGGAACACAAACTGGTATGAAAATGTTGCTAAATTTTCACAATTTCTGTTTTGATTTGGGATAAATCTTGATAATCCTTTTTCAATAATCTCGTTCGAATTATAGACCAAATAGTTTCAGTTGATCTTGTCGTTTTATTTCTTCCACTTCCTGAGCTGTCTTCAAGAGTTCCTCGTGGTATAGTTCGTTTTGATAAGGATAATAAATTATCATACGATAGTTCATCCAATTCATGATTTTTTCAGATTCCTCTAGCGACTCTTTTAATACCCCCATTAGTATTTTTTTCCTAAATAGAGGATCAAGACTCGTAGAACCAAATTTTTTCTATGAAATTTCACAGCAATATTTTTAAATATGGAAAAACTTCAAACTAATTTTTGATAAAATCAAAGTGTTCAAGCAAAGCAATCTGATCGTTATTTGTTATACATATAACAGACAAGAATCCAAAAGTGCATGTAACGAAAATTTCTCAAGATCTTTTTCGATATGGTTCTCTCTTGCAGTCCATGCTAATTGAATAAATCTTTTTGTGATTGAAAGCTTAGATGCTGTTATTCAAAAACTTATATTCAATTTCAGTTCACGATCGATTACAATAAAGTTAGAACAAAAACAAAAAAGGAATCAAAACGTATGAAACACCCTGTAGCTCTTCTCAGTTACTTTCTTAATTGAAGACATTTAAAAATACGTTCTGCCGATTCAGTAGATAAAGCTGCAACTAAGAATATCTATTCGAATATGATTGTAAGTATCTTATGCGAAAAACATCGTCAGACATCAAGGATCCTTATTCAAAATTGACTAGCATAGGCATAACATCTTCAAGCATCACTTGATTCCTTATTGGTTGGAGATTGTTTTTCTAAATTATTCTGGTGTGAATTGGAAACAAGTATGCGTCACTTTTATGAAAGAAGCGAAAAATACAGTATTTTCGAAAATTGAAACATCATGCCTATAGAAATAAGACTGCAGTGCGAGACGGTTTCCATTAAGACTTAAGTATTACACGAAATGAAAATTCAATTCAAAACCAACGCCTAAATCTGGATAGAACGATGTATTTTTTCCTGAAAGACATTTTCTAAAAACGATTTTTTTTCTTATCCAAGCGAATCGCTTCCAATCGATAGTCTCCAGCAATGAAGAATAGGATTCTAAAATATTTTTTAGAGAAAACATGTATTATGCAATGCAGGTTTGGGTTCTTATGTGCATAGATATGGATGTTTGGGTAAGATGATCTTTTTACTCAGGCTCACACGAAAGTTCACCGACACATCGATCCTAAGAGAACAATTTAACTCAAGTGTATGTTGTTTATATCCTGCAGAATTCTCGATGCTCGTACAAAATCGGTTTTGAGACTCACTAATATCAATCTCACAAGATTAGGTTCGTTTTGATTAGGTAAATGTCTAAGATGGATTGCAAGTCAGAAGGTATCCGTTAATCTATCTCATCATCTTTACAAGATCGACTCCGGTACGAGCGACAATTCTTTCAATCAACTCGTTAAGTTCCTATATGATACGGCGCTACTCGCTTTTGGATATCAGCTTTCTCGATAATTCCTGGAACGCATCTATAGTTTCACGGAACTCGATTTCAGTACCATTGAAGAGTCTGAGCATTCGATGAACATACCCGCTATAGATATGAAATACATCGAAAGATCCTTCACAAATATCGATAGGAATACGATGAACTTCGAAGCAAAAGCATCGGTGTCGGACGAAGCTTTCAACATGGAAGAGGTCGATTAGACGAACATTACATTCCACTTGTATCTCTGTACGTTCTCCATGAGTGAGAAAAAGACTACTACAGAAATTAATATTAACGATATAATTTTCCAATTGTGTATATCCTCCTGATCAAAATAAATGAAACACATCCTTTTTTTTCATTCATCTTTCATATAAGGGAAGTTAGAGCTCATTCTTAGATCACAGAATTCCTTGTGTGAATATCTAACTATAACTATCCAAGTTCCGTCAAAAACTAAGATGATTTAATGAATAGGCAAACTTCTTTACTATTAGAATGCTGGTATGGTTTTAACAGAAACTTAGTCTTATTAAGGACGGATGTGTATGATGAATTTTCTGTGCATTTCATATTGGCAAGTTTCTTTGAGATCAGCTTTCTCAAATGATTACTGATGGTTCTCTCTCAAGCAAAGAAATAGAACTTTAGTTTTTTTTTTTCAATAAAATCTTAAGCATCAACAACACTTTAACTGGTATAGTGGAATGGTTTGAAACAAATGATGAATAATTTACTTGATGATCTCAAACTTCTTCAAGACCACGTAAAATACATTGATTCAACTGTGCAAAGTTTTGAACAAACAGCTGAAAACATAACTGCTCGAAAGTCAGCTGATATTTAATAACAACTCCAATAACATTCTCATATTTCCTCGACAAATGATTCAGATTTCATTGAACCTTGTAACCAATGTCTGATCAATATGAACATTATCTGATTAATATAATGAGGTAAATCATATAAACATACTGAGTTTTAATCAATGAAAGACTTGATCAAAATTTCTTTATAATTGAAAACAAAAGAACAAGTAAAGATTTCCAAAAGAAATGTCTTCGAATGTTTATTCTTTCTTTACTAGTTGTTAGAATGATAATAGGTTGCAAATTCTTTCAGTTAATATGCTCTAAGAGAAAAACATAAATTAGGTACCTCTTACAATACCTAAAGCATCGTTACCATTGCTAGTCCTGTTGTCAAGTTATTATATTCAAAATTAAGTTGAAGCACATGCAAATCAAACATTGACTTTACATAACAGGCTTGTTTATAAATTATCAAAATGATCAGGGATATCACGAGTGAGAGTGCCAAAGATATTCTCCCGCCATCTCAAAAAAGTTTTTTTTCTCAATGATTGACAGAATTTTTTCAAAAAAGTTCTTATGTCCCCCTCAGTTTAGATTACTTTGGAACATGCGAGACGTAATGTCAATCGAAAGAAAAATATTTATAAATAAAATCTTCAGCTGAAATATTATATGAATATACCTCTATTTTACAATATCTTTATCAAGGCTGTGTGAATTTGTAATGCATAACGTTGGAAAACTAATTCCGAATACACATCAACACTATTATTTTATTTGTACAATATATTCAAATTAACTGTCAGAGACAAAAAAGAGTATTTAAAAGAAAATGAAATATGAAATGTGAACAGCAACAACTTTCTGATAGGTAAAGGTAAGATGGCCTTGAGACGAAATCGAATCTTTTTCAACATATCTAAAACCACAGTGAAAGGTATGACTTATGACTCGATGAGCATTTCTCAATAACAATCCAATGCTATTACGGAATCATAGCACAACAGCAACCGATATCCTTCAAATCGCCTACGTTTTCATGAATTATTGCAATATAATGTCACTTCTTAATCGAGTAACTAAATCGCGATAAAATCGTCAGTTTTGGAGCGATTTTAATAGAATGGATTAGATGTTTCTTTTTCTTACTCAGTATAAATAATGTCGGAACTTTTCTCGCATAGTTTTAGGAATTGAGTTTTAAGGGTAAACTTCTATAATTTTTATTGTACATCGAAGTCAGAAGTTATCCTTTTTTGGATTTGGTTTCGCTTTTCCACTGACTTTGTATCTCATCGCCGAAAATCATGCCGAAACAAATATTACTGAAAGGAACATCACTGAATGCCTTTTGATCATCTATGTTCATTCATTTCATTTCGACGGTCTAGCTTTTAGTGATGATTCGTTACTTTCACTCTTTCTGAATACTTATCATCTCTATTCATAAATACACCATCTATTCAACCATGGTGTGTGCATCATGAATTACAGCTTGGTTTTTCTCAACTACTAACTTACTATCTAACCTAATTTAGTTCCGAAGTGTCAGTGTGGATCCACTCTTCATCCACGCATCTAGTCTCGCCGACGCATACTCACTCAAATGACAGTTTCTACCAGTTCGAAATCAGAATTTTGATCTCGTCAGGCAGATTGTCAAATCAGGATGAACACCATTGATGAACATTTCTTACCTGTCATTCAAACACTATTTTATGCAACGAAGTACATAAGTTTTATTAATGGAAATTGTGAACTACAAACATAACAATTAATTGTAATCTTATGAACAAAAAAAAAACAGATGTTATTTTGAGTCATTATTTTGTTGAAATTTAACTTTTTCTTTTTATCTGATCATACCTATTCTGAAAGATACATTAAATATCTCATCATTAAAAACGCATGTTTATACTTGTTTGACTGGTCCTCTTAATTGTCGTTATATTACTTATATTCATTATCGGTTCCCAAGTCAACCTATAAAATTTATAAGTTATGTAGGACTGCTTTCGAATATTATATTGTCTTTAACGAATATTTTTCAAGTGGGTATTTTTATGACTTTGTTAATAGATGAAAATTCTTAGAGTTATAATAGGCACTATGGAATCATTGGATTATATTACGTGAATAATTGTAATTATGTTTATTGTCTTAGTAATCGGAATCGAGTCCAAATGAAATTTGTTGACGTAAAATAGTGAAATTTTTCTTGAAAATTTATAGCTTTCGAATCACATTTGTTTCTAAAAAGTTATTATTATTAAATCATTATTATCAAAATTTTCTACCTCATAATTTGATTATGTACACGATTATTATAATCTGTTAGGTTATTAAGTTAATGTCATGTTATATCGCCATATTTTATGTTAACGTATGATAAATTGAATTAATTGCTTTTTATTACGACGTTTCCATTGAAAATCTATTATAATCATCAATATTATTCAATTATGTAATACTTTTTGTTAATTCAAATGAGATGGATACATATGAAATATTTTGTCACTCACTTTGTTCGATTTTGCTCGACAAATGTAATTGTCAATGAGTTCTTTCACCATTGGATGAAGTATTCATTGATCTCAATTATCAACAAGGTATCACAAAAGTTCCTTTCCGAAAGCTTTTCAGTATATGTTCATTATTCGATTCAACTTTATTAACTAACATTTTTTAATAATAAGTCTATCCATCAAGTTCCTTATGACATGAGCAAAGTTCAAAAAACCCATTTCAAAGTTATTAGCTCTAACCAAAATGCACAAATTTAGCTTCTTTTTATGTGCAGAAAAATAGACTTTTGTTTTCATATATTTTCATACAATGAAATTCAGTAGGGCTAAGTCTAGTGATCACAAAACTTATGAAATGAATCCATCTCTTCTAAACTACCTATTTATCAAACTTATCTGTCAGACAGTAATGAGCCATCTTGGAGCAATTTGACGATTTCATATGTTGCTGAAATCTTAGATTTTGAATAATTATTTTTTTTTATAATATCAGGTTAAAAGTGCTTTGAAGCATGCCAAGGTTATGTGTTGATCCAACATTCAGTTTGTTTATAAATAACAACTTCGAAGTGGCCACATCGATCACTTTGAGGGTAAATATAGCAGCTGTGATTATTAACCAATGCGTCGATAGTGATCGAGTGAGTAACATCCAAGAAAATGAAGCAATTAAAATAATCATTGCATAATATCTTTTCCATATAGAAAAAGAGATAAACTTTTATATTTCAGTTAGAGGCAGAGTTGCCACTTACTCCTCTTTCTTATATGACAAAATTTGATTTATTTTTTATTGAAAAATTTGAAACAATAAAATACTGTTAATATCAAGTAAGTTGTGGTAGCTATCGTCTATAGTCTATTATTATCGATATGATTCATTTTGTGCTTTATACCAACAAGTAACACCAATGTCGAAAGTGTTTTTTCAGAAATGAGACATGTGTCCAATGGTTTTTATAATTTGAATGTTAGTATATTCAATATCTGCTCAAATACAAATTCGTTGGAATATCTTATTGTCGCACAAACATCTGTTGTCTTAAAGAAGACTTCATAGCCGAAATCCATTGAAAAGAATTATGTGTTCAATACAAAATCCATGTTCTTTATGTATTATTTCTTATGTTTTGCAACTTTGAGAATAAAAAAGCAACAAGTTTTTTAAATCTATAGAAATTCGAAAAGTCCACAAAAAGTATTTTTCCACGTTATTTTATTTGAGCAACTGACAAATTCGAATTAAAAGTGATCGCTTCCAAGAATACGCTTGAAGTGTATTCATATAACTGAAGACTTGATATATAGCTAACCTATCATTTTGGAAAAATGAATAAATCTTTTAGATGGAACTTTGAGGATAGGTGATACATATTCATTAAACAAGCAAATATTCGTTTTTAGATAATTATTTTATCACATTAATTGAAGTTTTTCTTGTTGTGTTATGTTCTATAAAGAATTTCTATTGATCTTGGGATACAAACTTTCTTAGATAAATAATATGAATTCAGATATCTTTGTTTTTGTTTTTTTTTTCTAAATATAAAAATTTAATCTATCATTGAATGCAAGATTGGTCGGATATGTTCGATTATTATCGAAAAATATAACAACCTAGAAAATTCATAATCATATATATTTGTAACTTGTGCAATATACAAATGTCTAAGAAAGTAAATTATTATAAAAATTAATAATTGTATGTCGCGAATCTGGCTGTATATCCACCCGTGAGTTCGAGTTTATATATTGAATAATACGAATGAACTCGAAAACAGAGGTGATTTACAGAAAACCAAATATTTAAATATTTTTTTCAAGTATTATCCCGGTTTATATTGAATTACTTACAATATATGTATATATTCATATGTCTCATTCTCTTCATTAAACTTTTATACAATCACCAATATTCGGCTTTTTAAATATTTTCATTGTATTGTTGTATATACATCTTTACTTGATAAAAATCGTACGAGAAATGATTGTTGCACATTAGGTTTGATATTTTTTTTCTCGAAGAGAGAAGAATATATCAGAGAGAAAAGAAAAGTATTTGAACTGTTTGACGTTTCACTAAGTATCAATCGATCTAGTTATTGGACATATATATTGAATTTGTTTGCATTTTGTTCATGAGTAATTCCACTTTAGACTATAAGAATGTTCTCATTTTGAGATGAAATATTGATTAACTATTATGTTTGACTGATTTTTTCCAATTTAATAGATTTTTATATGTATTTTATTAGATAGGTTTTAATATGAGAAAATTGGCAGAAGTTAATACATGGATATAAATCAATAACATTTCGTGATAATGAGTATCAAATTAATAAGATTCAATGAAAAAGTATCATATCGATACGCATATTCTGTCCTAACCCAATTTGAGGATAATTTCTCCGCATGACATACTCGTTAACGTCAATTTTATTTTTATATCAAAACGAATCGATTGTATGTCAATGGACAATAGGTCGATTATACTCGTATGTGATTATTTCACATGTCGTAGGGTTAAGTACATTCAAAATTTTGTTAACTATATAAAATTCTTTGATGTGCATCGATTTAAATCTTTATTAGACATTGTCTGCATTATTAGAATGATAAATATCATACATATAGATGACTTGATATTCGGAGAAAGAATCAAATTCTTTCCTATCTATATTTTCATATCACATGATTATTTTTATTTTGAACTTCCTCGATCATTTATTAATAAATAAAGACTGTTTAATATTTGAGTTTGACTCATTTCATTCATTTCTCTTTTACGATATATACTATGTTTTTCTATACTAAGACATATCTAGAGGCAGATAAGGCGAAGAGAACGAAACTCACCATAACTTGGTCCTTTCTCACAACAGACAACTTGTTGCCGGATCATCCAAGTCCAATCGTTCATTACTGTCCAAAGTTACCATGAAGCTGTGAAAAATTGTCAGGAAGTCGGACATTTTAGAGAGCTAAGCTTCCTTAATCAAGAAATCTGAGTAGGCTAGACATCATCGAATAAATTCGTAAAAAAGAAGAAATCAAGTATTCAACAAGTATATTTTCCTTTTTATCGTACTGATCTATCAAAGTTTCAAAACATTCTTAGTTTAATATTTGCTTAATTGTTTCTTGAATGTTATACATTTAATTTATAAGTTTCGTATTGATCTATTCTCAATATTATTTTTAATAAATTCTTCATATTTTAATAATAAATAAAAAAAGTGATACAACAAAGACATTTTTCATGAATTATCAATATATATACATATACATATATTTCTTTTTAAAATTTAGTATTTTCTCGTTCTTCTTCGTTATTGTTATTATTGTTATTATTATTTTGTGCACCTCGAATACTAATCACTACTCGATTATTTGCTTGTTGTTCAATATCAAATTGATCGATTGTATTATTTAAGGATCCAAAATAACATGGATTGGATAGACCTTTTATTGATGATGTATTTGAATGTAATTGAATTGTTTCAGCTTGAGAACGAATCGTTAGACTTTTTTCATCACTATCTCCTTGCTGTTGCGATTTTATAATTGTTTTAGCATGTAATGAAGATAAATCATTAAGATCCGATGCTATTGTATTTGATTCTGATATACGAGCAAGTGTAAGTGTATTTGAATCGATCATATGATAACGCGAATGATATGGTAATATTTTATTGCCATTTTCATCTCCTAGTGAACGTTTCATGGATTGAAGATCATTAAGTGAATCAGGTATATCATAGAGTTTTGTTTCAGGTAATGGAAATATTAAACAACAACTAAGACATAGCATACCACCAGATATAAATAAAGGCAATAATCGATCAATAGTAAACTATATTAAAAAAAATTCAATGAAATTATTATCTGATTTGACAGAGTTAGAAATCATCATATTTAGTAACGTGGATAGATCTCAATAGAACCATTGTGTCAATAAGTATAATTTTCCGTATGAGGTGTGATTGACTGATTAACAGTTCGAAGTCTAATGCTGAGGTTAAGTAACTTATAAAATATTGCAGTTGTGATAGCAAAGAAATCTTACAATAAAGTTGTAATGGGTCCGATCCGGCCGATTTTTCCCGATTGAAAAATATTTTATAGATATTATATTTTTCTCTGATAAAACTTGTTGAGAGCAAGTGTGATTTGCTTATGTTCGTCCACATTAGTTTATTTCTTGGATGGAAGTATATTTCATTTTTTAAAAAGGACAATCAAAACCAGGTGACAGAAGCTAAACTTGAATGACACATGTTATAGTAAAGATCAAATTTAAGTTTGGATCGCTGTTTGCACAGCGATCAGTTTTTCACTGGTTTGAAACATTTTCTGAACTGACTATTTACAATTCGGCCTTACATAGACAACAGCTTTAATAATTCGTTTCATTAACGCATACAATAGCTTTCTAGTCCTAAATGAGCAAGTCCATCTGATTGTATTTGCAAGGATCTCATTAAAAATTTCATTAGTGAAGAACTATTAGCTTAGACTCCAGTCCGATCGAACTCCACTTCAAGGCCATAGTTGAAAGAGAATACACAAAATGTCTACGTTAGTCAAAGGAAAAGAAAAGACGAAAATTTAAAATTTAACATACATAAAGAAGAAGTTCAACTGAAATTCGTGCTAGAACTTCGCTAGCAAGTCCAACAGCCAAACCTGTTGCTCTAAGAAACAAATTAAATATTCATATGTCATTTATAAACAGTAAAAAAACAACAACAGTTTTACCGAACTGATGTTGGATAAAGTTCAGCTGTAAATAAAATCAGAAGACAATAACAAGTTCGAAAACACGTACGAGCAACAAAGGATAATATTATTTCAAGCCATGTATGTCCTTTCAAATAAAGCTAATTATAAAAATGAATTTTTTTCCTTTATCAAACCTGTTTCAAGTAATGTAATCGCTAATGAAACAGAAGAAAGGCCACTAATTAAAATAAGTACAGCTAATGGAGCTCGACGACCAATTCTATCATATTTTAATCATATTTTCTATTCTATTATTTATTCATAACTTACTTGTAAGCAACAATAAGTGCAATAATAAATGAAAAAAATTCAGTTGCATTCATCAAAACATAATTGATAGTTGGATGTGAAAGTATTCTTGGAAAAAATATGGAATGATAGCAAAATGATGAAAGAAACCTTTAATTAAAAAATCGAAGCATAAATTATTTCAATAAAATTAAAGAAAAGAAAATAAAAAGAATCAAACCAGAGTATAAATAAACAACAAGTAATTGTACGAAGTTGTTGATTGATTAGTAAAAAAGATATTGAACCTATTTGAACACGACGAGTATTTGTTGATAAAATCGGTTTATCATATATAATAGTTGTTGGTGCAGGTGAACCAACTTTATTTAAACTTAGTGTTGGTGTTTGTGTACTCGAACATAATTGTAAAAGTTTATTAACACGTGATATACGATTACTATTCACATACCATCGACGAGATTCTGGTATTAACCTATCATTTTCAATTAATAAAATTTCAAAAACAAAAGAATTTCTTTTTACCATGGATAACAAAGTGTTAAAGTAGTAATTAATGTACCTAAATTGAAAGAGTAAGATTTGAAATAAAATAATCAATAGTGAAAATAATACCAAGTAATTGCATATGACGCCAATCTGATAGAAAAAAATAAGTAACACCAATAATAATACCAAAAATAGGTATAGAAGCAAGAAGAAGACAACCAATTTGTGCCCGATGTTTATATTCACATGATTCAATAACCATTATAAAAACAAGTAAAAGAAGACCCTAAAGTTTGGTAAAAAAAAAAAAAAAAAAACAAAAAGTATATCGATTAACTGGATTAAATATGAACTAACGCTATTGAAAAATCCTACAGGCCAACGAAGAATAAGAAATAGAGTATAAGTTGTAGTAAAAGCAGCCAACGATCCGAAAAGCTGAAAAAAAATTGAAAAAATAAAAAAACTGAAGTGTTTTCTTAACACATACCACCGGTATATAAAGGCACATTAAAAACATTAATTTTCTTCCATATCGATCAGCTAAAATGCCAATTAATATAACACCAATGAGCTCGGCAATTAAAAAGGATATAGAACCTATCATAAGGTTTTTGCGATTTTCATACCCACAAGCTAAATTCCACTATGAAAACAAATAAGATACTAAATTCGTAAATCTTCAATAAGTGAAAATTAGATGTTTTATAACAAAATGAGACTAGTCTGTATCAAATAACCATAAGCAAAGCGATGAATTTAAAACCTGTATTTTGGAAAGCATTTGGTTTTTCAGTAATAAAAAATAATGATAGAGAATGCAAACGAATTGAAAGTTACATGAGTAGTCGCATTTGTCAAAACACATATAATTATAGTCCTTCAGATGGTATGAACCAATTGAGTGAGTATGCATGTGCATTACAAATGATAAAACTATCAACTACAATCATTACAGAAGGCATCAACAAAATTTTGAAATCATTGTTTTTGTCTCAAATATTTCCTGCACGGTTAAGTGAAAGTGAAAAAAAAAGAATAAAAGATTTGAGTGTATACATAGATATGATCGTTTTCATCGATCAAAACGAAAGCTTTACAGAAAACTCTGCTAGCCTACTGCGTCCTGCAGGACAGGATACAGGATGAAAATTTTTATCTCCTTTTTTTTGTGTTAGCATTTGTGATCTTATACTCTTGAGTACGATATTAAACTTACTTCATCGATAATAGTTGCTTTTCGTGCTTCTAATTCATTTAGACTTGCTATCCATGATTGACAACGAATCCATAGACGTTTATCATTTATATTTCCATTAAGAATTTCTTTACAAGGACAACAATCCGTTCGATTATAATTTTTTATGAGAATTGGAAGTATTGATTTTATTGGAGTGTTTAATGTTAATCCAGAAATAACTGGATTTTTATTCATTGAACAATTAACTGGTGTAAATGGTTGTGTATAAAGTGACCATATATTTGAATGAAATGTAAATGGAAGATAAACACTACACAGAAAAGCTATACTAGCAAATTGAAAACGATATATAGTAGAACAATCTTTTGTATTGCTATCGTTTGATTCCATAGTTGTTTGTGTCAAATAATTTGCTTTTGTATCTATGCTGATGAATGAACTAGATAGATATCATTATTTCTTTTCTTTTGTTCGTTCATTCGATCGTCAACTAATTGCTGTTTGGTCTTATTAACATTTTACATTTGTTACTACTTATACTGCTTGATACAAACAAAGGATTAATCGTTGAAGACAATATACTGTCTGACTTTTTCGTTTGATATGTATATACACAAAATAAGACATAGATAATTATCTATTCTTTAGTTTTTATTTATAACAATGATTTTTAACAAGAAATAGTTACTGATTGAAATGATTCATTACTATTGAATACATTAGGAAATTTCTCTATTGCTTGTTTAAATGCTATTGCTAAATGATCAAGACAAAGACGATTAACAAGAAGAGTTGTTACAGAAAAGTCTCGTTTCCATTCAGTAAATATTTGATTATCTGAGGATGTCACATGAGTGAAGAGAACTTTTCGCATTCGATAAAAATCAAGTTGAGTAGAATTTTTTGATGAATCAATCATTGTATTAGCAGATAGTATTTGATTAGGTAAGATCCAAACAAGGAATATTGAATCATTAGACTTTGGCACTTTGATGATGTATCGACCTGGTTCACAGTGATGAAAACATGTTGATAGATAATTGTTTGCAAAAGGTAAAAGTGAACATTTGTTGAACGAGACAAGATTATTTTGAGGGTCTAAATAAAAATACATCTAATAATTACAAAAAAATTGAGTGAAATTCAATAGGACGAGTAAAAATATTTTCCTCATTAAAATAGAAGTTTTAATTAATGAGAATATTGAATTTAACATACCAAATGATCCAAGACATGAAAAACAATGATTGCATTGAACAAGTTCATCATGAATTAAATCTGAAGATGAATATTCTTTTGCAATAGTTAAACATTCGGTAGTTTCAAGTATAATCAATTCAGAATGAAGATCAAGAGGAACAGGCAACTGATATTGATGATGATGTTTATGTTCATGTTGATGAGCTTCACAAAATCGATGACAATACATGACTTCATTTATATCATCAGCATTAGCATTTTGCTGTTGAACAATTTTAAAAGTTTGACTATGATGAAAAATAAGATAAACACTATTGTTTAAAAATGCAATGAACTATACTTTTCAGCAATGATCTTCAAAGGCGATTGACACTTGGCACATGTAATATTATTCAAATCGTATGGCTTACTGTCAGTTATGATAGGTAGACGAAGAAATGGAAATCTAAACAAAGAAAAAGTAAGATATTTATATGATAAAATCGATACAATGTACTTGAATGTTCGATGAATTTGTCCATCTCTAATTACATTTGTATTTGTCGATGGTGATGCAACTTCAGTACCTTTGTTAACATCTATTATTAGATTATTGAAGTGAATTACAGTTTGATGATGTTGTTCTTCATCTTCAATAACAAATTGATCAGCTTGAACACTACAATCACTATAAAGAAAATCGAACAGAATACTTAATAAAAATATCTGTAAATCATAAAAATTGGAAATTACATTTCTCTGTCATATTCTATGATGTACTAGTTTCAACCATGCAGTATACGAAAAAACCGATAATAAATCTAATTTCTTTATGTATTTTTGCTTTCTCATTCTATACCTTAGTTGATTATTGATGAAATAAAATGTATGATATTCATTGTAAAATGATAATTATTCTCTAACATTTTAATTTACAACCATATGGTATAAGTATCAATACTAGAAAAATAACACTCTAGGACACTATTTGTCATAAAAATTATGAAACTGATTGTCTCAAGCTTGTTTGAATGGAATTGAACTATAGGAAAGAATGTACTACATGTTGATGTTGCTGAATATGGCAATCATATGCTTATTATATGTTAACAAAAGAATAGATTGCAGAATTTAACTAAATCAATGATGAACAAATACTTTACAAGTAATTAAATATGACGAACATCGAAAGATTATATTATATGATACAGTGCGCGGTCAAAAAAGCATGTACATTTTTGTTTTTACTCATGAACGAATAATAAGGGTACTATGAAAATTTTCTCTCATATCAGGCTTTGTAGAGCTTTTTTCGTTGATCATTTTGGTAAAAAAGTTTTTTGATTTTCATTGAGTAATGATGATGTTATAGTCAAAATACTAAACACTGTCAAATAAAGTAGGGAAAAAAAGTTTAGCAGACTTTTAGTATTTGATTAATTTTTACGTCGTTTCACAACATCTGGAAGATGTTCTATATACCATTCGACGCAGAATTTAATGGGCTACATTTTGGTAACAAGCACTTATACTTCTATTATAGTTAATTATTAACCAATTATTAGTTAATTATTAATTGATTATTAGTTAATAATAATCAGGAAATAATCAATAAATTTTTGAGTTGTTTTTAAATTCTGACTCTTTCATATGAAAGAGCATTAAAAACTGAACAAAACTCTATAATTACTATTTGGGAGGCAACGAATTTAGTGAGGTTTTAGTGTGATTTTCAGAGTATGTTCAGTTGTAATTAGATATAGTGCTCATTATTTTTAATAAATTCAACCATGAAACGGCACATGAAATACGTGAAAACTGGCGCATTTTGAAGAGCATCACTTCTTCTTTCAAACGGCATCTAGTAAGAACCCAACAACTCAAAAATTTATTGATTATTTACTGATTATTATTAACTAATAATTAACTAATTATTGGCTAATAATTAACTATAATAGAAGTATAAGTGCTTGTTACCAAAATGTAGCCCATTAAATTCTGCGTCGAATGGTATATAGAACATCTTCCAGATGTTGTGAAATGACGTAAAAATTAATCAAATACTAAAAGCATGCTAAACTTTTTTTCCCTACTTTATTTGACAATGTTTAGTATTTTGACTATAACATCATCATTACTCAATGAAAATCAAAAAATTTTTTTACCAAAATGATCAGCGAAAAAAGTTCTACAAAGTCTGATATGAGAGAAAATTTTCAGAGTACCCTTATTATTCGTTCATGAGTAAAAACAAAAATGTACATGCTTTTTTGGCCGCGCACTGTATGAATAGACTTTGAAGACATTTGTCCGTCAGATATCTATATTATTGACATTTAATTTTCTATCCTTAATAGATTAAAAAAAATTGAAATGTGGGCAAATTCGTGATTCATTTGCCCTACTGTAATGGATCAAAATTGTAATGAATCACAGTTCACAGTATTATTAAACGTTTCTTTTCTTTTTCGTTATCATCAAACTAATATTAAATATTCAATTTACAACATAATCAATGAGTACAAATATGTCGCTCGTTGTCAATTGAATATATTATGTTATTATTTAGTAAATAATTATACGATAAGCATATTTCTCAAATACTATCGTAATGAAGCTATTATAACGTAAATGGTGATTTAAATCTTATTTAATATCATTTTGATGATGCATTACATATAATTTTGTCTGACTTCAGAGTAGTTTATATTCCATATAGCTTGCAAATATTTTCTATTAATGTCCTATTTTTCGAAAAAAGAACTGACTTGTATGCTACCATAAATATTGCTACTGGCGTTTGTAACACAGCTAACAGATGATAGTGGTAGAATATATCTTCTCTTGAAGTTATTGAAAATCAACTAGATAACAAATAACAATTAACTGATGGATGACTTTTCGTATTTTAGAATATATATTTCTAACTAATTTTTGCATTTCGACAATATAAGAAAACTTTTCTGAGAATAAATTAGAACATCAACGCATGGTTGAGAGACATTGGTAACTTCAGTCTACTACCACTTTCTACATTTGATATAGGGATTTGATGATGTTAAACGATTTCTGTGAATAGAACTGGCAGTAGACATGCTGTTCAATAGTTTGAAGCAATATTTCAATTCAAAGTTCATATAAAGAAAATTATTCGTATTAAAGAATCAAAGTCTGTTTCAAACAATTTATATACCTTATTTTTTATCTCGAGATTTTGATTTCGTTTCAAATCTTTCAGTTTATATTAATACCAAATAAAGAATCGAGAAGTATTTATTGCTTTTTTATGATTATGATTTTCTCTGCGTTGAATTATTGGTTCGTTATGAAAAAATGCATGCAGTAACCGAGATAGATCTAAGAAATCGAAAAATGTAAAGTTTGAATAACTTATTATTCTTAAATCAGTTTAATACGATCTCTGTTAAATGAATTCTATCAACCTAATTTATACAGAGTGTATACACAATTAACTGAAAAACATGATACAAATTACTAAATCAAATCATACCAATCGTTAATTAAACCTATCTTCATCTCAACTTCATAAACATTTTATTTGTTCGTATTAGAATGATTTTCTTTAGATTAATTGAAAAATGAAGCAATGCTTCAACTTATAAGAAAGCATGTCCATGACCGAGTGTGTAGTCATGGAAATTATTTAACATCGTCTGAATCCAACATCAAACATAGAAAATGATATCAGATAGCAGTTTGCAATTTCTCTATTACTTCATATTTTACAATGAAAAAATCTTCAATGAGTTGATTGTTGATTTCAAATAATGTCGACGGAATTCTATATTGAATGTATAAATTTTATTCAATACACATGTTACTTGTCGTTCACTCTAGCTTAAGTGATTAATTTATGATATAATTAATAATTTCAATTTTATTTCAATATCTAAGCTTTTAAAACATCTTCTATATTTTTTTTCTTATGTAGTTGGAAAAAAATCTATATCATTCGTGTTTTTTGATGCCTATACATTTCTAATATATTCATAATATGAAGACACAAAGTCAATTCTATGTCCAATCTATTATTGTTATAGTGAAGATAAAAGTAAAAAAAAACATTCAATTCTGTACTTTCAATTTCAATATAACTCGATTACATGAATAGTCTCGCTATTACGTAAGTATCGACAGTATGTAGATGTTTTTGTACTTTAAGTTATTTGTTCTGTTCTTAACAAGTTTATATACCATCCATAAGAATTATTCTGACCAAAAACTGTTAACTAATCTTTATGTGGAAATATCAGACTTCTATATCAATCATAGTTGATTATTCTTAAAGGTTACTCCATGACTGTAAATTTACTTTCTGTCATCAAATCTTCTAATTTATATAATACATATTTGAATAGAAGAAACATCTGAAGAACATTTATTGAAAATTTAACTTCGTAGAAAATTAGATGTTTATCAATCAAACAAGAAATTCTCGTCATGAATCATTGTAATTAAAAATATTGTACAAATTTATATATTAAAAAGCAACTTACGCTGAACATGGAATATTAAAAACAAATATTGCTTGTTGAAGATTTTGAAGAATATCTACATGAAGTTGAATCATCTTTAATCTATTAGATTTTCAATATAAAATTTATAAATTTGAATAAATATATGTTTTGAAAGAAGAGTATTTTTTTCTACTGTTGGTTTTTTATGAATGTTCTTCTAAGCCAATCAAATATATATTTAACGACATCTGTTTTTAAGTTTTTCAAACTTCAAATTAAAATAGAGTTATTTTTTCTTTGAAATAATTCAATCAAAATTGATATTTAATCTTCGTTTTATTTCTTTCTTTCCTATATGAATCATTATACTTACCATAGAAGTCTTCAAAAGAAAATATTTACTTTAAAAACATATTTCTTTTTCATGAAAATTTCTTTCGTTCTTTTCTTAGGTTTTATTCGAAATGGAACATTAAATGTCAACATAAGCAGATAGATATCGCCTGATAAAATATACTCAAGTCCTTTTTTTTTTATACTTTTTACAAATTGTATGCTCTAGCTATTTCTTTTTTACGATAGTAAAAAAGACAAGGCCGGTATCAAGTATTATTAGCTTAAAAGAAAAGCTTGATATTGATCATTGATCTGATTGTAACGTGTAAATCCAGACGTTAAATTAATTGTTGTCTCGTTTTTATTTTATTTTTCAGGGTCGATACATAGTAGTAAACATTCCTTTATAGACATTAGGACAAATCGAAAAAGAAAAATTGTATGGCATACTAGTTGACAGATCAGATGGTAGAATATGTTCGTGATTGAGAAGCTGTCGACACTATTTGTCTGAGTAAAAAGAAAAAGAAAGAGCCATTCGTTCTTCTTCTTTCATTTATTTGAGCTCGGTATAAGAATAATAATAAAGAAAAAAAAAAACCCGAGAAGAAGGAGACAGCAGAATGGCGACTCATACACATTGATTACATTTGGTCAGTCATTACAACTGCAAGATAGAGAACGCAAAACGAACTCACACATAGGCATGCATGAGAAAAGAGAATATTTTGTTCAAATAAAAAAAAAAAACGTTAGAGAGCAAAAGCGAGAAGAAAAGAAGAAGAAGAGAACCATTCTTTGCAGTCGACTACCTTGTGCGGACGGGCATGCAAGCATATACTTACCTGAAAGAAAGAAAGAAAGACGAAGAAAATGTGATGCATAATCTCTAAGTGTGTATGTTTGTGCCACAACTATTTTTAACGAATTTGTCTTCTCTGTCTTTCATATGTTTTTATAAAAGTTTGTTTTTCATACGTTCAAATTGTTATATATTAGTTTACGTCTCCTTTCAGGTTTATACTGAATGGTGAGCGTATCAAAAGTAAGTAAATTATATATTTTCTTGTGTTATTTAACACTAAGTTTTATTCTGTTAATTAACTATAGTAATTCATACATAGAACTATAATGAAATTTTCTCGGGTATTTAAATATTGATAAAATTGTTTTTCATTTGTTCATTTTTTTTGACTATGATTTAATTGCTTTTTGAAAATTTTGCTCTATATATTCCATCTTGATTTACCATTGATTCTCTTTCTATATTACATCATGTACTTAGTTGTCGACATCAGAAAGTGATCTCTTAGTAAACTATGTGTCGTTGTCGACGGTAATATTCGCTGATTTTGACGTGTGCTCATTTTCTAAATTTTCTTGTCGTTCCTCTATGTCTATTGATATTCAATGTTGATCCAGGTTTATTCACATACATTCATATATACATTCAACGATTGCAGTAATTTATATGTAGTAGTCAAAGAAGAAAAAAAAAATTTCTTTTCTTCTTTTCTTTTTATGCAACAAGCTTGATAATAATATTTGATTGACGACGATTATTTACGAAGAAAGTTGAGTCATCTTTTGTTACTATAACTATTGACTCTTACTGTGCTAATAAGAGTATGTGATAAGAAATCTTGAGATCTCTCTATTAATCATAAATTATTATTGTCTTATGTATAAAACGAGAAAGAATAAAGGACAGTGAAGAAAAAAAAAAAACCGAGAAAGAAAGAGAGAATGTCAATATATGACCACACGTATAGCGTAATTGTACTTGAATGATGTTCACTAAATGTATACATAGAGGGCAAGACCCGTAATTTCAATCAACATATAAACACACATTTGCTTACGCTTAGTCAATAAATGAAAATATAAAGATAATCATCCATTGATTAAATTAATATAAGAAGAAATACAATGCCATTAATACCAATTAACAATTACATGTTACAGGTTGCTTTGGCTGGCAAAAAAAAGAATCTTTTTTTTTTTTTTTCTTTTGTTTTTATTTAATAAAGAAAAAACTATTATTGTTTTCATATCCATAGGGTGATCATGTTTGGGTTGATCCGCAGACCGGCAGTGAGTTCAATGTTGAAATTGGTGCTCGCGTGGTTGCTACGCAAACCGGACAAATTATTTTAATTGATGATAATGAAGAAGTAAAAGTTTTTTTGTTTTTTTTTGTGTTTCAATCATATATTGAATAATATTCATTTAGGAATTAAAATTTCCGATTCAAACAAAATTTCGTTTAATGCATGTAACTTCTGTTGAAGGTGTTGATGATATGATTTTATTAGGTGATCTTAAAGAATCGGCTATACTTCATAATCTTCATATGCGATATAAAAAAAATATTATTTATGTAAATGAAAAAAAAAAAATAATAATAATTTTTCTTTTGTTTTCATAAAATAAAATATATAATTTTAGACATATACAGGTTCAATTTTAGTTGCTGTTAATCCATATAAATTATTAAATATTTATAATATTGATAATATTCGTCAATATTCTAATAGAAAAATAGGTGAATTACCACCACATATATTTGCTATTGGTGATAATGCATATTGGAGTATGCAACGTTATCAACATGATCAATGTATTATTATTAGTGGTGAAAGTGGAAGTGGAAAAACAGAATCAACAAAATTAATTTTACAATTTTTGGCTGCAACTAGTGGACAACATTCATGGATTGAACAACAAATACTTGATGCTAATCCAATACTTGAAGGTTAAAACAAAAAAAAGAAACGATTAATAGAAAATAAAATATCTGTTTTGGTTTTTTTCTTTTGCAGCTTTTGGTAATGCTAAAACAGTTCGTAATGATAATTCATCTCGTTTTGGAAAATATATTGATATACATTTTGATAAACGAGGAGCTATTGAAGGAGCAAAAATAGAACAATATCTATTAGAAAAATCTCGTATTGTATCTCAGGTTTGTTGATTTGATTTTTTTTTTTTCTTCTTTAAATAAGATTACAAAACATATGATATTGATAATATATTTAGGCTCGAGATGAACGAAATTATCATATTTTTTATTGTCTGTTATCTGGAATGTCAAAAGAAGAAAAACATTCATTAGATTTAACTGTAGCTAGTGATTATGTTTATCTTAATCAGGTATTGTTTTTTTTTTAAAGAAAATCGAGAAGAATTTTATATTGAAACGATTTTTTTTTATTAGCTCGATGGAACAATTTATTGTGATAGTCGAGATGATGCAAAAGAATGGTCAACAATAAAAAGTGCTTGCAAAGTGCTAATGTTTAGTGATGATGAATTAAGTGATATATTTAGATTATTATCAGCTATTTTACATTTAGGAAATTTAAAATTTGAAGGTAAATTTTCATTAATAATTCCGATGAACAATAGAAAAAAAAAATCATTTTAATTTTAGCAACAACTACTAAAAATATGGATACATGTATAGTCGCTAATACAAATATACTTCGAATTATTTCAAAATTACTTAAAGTAAAAACAAAAATTATATTCGTATTCAAAAAATAAAAATTCTCTGTGTTTTAGATTGATGAAAGTGGTCTCAGTAATGGTTTATTAAATCGTACGATACTTGCTCATGGTGAATCTGTTATTACTCCACTTAATCAAGAACAAGCTTTTGATATTCGGTATGGATCTTATTTTTAGAAATAAATTTATCATATATATATATATGTTTCATTTTTAGTGATGCATTTGTTAAAGGAATCTATGGAAAAATGTTTATATGGATTGTTGATAAAATTAATTCAGCAATATATAAACCAAAAGAAGCAACAGCATATCGAAAAAGGTAATTATTCATAAAAAAAAAAGGAATTCTTTATCAAAGTAGACAGAGATGTTGATTTAAATGTTAATGAAACTAGTCGTATGATTAATCGATTGATTACATTCAAGATTCTTTTTTTTTTAAAGAATGAAGCCATAGTTTGCATAGAATAAAAATACATGAAGTTGTTAGTAAATTTATTCTAAATGTTTAAGAAATATTTTCTTATACCTTCAAATTAAAACAGGCAAATATTGGATTTAGATGAATATTTATTTAACAAGAAAAAAAAAAGCAGCTTTAGAAGAAGACAGGAATATAGGAATAATTCGACCTTGGAACTGAGACAAACATGTTACTGAAACGAATTAACGACCTACGCGCCTCAAAAGTCGACCTTATTCTAGAGACATTCAAATCGTATAAAAAATTTCAACTCTATACTATGATGTTTCATAGTCCATCACGTGCTCATTCAAAAGAAAACAGAGCTGTTGTTTACAATGAAGCTTCTTCAAGGATTCTGACAGGCGCGATTAAAAAAATACAAACAGAGAAAAATTTGAAAAAGAAAGCATTATAACCTTCGGCTGGGAATTTTTAAAACTATACTTTCAAGAACAAAATATTTTTTAGTCTGTATCAAGATACTCGGAAACACTGACAACAATTCGGTAGCTTTGAGGAATAGTCGAAGTTTTCGAGTATTTGATGAATAAGTCGATTCGGTTCGATTAGAACCTTTTTTTTTAACTTTTAACTTTATTTGTATATCTTATTCAAATGTATTGTAAAATGAGAAAGCATAGACTACTAATTAAAGGGAAGCGAATGTTAGCTGAATATTTCGACGACAACTACAGGAAGTGATCAGCAATTTTTAGTGTAAAAAACATTTAAAAACAAAATTGCATAGTTAGTTCAATCGTATTCTTGAACGAGTCTTTTTTTATTTTAGTCTTGGAATATTAGATATATTTGGTTTTGAAAATTTTCAACGAAATAGTTTTGAACAATTATGTATAAATTATGCAAATGAAAATTTACAACAATTTTTTGTTCATCATATATTTAAACTTGAACAAAAAGAATATGATAATGAACATATTAATTGGAAACATATATCATTTGAAGATAATCAAACTATACTTGATTTAATTGCTGTTAAACCAATGAATATAATTGCATTAATTGATGAAGAAAGTCGTTTTCCAAAAGGTACTGATCGTTCATTATGTGATAAACTTCATTCAAATCATTCAAAAAATGAACATTTTATACCAAGAAAAACTGAAAATGTTATTCGTTTTGGTATACGACATTTTGCTGGTCATGTTTATTATGATTGTGAAAGTATGTGTTGATTTCAAATCGAAACTTTTTTTTTTTGTTTCTATTCTAAATTATTAAATTTTATTTTTTATTTTTTTTTTTTTTTGTATAGATTTTCTTGAAAAAAATCGTGATACATTTAGTCAAGATCTGATGAAATTATTACAAGAAACAAAAAGTAAATTTTTAAAAAATTTATTTCTAACTGAATTTCAAATTGGAACTGAAACAAGAAAACGTGCACCAACACTTGGTACACAATTTAAAAAATCACTTGATTCACTTATGACTATATTATCAGCATGTCAACCATTTTTTGTTCGTTGTATTAAACCAAATGAATATAAAGCATCAGATGTAAATATTTTTCTTTCATTGAATAAAAAAAAAATCTTCTTAATGAGTTGTTTTTTTGTTTAAATAGAATTTCGATCGTATATTAGTATGTCGACAATTACGTTATTCTGGTATGATGGAAACAATAAGCATACGACGAAAAGGTTATCCAATACGTCATTTATTTCGTGACTTTGTTGATCGATATCGATTATTGGCACCAGGCATTGGACCATCACATCGTGAAGGAGATTGTCGATCAGCAGCAGAGAAAATTTGTAAAACTGCTTTAGCTAATCAAGATTATCAAATTGGTAGAACAAAAGTTTTTCTTAAGGTATAGTAAAAAAAACAATGATTTAAATTTAAGAATAGATAAAACATATAAACTATAATCGGACGTAATAGATTGATTTTCAAAGAAAAGCTCGAATATAAAGTTTCAAGAAAACTTGATAGAAAATTTTTGTAATGTCTTCATCTACTCTTTCTACTAATGGAAACGTCTAACTTGATGTAGATGAGAGAGAGAGAGAGAATTAGATTAGAAGTGTGATCTTTATGTAACAAGAATTTTCGATTTGTTTCAGCTTATCTTTAAATATGGTTCTATTAAGTCAGTGTCTGAAATCTCTATGTAAATTATTTTATTGAGAATCGGATAGAATACAAAACAGAATTCATTTCTAGACAGCTGAATTTGGACACTTTTGTAATTAATAGTCTTATACTTCATCTCTAGACAGATAAATTAATGTCTAAAAACATGAACTCATCTGTATCTGTAAGATGGTTATAGTAATTAGTCGATGACTAAAATTCAAATGTTCATCTTGTTTACTACGATTCAAATTAATCGATCAGTATAATTTAAAACTCAAGAACAATGTTAAATTATAATTTGCAATTATAACAATGAAACAAAAATATGATCTATTTTTCAGTCTAATGAGGAAAGTCTCTCTATTTGATTAATTGTTTTTAAGTTGGAACTATATGCATCATGTAGACCCCAATAACTAGTCCGAAAAGAGTACGACAGCATAGGTTGTTGCTGCCGGCATATGGTATCTTTATGTTTCGTTTTCAATTCAATGTCATGAACCTCCTGAGGAACAATAGTGAAACTTTGCATAGAAATAAGCATTGGCTAAAATAGCTTTTTTATGAAAGTCTCTTAGACTCCCGTTGCTCCTATCCCAGGATATAGCCCTGATCATAGCACGTGTTTTACATCACTGATATACACCCACAGATTTGATACTCTTATTTCAGGATAGAAAAGCTCTAATACTTTCACGGTTACCTATTCTCGTCAAGGGCTTATTTCTATGTAAAATGTCCAGTAAAAATTCAAAAATCAGTTTTTTTCAAAGGAACATCGTAGCAGCGTATTAAAAATACCATAAAAATGCAATATATCGAAAGCAATAGCCTATAGATCGAAACTCTTTTTTAACGATATTCATAACCTCTAAGATCTGTAAGAGTAGATCTTACATCAGTGGTTCAGATGTAGACTTGATGATTAAAAATTTACAACAGTCACATTTACAGAAATGGACATAAAATCGAAATGCTAAATTCGATCTCAAGCAAATAGATTTAATATGAAATATTACTTTCTAAGATGTCTTAATTTTCTTATTAGGATGCACAAGATGTTTTTCTTGAACAAGCTCGTGAAAAAGTAATGGCTCGAAAAATTCTCATATTACAAAATACAATTCGTCAATGGATTGCACGTCGACAATTTCTTGCTACACGTCAAAGTGTTCTTCTTATTCAACGTTATGTTAAAAGTTATCGTGATGCTAGACGTTTTCAAATTATGTCCAATGGTTTTACACGTTTACAAACATTATATCATACTCGTATGTTAACACTTCGTTATTCAATTTTACGTTCACGTATACTTAATCTTCAACGTTTTTGTCGTGGTTATCTTGGTAAAATAAAACAAAAATAATGATAAGAATATGTTTTACATAATTAATTTTTTTTTTTATTAATTTAGCTCGTCAAAATTATAGACGAAAAGCAAAAGCTATTGTTATTTTACAATCGGAAGTTCGACGTCATATTGCACAAAAACAAATGCGTCGATATCGTATTGAAGAAAAAATGTATCATGAAGCTGAACAAGAACGATATGAAGAAGAAAAACGTTTAATACCAACATTAGGTGTTAAACGTGCTAAAGAAGAAGCTGATAGAAAATATCAAGAACGTTTAAAAATTCTTCAACGTGAAATTCTTGAACAAGAACATCTTGAACAACAACGTGCAAAAGAAAAACGTTTATTAATGGAAAGAAGACCTCCACGAGATGATAATGATTTAATTGATACTATATTTCCATCAATGGGTGATGAACGAAGAACACCAATACAACGTTCAACTACTAGTACAACTGGTGGTATGCAATCAACATTAGGAAATATACCACAATCAATGGATAATATTGAACGTATTGATAAACCATTACCATTACCATATCAAGATGAAGATTTAAAAGAATATACATTTGCAAAATTTGCTTCAACTTATTTTCAAGGAAATGCAACACCATCTTTTACTAGAAAAACTCTTAAACAACCATTATTAGCAATTAAATCTGAACGAGATCAATTGGTAAGTCTTTTCTTCTCATCATCAGGATTTAACATTGATCATTGGTATCATCATATACTAATATTTGAATGCCTAAACCTGAAAAAGCTTTTTGTCTTGAAATGATCTTTCCTACCAAAGAAATCGAAATCAATCCAACATCATCATAGTTTTATCTTGTGCTCACCAGTAGTCTATGCTCACATGTGTTATACCAAGTTTATCTATACTTTTAGAAATGGGAAGGGCTAAAAAATGCAACAAAGAATGCTTTCCTGACCGGTAGTATGGT
Organism: Rotaria sp. Silwood1; assembly: GCA_905250075.1. NCBI lineage: Eukaryota > Metazoa > Rotifera > Eurotatoria > Philodinida > Philodinidae > Rotaria > Rotaria sp. Silwood1. Next base: position 93,577 of record CAJNOP010000202.1, read on the forward strand.
GTCCCGCTTTTTCTACCTTGAAGATATTAAAAGAAATTTTGTTAGAATAAACGGTAATGTTTGTAAGCCGATGGGAATATTCGGCGACGGCTTGAGCAATATTTTAAATTAAGACATGGCTTCTTATTTGTTTTTGAAGCCTTTCAATAAGACATGATAGCAAATTTCGTTTGAACTATGTTAAGTTTTTCTAATATTTATTGTTCTCTTAACTTCTCAAACTATATTCTCATATATCCTTCTTCCCCAATGATAATCAATACAGATTGAAAGGAAGTCACGAGTTTGGACTCGACAAATTTTCGATTTTTTTTTTAAACCTTTACCGTTAAATTTGCTGCATAAATTCTACAATTCACAGTTTTTAAATTATTCTTGTAAGATACAAAAATAAACTTATTAAACAATGTAAATTTTTTCTATCATTGAACATATTTTTCTTTAGGCTGCTTTGGCAATATGGATAACAATTCTTCGATTTATGTGTGATTTACCTGATGTTCGTGCATCAAATGTTTTACAAAAAAAACAATCAATTATGACAAAAATTCATTCAACACTTGGTAGAAAATTTAATAAAAAAGATTTAGAAGAAGCACAAAAATTAAATGAAGCTATTGATAATCAACCACCTTTACCACCAACAGATAATTCATTATCAATACAAACAAATAATAGTTTATCTTCAACATCAAATAAAACAGCATCACGTTCAGTTAAACAAAAATTAGTTAATATGACATTAAAACGAAAATCAAAATTATCTACTGATGCTGCTATGACACGTTTAAAAGATTTAGATTTATTAAGTTCAACACAACAAATTAAAATGTCTGGTATGAATCCATTTTTAGAAGATCGTCCAACATCAAATTTAGAAAAATTACATTTTATTATTGGTCTTGGTATTCATGTAGCTGAATTACGTGATGAAATTTATTGTCAAATATGTAAACAATTAACATTAAATCCATCATCACAATCGATTGCACGTGGTTGGATATTACTTTCATTATGTGTTGGTTGTTTTGCACCATCACCAAAATTAATTAAATATTTACAAAATTTTATTTTAAATGGTCCAAGTGGTTTTCCACGTTATTGTTATGAACGTTTATCAAGAACAATAATGAATGGTTTACGTACACAACCACCATCATGGCTTGAATTACAAGTAAGAAAAACAAAATCAAAGTTTTTTGATTTTCTTGTTCGAAAGATTAGAAAACATATGTTGACCAAAGAAATTTGACATATTTTCTTATATCTGACTATTGATTACTTAATTTGAGCACATTTAGATATTTTTTTTGAGAGCAATTTAAATGATTTTGATAGAATTTCAAACAAAAAAAAAACGTCCTCCGATCGTCAGATTTTCTATTACTGTTATATTTTTTATTATGTCTAATAGTACTTAAAACAACATACAATCATTACTCTATTGTAATATTAAAAGTAACAATCGTATGTTTGAGTAAACGAAGATATAAATAGATAGTTTCAGTATTAAATAGACAGAATTCTAGAATGCGTTTGAATTCCGAGCTTTCAGACGCAAACTCGAATCGTATCCGAAGATGCGAAATACTTTATTCGTGTCAGTGACTAGCATAACTTAGATGTTTCTCAGACAATCTTGACGATGAGCAGACTGATCCAACGAGTTCTAGCATTTATCTACATTCTTGGGAGACCATCATGACTCAGTAGCTGCATTGTTTGACATTTATTCACAAAGTGCTCTATTCAAATCTTAGTACCACTATCGATGGAATGACCCCAGATATATCCTTAAAAATTATTTGTCCCTAATCATCCGTCCGATAACATGCTGCCTATATTGTACAATACACCTGTTTGTATGATTAGTTAGTGCGTATGGACGACTCAAGAAATCGAGTGCAAAAACTCAGCGTCAGGCTGACCTTCTATCCAGAGCTACAGTTAGTATAAGTTATAGGAAAGGTATCGAATTATTGAACCTGTCGCTAGGCATCAGCTCATACCACGAAGTAGTCAAAAGGCAGGAGTCTTGTTCTGTCCTTATTGAAAAATCAATCCAATTGTGAATTCTCAAAATATGAAACTTTTCTTTCTGTTAGCTAAAGACTTTTTGTATATCATAAGTATATATTTTTTTTCCTAACGATTTTGTTATATTAGGCTACGAAACATAAAGAACCATTATTACTTCAAATAACATTTATGGATGGTAGTTCAAAAGCATTAAAAGCTGATTCAGCTACAACAGCACGTGAATTATGTGATTTATTAGCTGAAAAAATTAATTTAACTGATAAATTTGGTTTTTCATTATATATTGCATTATTTGATAAAGTATCATCACTTGGTTCTGGTATGGATCATGTTATGGATGCTATATCACAATGTGAACAATATGCTAAAGAACAAGGTACATTAGAAAAAATTGCACCATGGAGATTATTTTTTCGAAAAGAAATTTTTGCTCCATGGCATAATCCACAAGATGATCCTGTAGCAACAAATTTAATCTATCAACAAGTTGTACGTGGTATTAAATTTGGAGAATATCGATGTGAAAAAGGTAATTAACAAAAAAAAAAAAAAAGATCAAATCATTAAAAAAACAATATTCGAGATCAACTTTTGAGAGAATGGAGGGGTCTTAAATACATAGACAATGAGTACTCATATTCTGTAAATCATTTAAATTATACAAAAGTTTTTTTTTTTTTTTAAACTAAAAATAAAATCAATAATAGTCTATTAATAAATTACAAATTAATTTAATTTAAATTCATATAGAGGATGATCTAGCAATGATTGCTGCTCAACAATATTATATTGAATATGGTCAAGAAATGCATATTGATCGTTTACGTGAATTACTTCCACATTATATACCTGATAGTCAACTTGTTCAAAATAAAGCAACAGAACGTTGGTTACAAATGATAATACATGCACATAAACGTTATTTTAATAATCCAAAAGATTCTATAACAATATTACGTGTTAAAGAAGATGTTGTTAATTATGCAAGATTTAAATGGCCATTATTATTTTCACGTTTTTATGAAGCATATAAATTTTCAGGACCAACATTACCTAAAAATGAAGTTATTATTGCTGTTAATTGGACAGGTGTTTATGTTATTGATGATCAAGAACAAGTTTTACTTGAATTATCATTTCCAGAAATAACACAAATTCTTAGTAGTAAATCATCTGGACGACAACAAAGTAATAGTTTTACAATAGTAACAATTAAAAATGAAGAATATACATTTACATCAAATAATGCAGATGATATACGTGATTTAATTATTAATTTTTTAGAAGGTCTTAAAAGAAAATCAAAATATGTTGTTGTTATACAAGATTTTGAACCACAAGGTTCAGGTTTAACTATACGTCGTGGTGATGTTATTATATTAGAAGATCAACCACGTTTAAATTCAATGGGTTATTTATTTGGTTATAATGAACGTACAGGTGCAACTGGAGAATTTCCATGTGAATGTGTTTATGTTTTACCAACATTATCAAAACCACCACAAGAAATTTTACAAATATTTACATTACAATGGTCTGATGATAATCAACAAAAAGGACAAAATGAACATTTATTTTCAGGTTTTTCTGTTAGTGGAAATAATAATGGAGAATTTCTACCTGAAAAAGGTTATACATTAGAAAAATATGCTGAAACAAATTTTCGTGTACCACCAAAACGTTCATGGTCAAATACATTTGCAAGACGTGGTAGTACACATAATAGTGGAGATCATTTATGGGCATTTCAAAAAGAACCATTAAGACAACCATTATTAAAGAAATTACAAGAAAAATTAGAATTAAGTGAAGAAGCTTGTGCTTGTTTTATGAATATACTTAAATATATGGGAGATTATCAAAGTAATTTACGACGTCGAGCAACTAATGAATTAACAGATGCTATTTTTGATCCAGCACTTAAACATGTATGTTTTGATTTTATTAAAATATTTTTCTATATTCGAAGTAATAGTATTAAGCAGATATTTTTAATTCATCAATTATAAAATATAATCCAGGAATGAGACAAAATCATTTATGACGAATTCGATGAAATCTATTGGTAACTTTCAAATGATGTTTGATAGTGATGGATACAAAGAAGAGTCCTAAATTTCAGACGCAATTGAGCATTTGATCATCTATACATATGATAATAAAGAATTGGAATACTCATCATTATGGTAGAGAATCTTAATGATCAATAAGAAATCATGACACATGCTAATGTATACATATTGTCATATAATGGAAGATTCAAAGATTAGATAAATTGACTAACGCGAGAAGTCCTTCAAATAATTAATTACTTTTGAGTCGGAATAATGTGTATCATGTAGACTATTCTCATGAAGACCTATCTTTGTGTAAAGTGTCAAATCGAAATTCGAAAATTAGTTTTTCTGATATTTATGAGAGAGATCACGGCATCTGTTTTTAAAAAAACTCCTTAAAAAGATAATATCTTAGCAGCAATAATATAAAGGCTCAAATTTGTTTCAGAGTATTCATAACTGATTAGGATCTACATGAAGGATATTATCCCGAATCAAGAACGGCTAATTAATTATGGCATTTTCCTCATCAGAAAAATCAACTTCTTTGAAAAAGCAAAACATGAAACTAGCTAATCTTTCATTACACTTTGTTACTACGTTTACGTCATAGTCGCCAGATAAATGAAAGCAAAAAATCAATAGATAATATTGAAACGGACGAAAGCCAAAACATAGACCATACTCATGTATTTTTCTTCTTAAGCTATGGCTATCTTAATGAGCTTTTTTTATAGAATACGGTCTGTTTGTGGGCCATCTTTTCGTCGGAACATAAATCTTGCACAAATAAAGTTTTAAATAGGACAAGATGATTGTGAAATTGTCAGAATTTCTAGTAATTTCTCTCCTAAAATATAAATATCAGAATAAAATTCTTTCTTTTGTATACAATAGAATTGTCTATATTAATATATAAAGATTGACGATACTAGAAAGTTTACCACTTTCACTAAGAGTTCATTCACTTCAAAATTTCGAAAGCAATTTGACGGAAGGTGCTATAGCATCGTATTGAAAAGCTCACTAAAATAACCAATCGAGCAAAAATTCTTGTAGACTTTTCTCTAACCACAATAGAATCTATTTAATGTAGTAAAACTGACCGTGAAAACGATTTATCAATTTACGAGGTTTTTCTCATACAATCTGTTTTATCGTAGTGTCATGTCTTAAGCCCTGAGTAGATAAAAAAATTTGAAAATCGTATGCTACGTTTTTCATAATTAAAATGATTTTTATAGGAAATTTTAAAAGATGAAATCTATTGTCAAATAATTAAACAATTAACTGATAATGGACATCAAGCAAGTGAATCACGTGGTTGGGAATTAATGTGGTTAGCAAGTGGATGTTTTGCGCCAAGTGCTGCTCTACTACGTGAAGTTAATCTATTTTTACGTTCAAGAAAACATCAATTAGCTGCTGATTGTTTTGCTCGATTACAACGAACATTAAAGTAAATATAGTTTGTTTTAAGTATTTTATATTTTTATTTAAAAATAGAAATGGTCAACGTAAACATCCACCACATCAAGTTGAAGTTGAAGCTATACAACATATGACAACACAAATTTATCATAAAGTTTATTTTCCAGATGATACATCTGAAGCATTTGAAGTTGATTCATCAACACGTGCAAAAGATTTTTGTCGAAATGTTGCTGATCGACTTAAATTACAATCAAGTGAAGGATTTAGTTTATTTGTTAAAATTCTTGATAAAGTTATTAGTGTACCAGAAGGAGATTTCTTCTTTGATTTTGTTCGACATTTAACAGTAAGTTTATTTATTTAGAAAGTAATGAATATGTATATATATATTTATAATATCAGGAATGGATTAAAAAAACAAAACAACGCGAAGATCCACCAAAATATACTTATCAAATATTTTTTATGAGAAAATTATGGACTAATGCTATACCAGGAAAAGATCGAATGGCTGATATTATATTTCATTATCATCAAGTATGAAAATTACATTTGACAAAAAAAAAGCAAAAATAATATGTCGAAATATTTTTTTTTATTATCAGGAACTTCCAAAATTAATTCGTGGTTATCATAAATGTTCAATTGATGAAGCTGTTCAATTAGCCGCTTGTATATATCGTGTTCGATTCGGTGATAATACAGCTCTATTTGAAAATATTCAGTAAGATTAAATAATGTATAGTTTTTATAAATTTTCGCAGTAGAGAGAGAAGAATAAAAATAGAATAATATTTAGTCTGATGAAATCAAAAATTAAGAAGATTTCCTTCTGTCTCTTAAGAGAAATTTGAAACTTTCATGGTAGATAGATCTTGATAAGTAGAGCAAAAGTTGTTGTAGAGTCAAGATTTCGAAATTCTTTCTTCTAGGAGATATCAAAGTCGCAAAGAATGTAAGTTTTCTTGCTTTCTCACATGTAATACATTTGGTAGAGTTGATATTTTTCTTCCTTCCATTCGAATAACAAAATAAAAATACTTAATGTACCGTAAGAATACATGTTTCTTTTGTAAACTCTGCACATTGTGCGTTTACGCGGACATTAAGTCAAAAAACAGCGAGCGATTCAAATCATGCTCTATATAATGGCACAAAAAAATTGAAATAGATTGAAACTTGCAAAATTCAAAAGCTTGCCTCAGTCTATGTATTGCCTGGTATCGACCATTGAAGACATCTGTTACTTTGAATGTGCGATTGTTGACAAAAAAAACGTATTTTTTTAAGCAACTTACAGAACTACGAAAAGTCTAAGATCATATTGGCCCTTATTGTGATTTAACTGAAATCAAGACATTTTACTGAAATTTTCGTTTAGGACCCTGTTTTTTCCAGTAGAATCATATTTTTGAACTTTACACGTATCAAGACTGAAACTAGTCTAGCTTGTATAACTGTTTCACATAGTATTACCAAAATATAAATTTTTAAAAATATAAATATTTTTCTATATGTATTGTTTAAAACGTGAATATCCACAAAAATTCATATTTCGGATATGCTCTGTACAAAAGTTCTACAAGCTAGCTTAGTTGCAGTCACAATATTACAAAATTTAAGAATATGTCTTTACTGAAAAATCACCGTCCTACAGAAAGATTTCAGTTAAGCTTCTCGATCTCAGTCAAAGCATAACATGGGTCAATATGTACTCTATCACAACAGTTAACATTAACGGTCTTAACCAATACAGCAAGTTTTATCGCTAAGATTCTTTTGTTTCCGACTCCAAAGCATTGCTATTAAAAATCAATAGCATATTCGGAAATAGCGTTCTAAATTAAATCGGATGATATAAAACCCAAAACATTTTCTAATCAGAAAATGTGGACAATGGTTTCCTTCAGGTTTTTTTGTATCGAAAAAATCTTCATTTTTGTTTTAAAAGTGATTTTCTGAATGGCAGATTTATCTTATTGGAAAAATAGGATAGTAGATGAAATCAGGATTTGCATCTTAATTCGGATTAATTGTTTGGTTTTTCTCAGTAAAAAAATGACATAAAATTATTAATTTTAAATTTAATTTTAGATTAAAAGATTTCCTTCCGGCTGATCTTGTTGACAAACTTCCGTATGCTGAATGGAGAAAGGTATCTTTTATCATAATGTATTTTTTTTTCTCTTTACTGATTAATATTTGAAATGTTTTAGCGAATTATTGCTGTTCACGCCGAATCACAAAATTTATCACCTGAAGATGCAAAAATAAAATTTCTTAAAATTCTTTATCAATGGTCAACATTTGGTTCCGCATTTTTTGAAGTGAAAGTATGAAATTTAATTTTTTAATGAAAAAGAATATTTTAAAAGAAAATTCTTTTTAGCAAACATCTGATCCAACATATCCTGAACAATTATTAATAGCAATTAATAAAAATGGTGTAAATTTAATTCATCCAAAATCTAAAGATCTATTAATTACATATCCATTTACGAGTATCTCAAATTGGTCTAGTGGAAATACTTATTTTAATATGGTAAAATATTTTATTATGAAATTCAAATATCATTTAATAAAATTATTTTCTTTTTTTTTTTATAGACTGTAGGTGATATTGTTCGAGGTACTCGTTTATTATGTGAATCCCCATTAGTAAGTTTTGTTTTGTAATTAAAAACGTGATATTTATAATGTCTTGTTTTTAGGGTTATAAAATGGATGATCTTCTGACATCATATATAAGTTTGATGGTACAGACAATACATCGTCAATCAACAAATGCATCTTCTTCACGACAATAATAGTGCTTTTAATTAGCGTTTATTTATTTATTTTTTCTTCTCTTTGTTGTTCGTAAGCGTGTTTTTAATTTGACAGTTTCTTGTTTTTTTCTTTTTTTCTTCTTTTTTTTCAATTCAATGATGATAATTTATATGTATCTACTTCTGGTACTATCTATATATATTCTCAATAACGACGATTTGTTTTTCTGTTTTATTTCTTTTGCTATACAAAATTTTTTTTTTGTCTGAGTGTTTGTGAAGAAAAACTCAAGCGATGATTTTTTTTTTCTCCTTTTTTTTCTGTTGATTGAGAAGAATTAATAAAAAAATCTGCAAGTAAAATAATAAAATGATTTTTCAATGATACAAATTATTATGTACAAAGAATGTAATAAATAGATGCTGTAATTAAGTTATTTCTTGTAATAAAAGAGTTGCCTTAGTTAATTTGTTTTTTTTCGAGGTATTAGAATTTCTGATCTTGTAAAATCCTCCAAATATCTTCCCAAGCACTCAAAATGACTTTGGTTTTGTTTTTATAAATATGTTCTATTAAAAGTTACTAAAATAATAAAATATAATAGATAACTCGCGATTATCTTCCATAAGGAATACGTTTAGCCATTGTGCAGAAAAAATTTTATTTTGAAAAACACTAACCGTAAAATAGGATCTGTAGATATTTGATATTGTCACATAGTGATTCGAATAGAATAAAAATATTTTCATGATTTTTGCTAATACTATAGTTCTGTTAAATATTGTTTTTCTTAGCGAAAACTGTAGTATACTAGCATTTATTTGCTAAAAATGCCTATTTACATACGAGAAACATATTTCAAATTCTAGAGATAAATGTTAGCAAAAAGAACTTTAACTCTTGCAAAATTCAAGTCAATTTAATATTGATCAAAGAAAATTTTTTGATTTAGTTCAATTAGTTGTGAAAAACTACAATACAAAGCGCTATACACACATGACATCTTCATTATTCAACAAACAACTATTTTTTTTTCATAATGAAATCAAATTTTATTGGAAGACGTTTAAGTTATTGCTTAAGTCAATAACAAACAAATCTTTTATTTTTCTTTCACATGTTATTACACAACTTCAAACGAAATATTATTTAAATCATAAGTATAAAACGTAAGACAAATGCGGTCCGAAGGCTAATGGTTATCAAATTATTCTTGAAACCCCCATTAGTCACTCTCATGACCGCTTTTTTTACACTTTTCAAAACTATAAATATGTAAGACGCGCATGATACAATAATTGAGTAAATTTTTTTCTAGCTCATTTATATATCACGAAAAGTTAATCAGAGATATATTACTTTTCAATCGATTGATCAATGTTTTAAAGAAAAAAAGCAAAAGATTAGGGCGGTATGAAAAAAAAAACAGTTCAAAACAGCTAAAAAAAAGTGAATTTTCAAGTTTTTTGTTATAAAGGGCTTTTTTCTAATTCAACTTCAAAAAATGCCATTTCAATAAGTTTGAAATGAAGTATCATATCTCATTAGAATCGTTAGATATTGACTTTCGAACGTAACGTATTAGGTTTTCTAGATTTTGTTTTCTCGTTGAGAAAATTGTTTTCTTTCCATTTATTCGTACTTATATACTAAGACCGTAAAAAAAAGATGCATAAATTTTAGCAAAGAAAAAGTTCTTTTGATATTTAATCAAAAGTCATATGATTCGTTACTATTTTGTGGAACTCAAGTACATTTTCGAGGGAAATATACATGAATGGGAGTTTAAATTGAAGTTTTTTCGACTCTTCCGATAAATTTTAAGAATAATGTTTTGATTTCTCAGAACTGTCAGATGACTAACACAAAACTATGTATTGATTAAATCTTAGCTTCGGAAGGAATAATCAATTTTGATCTTTCTGAGTTCATTGAGATCCATCTCAGAGATTATTAAGATCTGCTGCCGATATAACGAATGTATATAACAGGCTTAATTATCAATTAAATCAATACTTAGACTATTAATAATAAATTATGAAAAGTAAATATCATGTAAATAGAAAAAAGGCGAGTGAATAAATGAATAGCATTTGCTGACCATTGATTATTATTGAAAAAGAAGTATAGTCTTTTAGAAGTTTTACACTTTGTATGTATCTTATTAGCATAATGAAACTAAATAAGATATATTAGTACCATATTGCAGACACAAATGATTTGCGCTAACAATTTTTTTTTACGCTGATTCCAAATATTTTATATGTTCTTTTATACCAAGCAAAAAGTAAAGATTAAATTGAATAAATATGTACATATTTTCTTTACGATTTTAACTTATAAATAGATGACAGAGTCATGCCGGTTAACCCTTCCATATCCAAGTCATTCATTTATTTTCTTAAATTCTGTGCTCTTTGCATCATTTGTCAAGAATATTTGTTTAAATTTTTTGAATGTTGTTTCCAATAACAAATACTCTATTTAATTAAGTGAATTTATTGGAAAATTACAAAAAAGAAAAATCAATGTTGATTATATTTTACTACAATATTCAAATCATTAAATCGAAAAAAAAACAAACAAACAAATGATCATAACACAGATGACTATCGATATATTTTACTATTCTAATCATCATTTTCTTTCTATATATTTAATGCTTACAAATAATAAATACACGTGTTAAATAAAAAGAATGAAATAAACACAAGAACAAATCATTTTATATCGATATTTGTGTTTTTCTATATATGAAAACTCTTTTATTTAAAATTCTAGATGGACTCTAGTCCTCAAAAAGCATTTATTATTGTTAATGATCTTGAACAACGTCTTAAAAATCTTTATACAACATGCGTACATGATGAACAGACATTAAATGATCTTGAATCACTTCTTAATGAATGTTCAAATCAATTGAATTATCTTATTTCTTCATCAAATTCAACATTAATTGCTATTATTCTTCCAACACTTCTTCATACAATAATATCATTATCAAAAAATTGTGCAGAAAAATCAGATATAATTATATTAGGATCATATTTATCACAAGATAAACTTACATCATTAATAACTATAACGAAAACATTACATAATCAAATAAAAGAATTTGTTAAATCACCTAAACTTAATATTATTTTAATGAAATCAACACAACAAAGACATTTTTGTGAACAATTACGTCTTGTCTCAGATTCAATAGCTAATATAGATATTCTTACAACATTAATTTGTCATAAACTTATTGTTAAATTATTAACAGGTAGTGATGAACAACAACAACAACAATTATCATATAATAAAATTGAAAATATTAATGATGGTTTAATAGTTGCTGTCTATAAAAGTTTATTACGACAGATGTCTACTATTTGTTCAAGAAATTTACGAGATAAATCAGATAATAATCGTGAATCACCAACTATTAAAGTAAATATTTTTTTTGTATTCTTTTACAATAAAACTTATTCTCTAGATGTTAAAAAAATTTCGTCAATCAAAACAAAAGTTATTATAGATTAACTTATTTATCTTTTACTTATTTGTCTAAATAGTAATAGTACTTCATTAACATAGCAATTAGAATATTTGTTATATTATCATTTCAATAGTGTACACTTTATTGACATACTATTTGCATATTTATTAGTGCAGAACTAATTTCTTACACTTGAAAATTCATATAGTACATGATAATCGAATATAAATTAGCTTTTGTTTGATTTAAAGAAAGAGGAAATGTTTACCAGGAAAACATATCTCAATAAATCCGACACTTAAAAGGGTAACTATAAAGTTTTGCCTCAAAAACAGGAGATCTATGTAGACTTTTAAATCACGATTTCCTCTATTCAATATTCCATACATTATCGAATTTTATGTGTATAATGTATTCTCTTATGAACTATAAATGCACTCAAAAAATGTTCGGACATTTACCTTTTTACTGTACAGATACTGCATTTTTGCTAAATGTTCTAACCTAATACCCTTACTATCACTTAGAAAAACTGATTTTCAAATGTCGACTTCAGAAACAAACTCTATGAGTTTCCGATCTTTTGATTTATATTTCAAATAAACTTCAATTATGATAGTCAATAGTGACTATAACTAATCTATTGATTATAGAGTGTATAGATTGATCTTAAAATCCTAAAAGTTATATTAAACAATAACAAATCTCTTGTCTGAAAAATAATTTTCTTTTTTTTTTTTTAATGTTTAATTTTCAAGAACGATTATTGTTGTTGTTTTTAATGATTTTTGCTAGATGTATGGAATTTATTTTCAAATGTTACATAAATTAATTCAATACAATGGTACAATATCTCAAATTGAAAATTATCAAGAATTTATTCATACAATACATCAAATACATATATGTCTTGAATCAACATGTCAACAAAATCGTTTTCAATTAGAATTTTTTAATAATACAATATTATTACAAGAAATTCTACAAGATTTTATATTTTATTCATTAAAAACTTCATCAAAATTATTTTTTGATGAATTATTTAATGAATTATCCACAAATAAATATAAATATGCATCATTAATTTTACTTTTTCGTATTATTGAAGCATTTGATATTTGTTTAACTAAACAATCTAATGATGATCTAACACTAAATCTTATAAATTCTTTAATAACTCATCTATTTAATTTAATTGATGAATGTCATATACAACTTATATTACCAGCACTTCTTCCTATAACATTTAGTAAAACACAAATTGAATATGGTAGTCTTTATGATATAACATATTCAATAATAATGAGAATTTCAAAACATAAATCAATGCAAATTATTCTTTCAGTAATGACGAAAATTTTACAAATATCAAATGAAAATTCTTCAATTATGTTAACATCAATACAATTATCTAGTGAATTAATTATACAATCATGGTATTTATATAATCAATTAATTGAATATCAATATTTATTTGGTTTATTTCTTTCTGAATTATTTCGACTTAATATACATATAAATTTAATAAATTATTTATTAACAATGCCAAATATACGTACAATGAAATATTATACATATGATATATATATATCATCAAATACATATAATTCTATATATGATTTTTATTTACTTATTAAAAATAATTCATTAAAAGAACCATTTATTAATTCAACAAATATATCATTTATTTATCCAACAAATATTGAACATCTTTATATATTTATACGTTTATTTAATACAGAATTAAATTTAAATCAAATACAATATACAATTGATACATGTATTTATTCTATACAACAATTTCTTTCATTACCTTTTATAACAGAATTAACATCAATGAATTTTATATTAATTTTACGTATATTATCATATATAAATATAAATAATTCAAATGAAAATTTTAAATGTTTACTTGGTCAATTAACACAAATATTTATTTTACTTGATGAACAAACAGCTATGGATATTAGATTAGAATTATTAAATGTTTTTACAATACATTCAAATATACTTGATGATAATGATCTTGGAAGATTGTTAGACTTTATGTTAACAAATTCAATTGAATCAAATTCAAATTCACTTGCATTTCATATTGGTTGTTTAAATGTTGTAGATTCATTAAAACAACGATCATCACGTAGTGCTAATATAACTGATCTTATTATACAATTAATTGTTCGATATGGAAATGAACATCAATGTAGTCATTTACTTAAAGCTCATCTTATGGTTAGTTAATATATATATAAAGTGATACAAAAATAAGAGAATGCAAATTATTTTTCGATTCCTTCGAAAGTACACAAATAAATCCTGCTATTCGAATATGAATGTTTAGAAAAACTCAATGTTTTTCGAGTATCATGATTTCACTATAAAAATCGAATAGAGCTCGAATATATATCATACTTCGTTTATATGAGTAGTTAGATATATTTGTACATTAATAAGAGATTTCATGAACTATGTGCAAAGAAGAAATCGAAAAAATCCTAAGTTCTTTCTATTTTTAGGGTTACTCTGTATATTTCTTTTTATCGAGATTGTAATATATTATATATTAGAATGTATTAAAAAAAATTCATCAGGGAAATATACAGACAACATATTAGAATAGTAATAGAAGGAATATTACTTTGAGCAAATGACTTATAATCATGCCTTGACTTGTCACATTAAAATCTATCTAGAGATGAATAGAGTGAAGATGAGAAGTCACAAGCTTCTTCTATAAATTCCATTTAGCATCTATAAATAACTATTTGTGAATGAACAATCAAATTAATGAAAATATGTATGTCTATTTACGATTCATGATCTTCAAAAGAAAAAAAAAATTTGATACATAAAATTTAGAGAATATCTCGATGATTGAGAACGTTAGATAATCTAAAAACATATATATCTAATTATCAATAAAAATTGCATCCGGTTTCTTTCGGATGTAGTTGCGGCAAAATCACAAGCTCATATTAAAAAGATTTATGATCCAGTCTATGATAGATGCCCTGTCATCCATTGTCTTGATTGTTCATTCGAATGATTATACTATATGCTGCTTTAGAAAGACATTTTTCCTAACTTCTTTTTTGAAATTATATTATAAAATAATGAAACTTAAAAGTTATTTTTATTTTTCGATGTTTTTTTTAGCAAATTTTCATGGCATATATAACCAATGGTAATGATGATTCATTACCTAAGCGAGTGAAATCTCAATGTCTACTCTTACGTGCTGATATTGATGAATTTGAAAAGAATAAGAAAACAATAGGAACAACAAATAATCGTTTTTCAAATGAAAATACACTCAAAATACTTGATTCTGTACGATCATCAATGATTACAACAACAAGAAAAGATTTAATAACAAATGAACATAATGTTCAATTAAAATTTTATCAAACGATTGTTAATGAACTTGAATTTCATAAATGTTCAATATCAATACAAAATCCTAATGCAATGCAACAAGACTAAATCTTAAAATGATTATTCTATTTCATAATTTGTCTTTTCTTGTCTTTTTTTTTTATCTATACATAAAAGGTTCAACATCATTTTAACTATATGTATCTGTATATTTTTCTTTATAGAGAGCGAGAGAGAAAAAAAAACTTGACCCATTTTTTTTTCTGGTATCTCAATATTTGCATTGCGTGTCAAAAATACTTTAAAACTATTATCTTCTTTTCTTTTTTTTTTTACTTAAGTAAAAGTCAACATTAATCATTAGTATGACAGATCATATACATATTAATTTTATTTTTGATCTTTAAAGATAAAGAACAAAGTTCATTGTTATTGTAGTCTTCACTAGTTGAACAACACGAGAAATAAAGAGAAAACATAGATAGACAAGAAGAAGAAAAAAAATAACGTTCTTCTCGATAAAATAACGTTATTTGCAGCCATTAAGATGGTTGTTTGCGAATGTGCGACACAAATAACATGTACTTCAATAGAACATACGCGGTAAGTGGAAAGAAACGACAAACCATAGCAGGAACGCACTAATACTACGACTGATTCAATCAAAACCATTAGCTCTTCCTTTCTTTTTTTTCTCCTTTTTTTGACATCATTCCCATTTCTTCGATAGTGTGGTGTCCTATTTGTGATCATTCTTAATTGCGCTTTTCTTATGCTCGTCTACAATGCTGGCATCTGCCATCAAATATATATATATATATAAATACATATTCAAGAAGAGGGCATAATCTACATAGTCATTGAACACTCAACATTCCGTTAAACAACATTTGTTGTCCTACAATAAATACTATTGTTTCAAATCATTGAATCGAACAACAACAAAAAAAAACGAAAACCAAAATGGCAAATGGATATTGTACAAATGAATTATGTGTCAAAAGAGAAACACAATTACGTTTAGCTCTACTTCGTGAAGAATTATTGACTAATTTCAATACACTTCTAATTGATCGTATTCGTTTTCTTGAACAAACAATTAATCGATTATCACTTATATCACCATCGACACCGGCAAGTTCATTACCAACATTAACAGATACATGTATGTCTCTAAAACCTATAGAAATCGATCGACTTACACCACCATCATTACTTCGACGTAGTTCATCAGCAGGAGCTTCATTTCTTCAAAGTCCTATTGACCCAAATTTAATGGAATCAGGAGCCGGTGCTCGTTCATGTCCATCGAGTGTAGATTTATCAAGTCAAAATGAATCACGAAAACGATTTTTATCAATCGAAAAACCTCCTCGTACACAAGATAGAACATCATTTGAATATAATACAACTAGTTTATCTATACCTATATATCGACATTGGGCAAGTTCAGCAGATGATCTTCAATCAAGTGCTATGGCTAATAGTGAAAAAGGTCGTTTAGAATCAAGACGTTTTGCATGTGATGTTGATGATAATGATGTACGAGCATTCAAAGCAATGATTTATATGGAACAAGCCCGGAAACAACATACACGACCATTAACTCGTTTACGACAAGCATTGGGTATATCAAGTAATAGTACTCTAGGGAGTTCGACATCAAACAGTTCAAAGAAACAAACAAATTTCTAAACTTTCGATCTGTATTTATTTTGTGGTCATTGTAAATTTATTTTTGATGTTTTTTTTTTTTTTTTCTACGAAGTAAATTATGTCATATTTATTGAAAAGATTTATGTATAAATATATAAAATAATTCAATCTATACTAATACTAATCTTGTTTATTATCTTAAATCTTGAGAAAATTGAATATTCTGTTCAGATAATTTGCTTAAGTATTTAATCTGAAGTATTAATTTCTTTTTTGTTTTTCAGTAAACTCTTAATAATGTAGTCTGATATAAAATATTGTTGTACAATTTATCACATACAATACTATCTTGTGTCGGTATGCAAAATGAAATATATGAAATTTGATATGATTTTTTTTTGCTCTATCAAGACAAAAAACTTATGAAGAAACTTGAACATGAATGGTATCTATTATTAATTAGCATAGCGATGAATAAAAGAAACAAAAAACAAATGAATCTATTATTTATGATTTTAATGGATGTTTTTTTTCTTCTGTATACATGAGTTTCTTATATTCAAATAAGAAATGAACGATCATTATTTATATTATTGAAGAAAGTGTAACACAATATTTAATAACCAGTTGATCAAATAGTTGTTTTGATCATGAATCTAATAAACAGTTGAATCAATTTCGCTATCTAAAGTTATTGAAAATTAATTGATTAGTATGCTGTCAAGTTTTAGATGATTCACACTTTGTTAGCAGATTTTCATTCAATTATCGACTTGATTTATAATTTCGAAATAATGAATTCTGTGAACAGAGCTGCCAACTCTAGAGTACTCGAATGGGGTGTATACCTCTGATGCTTATAATTATGTGAAAAATCAAGTGTACACTATCAGAAGTACAGTTACAAAAACATATTTTATTATTGAGACAAATAAGTTCATTATACTGCTATTTAGCTAGTAATTCTATTCAGAAAGCAATCAACAATCTCAAATCTTTTTATATGATCGTATAAATTTATAAAATTCTGTACATTGAGATTTTTATTTAATGAAATTTTCAATACAATCACAACTGTATCATTTATAATAGAATATAGACTTGGTGTCTGGGCATATATCATATGACTGAATACGTCTTCTGGAAATACATTTAATTAAGATATTAAATAAAAGTGTGTCTGAAAAATGAATGCTCGTACAAACTAAAGATTTTTTTAAACAATAATCGAGAACTAGATGTACTTTTTAGTGTGAGTTTGAATAGTCAGAAAAATAACACTAGTTTAAATAAGTCTAAATCGGGCACAGTTGACAGTTTTATCTATTCGATAATTTAGATATCAAAAAATTCTAAATTTAGTTGACCATTGAATAGGACACTTTCTTCTAGGAATAAGTTTCTGTAAACATTTGTTGTGAGACGGAAAACATTTTGCTTTTATTGTTCCCTACAATTTTCATCAAAATGATTTGGAGCAGAATGACAAGAATATGTCGACATTCATAATACTCAAATGATAATTACGTTTCCTCTTCAGTTCTCGGTTATAATATATAAAAGTATTTTGAATTTATTTGATTTAATCATTAACGTAAGATTTCATATAGATATCGTTGATGAAATGTACATCTACTAACAAGTGTAAGATGGAAATGTCTTTTAATTCTTTAGAAAATATATAAAAATATTAATTTCAAAGTATACTATGGATAATTTTGAAATGAACATGTTGAGATAGCACGATCGAATTTTCGACATTGTATAAGCAAAATCAAGTGCCATATTGATGATCAGAAACTAAAAAAAAAATTCGGATGTATCTTCGAAGCAGTGAACTCTTGTTTTTGATACTAGTGCAAGTGAAAGAGTCGTTGACTCGCAGGCTTTTTATCATGCTAGTCATCATAATAATATCTGTTATGATCTTCATAGATTTTGAACTCTCTCACACATCTAAATACCCTGCTGTCAATAGTTTTGAAACTTTCTTTCCGCTACGAATGAATTATTTGTCATACTAGAGTATAAGAAAATTCGATGTGTAATCTCTACATCTAAATAATGTACAAAAAGAAATGATTATTTCTTTAATAAGCGTATACTGATAAAAAGTAGAGCATTTTACGAATGAGACATTCAATAGGTCATTATGCTCATAGAATTGGAAACTAAATGTTTTTGAGAAAAGTAAAATTGAGTACGATAGTATCGACGTCACTAGAAACTCTAGCAACGAAGTAAGAGACACATCATGAAAAAGAATTAGAAAGTTTCAAGTAAATACATATAAATACAGTCCTTTTCAAAGTTTTTGGAGTATTTCAAGTTTCTATATTATAATTTAAAAATTTAATAGCTGCAAAGGGAGGTTGAGTAGACACTCAAGGACAATAGAAGTCTCTGAACACTAAAAAACCTATTTTTCTAATGACTAATTTGATCGAAAATCTATGAGGCGACATTTCTTTTTTACATATGTTCTTTTCATCAGTAAGAATTCTTGCTGAAAAAAGCACCTTTCCACTGGTTCCAATGCTTAAGGGTTAGTCGTCAAATGCAAGGTACGACAGATCTGAATACTTATCGACATGTAGAGAAGGAGTCTGTGGTTGAAGCAATTAGTAAAAATTGAAAATCTATCGTAGCTTCCTTGCTAAACATTATAGTTTTTCAATAGTACACACGGAAATTCTTTGCAGATCTATTTGAAAATATTTGGTTTCTACTTATAAATATGATTTCTGTTCTTGACTATACAATGTCGATGACATAATCTTGCTATCTCATTTCATTCTCTAGTTCTTTAATTGGTAATCACTGGTAGTATGTTATGAAACCGATTGTGTTACTTTTTCTATATTCCTATGAATTGCTTTTACTGTCTTAATACTTTTGGCTACATGCCTCTGACTTTGAGTGGATCTTTTAGCATTGATATATTGATTCTGTTCAATGAATCATAATAGCTTGTCAATGTATGCATCAATCGATGAATTAAAATGAAGCAATGAATATAAACAACTAACAACGATGTGTATGTGTCTATCTCATACGTAAAAGATTGATCGTTATTTGTTTCACTGAAAAATGCTTGACTTTGATTTCATCTATTCTTCAATAGAATGACAATTATTTCTAACTACTCATTTGGAGTGTCAACAATCATTAGACACTATTTGCCTAACGAAGTGCAGAGACGAGAATATTTAGCACAGTTAGAGAACAAGATCGACTGATTGTATGCAATCTTCTTGTTGAACAAGTAAATGACGCAAATTAATTATAAAATAATTCAAAATTACTATACATTATATATGAGACCTGTTTAAAAAGCCTATCAAGGCTTGCCAAGGTCTACAACTGTCCTACACTGTTAATAAAGGTGGAAATATTTCCTCACACCAACAGCCAAATAAATTCTTCTAACACTCATATCTGAGGTATTTCTTTTCCAACAAATCTTCTATATGGAAAAATTCATTGCAAAAACTATTTTCGATCAAATGTATCTTGACAAGAAGTATAACGGCGCGTGATTTTATTGAATCTTTTCATCGATCCGTATATTGATTTTAAGAGTCAAAAACAAAAAAAAAGAAGATTTGATAGTGGCTACATCGTATGTTCAGTAATGATTTTAGTTTCTTTCTTGAGATGACCAGCAAGAGCTGCCTGTTTTTCGACACCTCGACCCAAATCGACAACAATCTGCTGAAAAAGATAAGTCCATGCTTGCTTATGACGATCTGTAAAATTTTTGCCAAGTACTGAATTTAATACATGCTCCATAGAAGATTTTGCTGCCTATTCAAAATAAAATCTTCGAAATTTTTGTTTGTATTTATGAAGAATTTCTACCTGAAAATAAGAAGGTTGTACATCATACATAAAATGAATTTGACCAAGACTTTCGAGAATATGACGTCGTTTGTCATAGTCATCGATATTGTTAATAATTTCATTAAGAGTGTACATGATTTTTGCAGCATGATAACGTACTTGTGCATTATTTCGAATTTCTTCTTCCTTTTCAAGATTAGCGGCAAAAATCCAAAGTTTTCTTAGTTGAGGATAATCTTGAAAGATTCTAGAAATAAATAATCTCTATTGGATTTAGTTAACTAAAAAACATAGTTGACTATACCGAACCATAAAACTAATGCCAACTTCTTCATAACATTTATTACATACATCGGTCCAATTATCTCGAACAAGCAAATGGCTTTGTTCCGCTGTTAACAAATTCGGTGCATTTGCTACTCGTGATAAGTTACAGCCCATGTTTATTTAAGTTATATGCAAAAGAGCTCCCATATTGTGCTCATTTATATAGCATCAAATGTGATGAAGTGAAAGCTTGACTTATTCTTAACATACTATTATTCGAGTTATACGCTATGAGATCACATAGTAAAAACACCCAGAAAAGTAGATAATCAACGTGTTCTGTTTCCAAATCTGACATAGCAAACAATAAGGCTTGATTAGTTAGCTTCATATTGTATAGTTAGGAGATGGATAGACGTTGCTTACGAAAGACGTCACTATGCTCCATTTTTTTGTTCAATAGAGTTAATGACAGTAGAGAGTAATTACTAATCGACTTTTCAGGAAAAAAAAGACACTCAAATAGGAAAAGCAGTGCTTTGAGGATGAAAATGACTTGAGTTTCTGTTTTTTATAATATAAATTCAAGATTAATGTAGTAATGTGATTCGCACTGTACTATTCTTTTAGATCTAGTTTTTTGTTCTCTTTCACATCTTTCAGCGATGTTGTTGTATTTTATGAATATCACCAATGTTAAAAATAGACACTATGCTACAGTATTCTTCCATAGAAAGTTTTCATCGACGCATTGTCTTCAATAAATATTAATTAAAAAATTTTCTATGCTTTTCATAAAAATTGGTATTCTGTTTTGAGATACATATGACTTTTCAGATCTAATTCAGTTCGTGTGATCTTTTCAAATGCTGCATCCAAAGGAAAAGTAAACTCATAAGTGATTTCATCCTATTCCAAAGATACATTGATTTCAAATGACGTCTATTTTTGGTACTCGCAAGATTAACATATTGATTGATTGTATGTCTTCCAAGGTCTTGCGGAGGAATCAGATAATTGATAAATATATCGAGCTAATGGTGTGGATATATAGCCTCAATCTTCTCTTCACGCACACCTACAGATGCATTCTGACAGTTAGGATCGTTTCTTCGTCATTCATAATGCCTTGTCTACTACAGACGTTGCTGATATACGATTAAAGACTGTGTATCAATGCTATTGATTATAATTTATGCGAGCATTGCAGTAACAATTCTTTACATAAAAAATGAATTTAAATTTTTTTTTTAAATCTTCAAATGGCGCAATATGCTCAACATCCGCAGTATTATTGATTAGCTCAACCATCACTTTATGTATTAGCATATAAATCATCATCACTCAAATGACACTAACGAGATAACCAGAAAAAAATAGACTGGTTGGGCTCAGCGCTAACGGTTTTTAGGAAGTTTGCATAAAGAGATGCAATTTTTCGTTTTGATGGAGAAAGAATATAACAATGTATTTATCCCTACAAACAGGCTTTTAAAATGGTGTTTTCATTTGATTAGGGAGAACAAAATAAAAGAAATTAGAATATTTACTTTAGTACAATACTAGTGTTTCAGTGTAAGTTGGTGAAGACACACATGAGTTTTTCGAAATCGGTATTAAAATCATGCTCCACTGCTAAAACATACAAACGATTCAATCTAATATCCGTTATTGTACTGTATGTCGATACTTTAATCAATTTAATTCTTATGGAACGTTCTTTCACATACAGTAGATGAAATCAGCATAATCGTAGTTGCAACAACAAGGAATACTGAGTATTCTTTTAGCAGCAACTTTATCTTGTTTAACCCTTTGAGGATCGATGGGTTATTTTTAAACCATCTACTTTTCAGTAAAGAAAAAAGTGTTTAATTCACATTAAACTATTAAATATGTGAGGTCATTAAGGTCATAAACAACTGCATTTGTCATCTCATACTTTTTTTTCTTTCTTTCCTTCTGTCATATAAATTCTTTTCAAATATCCGTTGTTCTTGCTGCTAAGATATAGTGACGTCCTAATTTATCCCTCCTTCTCTAATCTTTTTTCCGAGAATATTTTCATTCTCTATTGAATATATATATATATTCCCGTTTTCACTGACGAATTTACGTTGTTCTTGAATTTGTAAAGCATATCAATTCTCTTTCGAACTTGTACGCTCTATTTCTTTATACTGTTTGTTCAATTAAAACTAAAGAAATGGAATTCTATGAAAATGATGAAGTTGACGAGGAGTCCTGTGATTCATATGCCAGTGATGATACCAGCGAGAGTGATTTCGATTTCGATTATGATGAACTAGTCGATGATTTAGATGAGCTTGAACTTTCTGATGAAGATTTGGATGTATAGACAGAGGAGCTAGATTCAACCAATGAAAGTCATATCACGGATGGCGGCTTTACTTCAATCTCTCTCAAAGAGTGAACTCCAGTTTCAGTCTTTAGGACCTTTTCTACTGAAGAAGTTTTAAACCTGATCACTGATCAAACAAACATTTATGGAAAAGGAAAGAAACGAAATAACAATCAGAAGAAAATGAGTAACTGGAAGGATGTGAGCAACAAAGAGATTGAATTGTTTCTCGGATTGATTATTCTAATGGGTATCAATAACTTGCCAAATATGAAACTTTATTGGAGTAAAGATATGATATTCCATAATACATTTATTTCTTCTATCATGTCAAGAAATCGTTTTCTTCAAATTTTTTATAATATACATTTGGCTGATAGCTCATTGCAACCAAAACGAGAATCCAAAGAGTACAGTAAAATTTACAAAGTTAAGAATTTTACTGAAATTTTACGGAGAAATTTCCAAAAAAAATTATAACCTTGGACGCTACGGTACAATCGACGAAAGCATGATAAAATTCAAGGAAAAATCAAGCCTCAAGCAATGTTTGCCACTGAAACCAATAAAAAGAGGTTATAAAGTTTGGTGCTTATGTGATCCAACCACTGGTTATTTATTCAACTATCAAATCTATTTAGGAAAAGAAGAAACCAGTGGAAAAGAAACACCTTTGGGCGAACGTGTTGTTTTCGATCTGATATCTGGCCATAACTTCCAAGGAAAACATCTATATTTTGATAATTTGTTCACTTCTCTCAGATTATTAGAAAAGCTAAAGCTACAAAACATAAAAGCCTGTGGAACTATCAGACCAGATCGGGCAGGTATTCCATTGGATTTTGCCAAGAAAAATAAAATGGAGCGAGGAGATTAGAAGTCAATGATTGCATCGAACAGCATCGTTTTCATATGGATGGACACTAAACACATTTTCCTGGCTTCAAATTATCATAAAGACAATGAAGTTGTTCCAATTTCCCGTCGTTTGAAAAATGGCCAACGTATTACAATTGCCTGTCCAAAAGCAGTAAAAGATTATAATCAGTTTTCACATGGAGTTGATCGGTTTAGCCAAAGAATATCGTGCTACAATCTCGATCACAAGTCTCAAAGGAACTGGCTGTGAATGTTTATTTATTTTCTAAATGCATCTATTTTCAACTCATTCGTTTGTTATAATCAGTTAGCTCAAGATAAATTAACATACTTGAACTACCCAGGTCGAATTCACCCTGTCGAATCCGATAGAAATTCGCCGGAATTTGTCGGAATCCTAACCACAGGATTCCGACAAGTGGTTCTGGATGTCGGAAAGTGTCGGAGTTTCAGGGATTTCGCAGGATCCTGATTATTCCGACATCCGGAACCTCCTGTCGGAATCCTGTGGCTAGGACGCCGACAACTTCCGACGAGTTCCCGTCGGATCCGTTAAAATCCGGTAATTTTTCCGATATAATCCGACGTAATCCGACAGTCGGATCGAATCACCTGGGTACATGGTTTCATTGGCGGAGTCTCTCTGTTCCGGCAGTGAACGAATAAGTCGTGGAAGATCTCATTCTGAAAAGAAGTCTAAACTAGCATCATCAAAAACTGTCCATAATTTTAACAATGAAATGAATTTGCCTGTGACAGCAAAAAGAAGAAGATGTGCCTATTGTAGCACCAATGAAGCAATAGATTATCGATCCAACATCGAGTGCTTTACTGGCAAATTGCCATTTTGTTTAAAAGGTGGAAAAAATTGTTTTTTCGATTATCATAAGATTTTTATGTAGCCGTTTTGAGTTAAAATAAAATAAAAAGGTTAAAAAACATTTTTTTCGATTAAAAAAAATTCGGTCCTCAAAGGGTTAATCATCATGTGTTTTTTTTCACTACCATCAAACAAATCATTACGATCATCATCTATGCCATAGATGCATTCAAGTAAAGACATTCTTTTCAATAAAAAACAAAAAACGATTATTTTATTCTTCACACGATTAACAAGTCTTGAAACACGGTATTCATCACTTTCACCACAAGTTACTCTTAAATGATGCTTCTGACCTCGCTGCCGGTTATCGTTCATTACAAACTCAACCAGCATTTTCTGCTTATCTCAATTATATGACATCACCATCATCATCCGTTTCATATACCAATCAAATGCTACATGTACGCGGATCAGTACCAACGTTAAATAAGTAACAAGAAAGCTTTCAAAAAAAGAAAAAGAGAATTTTTTCTCAACAAATATTTAGATTATTTGAATTCATAATCACTTTTACTTCAATCAATTATCGATTCAAATCAGCCACAAGCACAAGTTTATTCTCATCATCAAATGCTAAGATCATCGACAAATGAATCAATTATGAATGGATATTCAATGTAACCTTAGTCGTAATTATGATATATCCCTGTAAAATTAAGCTTTGATTGTTTTCTGCTTGATGTTGTATATTTCTTTCTTTTGTTTTGTTTTTAATTTACTTTTTTTGATATTCATTAAATATTTGAACATATATATTGAACAGAATTATTTCAGGTTTTTGTTTATTTATACAATTCATATAGTTATAAAAAGGGAATGACTACTTATTAATTAGAAGAAACAATATCTATGGATGATCGTGATTCAAATCAACATGAAATTAGACAACGATTATTGCTTGGATCACAAGTTTCTTCATGGGACTTGCTCAGTGTGAAAATGGTAAGCTTTTTTTTTATTACCCTTTATGATCAAATACTAATACTGAAAATGCTAATATTTTTACAGTAAATTATTGCCCTTTGATCTCAAATTCGAGTTATGTTGAAAAACTAACTTTACAAAAGAGCATCACATTTCACTTTATAAATTTTAGTTTACAGAAAACTCTGACTTGAAGCAGCATTTTGAACAACTAAGTAATATAGTTTTTAGATAATTTCTGAGGCTAAAAAATCTACGTTCAAAATTTTGTCTTTGAGAATGCCTCAATTTTTCAAAAAATATCGATTTCCTTTTTGCTAATGCAATAATATATAAACGATGCAATGCTTTTATAACCGAATGAGACATCTAAACCATACAAATTCTCCTTTCGAATCTCTTGATTGTGGTAAGACAAACATTCTTGTCTTGAAACGTGGCAGGATGTCCAGAACATCGGATTTTGGAGTCAAATGTCGCTGAAAATTTTACTATCGATGCATTTCGTGCTATGAAATTTTTTGATTTTTTTCTCATATGGTTAGAGAGATATTCGCTAATTAGCGTTTAATTAAAAGAACTTTTATGAAGAACAACTCTTGTAAAGAATCAAACTCAAATGAAACTAGAGTATGGATTCACCGACATTTCTGCACAAAATGAAGTTTTTTGTTCATGTATTAACCTGATACAACTACTAAAATTTCAGTAACTGTTCTGTTGGTGTGAGTGCAAGGTTCCGATGTGATGTTTAACTAGAATGAAGGAAATGAGAACTCTACTGTTCACAAACACATCCCAACACGTCAAACCACTTTAGAACCAACAACTGAATTTTAGATTCACATCAGAACCTCTAACCACACCCGTTTCAAATCTTTTGTCAAAATATATGTAATGTATGCAGCTTCTGATGCTCCAGCCAATGGTATAGTTTAAATGAGATGAAAACTTATTTTTTTCGAACTACATGAAAAATTTGAGACTTAATTTTTCTACCATTTAATTTCTCAAAGTGTAGGAAAGTTAAATTAGTTTTCGTAAATCAATTTTTCTAGTAGACAGCTGAATATCTACTCTTTTGAATGGATACTGAAAAGTATTGAGTTGGCAAAATTAGACTTAATTCACTATTTTTACATGTACGCAAGGGAGTCTTATAATTATAGAACAGTTGACATTATAATTTTTTTTGAATTTATTCATTAATACTAAGTGATCAAATTCAAATCAATATGGCACGTGATAGACTGCTACTATAAGTGTATGGATTTGATATTAGATCGGAATTGAAACATTTTTGAGTTGAAGAAATCTTAATAGTTCTCAAAATTCTAGGGAAAGCGAGTATCTTATAATTTTGAGACTCCCTGTATATTGATGAAGCTGGTATTCAATTATATTTTATTTCGATAAAGAAAATAGAAAGTTATGAAATGGTAGTTTGGTATCATTGAAATTTACGCAAGTGATGTCTTAGTACTGAAATATTAAAGTCATGGTTTGAGACGACGCACTACATGTATATCCATCGATAGCGCCCCAATTCCAATTGCCAATACAAGGTCGAATTGTATAACCAGTGTTGCAGGCGCATATTGAACCTGTTGAAGTAACTTCATAGCCACTACCGCATACTCCTACTGCCCATGAATACAGGTCCAATGAAACAGGACCGTATGTAGTATTTGTTCGAAGAGCTTGAGCGATGGCTGCCACAACAGTAGCATTTGTAAGTGTTATGCCCACTGCATTATTTGTGCCTTTCATTGTCATCAATGTATAAGGTTGTGCGATCAATTGAGCTCGAAACACTTCCCATGCCGTACATTGGTCCGAAGGGGTACCACTCACAGTGAAATTTTGAGAATATGTAATTGTATTTACTGAAATGAAATCGAGCGCAACATATATATAACATGTGGGGGATCAGTAGTTGAGCATGAGAATGTTCAGCACATGAAAATTAAACTGAAAAAATGATCAGGACGAAGACTGTTGAAGATAGAAACGGTTCGCTACTAGAAACAAAAAGCGTAAACTGAGGCTATTAAATAAGCAAAATTCATATATGTACACCTAATCAAGGACCAATATTGACTTCTAAAAGATGTTAGTGAAATATGTTTACTAGTGAGACTGGGACTATGTTTTTTCTATAAAATATGTACCCGTATACGTAGAGTATTATACTGAATCTGAGTTTGATTGAAAACATAGTTGGTAGGGCTCTATTGATCCGATAATATCATATTACCTCGCTGTCCGAGCCAAAAAATAGTATATGCCAAAATTCAAATTAATAAATATTTGACGCAAACTTTTTATCACAGATAGGAAGGCATCAAACTCTATTAGGGATAAAATTTTCAGCCTCTAAAATCATTGCTCAAAGCCATTGTTCATGACCCAACTACGGATGCATAGGCTGTAAAGTTATAGTTTTCCACATCAACCGGATACAAAAATTCTCAGCTTTTCCTTTGAATGGTACACTAAAGTGATGCAACTTACTAAGTACGTATGAAATTAAAACGTCTACGAACGACGGAGAACGAGTCACTTTAAAAAGTTAGTCCTAACAGAACATTTACACTACTAGCAGGTTGATGATTCAGTCTGTTGAGCTATGAAGATGAAACTTCAAGTAACGAATGAAGGCGATGTTCTCCGTAATACATCCGAAAATCAGCAAAACCCATGATCACTAATTATCAAGTGATGGTTGCCAGTGTCGGATTTTCTTAAAATTCACTTTTAAAAACTTCAAAGTAAGAAAAGTTTTCGCGCAGGCTAATGAGAATATGTCAGTTTACAAGTTAAACTTTTGATAAATGCTGTTAAGTTAATGTAGCAGCTGAAGCTTAAAAATCCAATATTTTGTAAGTTTAGGCATGTTTGTTGAAATATGCATTTTAAAGCTCAAGTTCTGAACTACAAAAGTTGCAATAATTTGGGTCGAGAGTTCATCGACTGATTTTCATATGCAGATGACTGACACTGAAGCCTATTTATTGCCGATGTGATAGAATTAATGGAGGCTATGCAAAAATGAAAATCAGATAGCATTGCTTTTATCTTACTACGTTGTGCTGACACTGTTGTTGTTATTCTTGGTATTGTGGTTGTCGTTGTTGTTGTTGTTCTTGATGTTGTTGTTGACGCTATAATAATTGTTAAAATTTTGCTTTATGAATTCGAAATTTTTTTTGTCAAATAATTTTATACTTTTAATTTACTGGTCACAATTATTTTTATCCTTGTTTAGTTGTTATGTCCTGAACGAAGTGTAAGTCTGATTAAAGAAGAGACTGAATTTTTTATAGTTCAGTTATATATTGACAAAACGGCATTATATACGCCTCTATGTATTTTTACCAACTTTTTACAAAGTACACAAATTCTAGCAAGATATTGATTTCCAGCAGTTGGGCATCTAAAATGCTAGACTATGAGTTCATTTTTAGATGACTTCGCATTAGAGATAAGCAGAGGATACTTCAGTAATGATCTATTCTGCGTAATAGAATTTCTACATTTTGTTACTAGCTTCTCTGTTTTCTCAAATAACATGATGAGTGAGTCATATTCATCATTTTATCATGAAATATTCCCTTTTTATTCAACTCAGAGAAAAAGAAAATATTCCATATACACAAACGCAGGTATAAAAGGCAGCTTAGTAAAAATTATTGAAAATGTTTAATCATTTTATCACTTACTCAACAATCTCGTCGTCATTGGGTTCGTACTTCCTCTGGGTGGACATCTTTGAGTTTGAGCACGTGCAAGTGGAAAGCACACAGGTCGATTGCATCGAGTATTATTAACACAGACCGTATTGATTTCCGAACATGTCAAGTTATCACTCTGACACGGTGCTAGATTCGAACAAGAGATAACTGTGTCGGCACACATACCATCACCAGTGACTGTCATCCATAGACATTCACAGTCAACATTTGATGAACAAGATTCTGCTCGAGTGGGACACCATGGCGCTGGACAGCATCCACAACTTGAAGAGGTTGTATCTTCAACATCATAGCCTGAACAATGATATAGAAACGGTATTTAAAATAAGCATTAATTTGATTTTTCCATTTTAATTCCTCTTAGATTCTTCTCATTCTAGAATCATTTGTGAGAGGATGTGGATGTAGATGTGGGTGTGGGTGCGTGTAGAAAGAACACAATATGCACACCCTACCCACACCACACATACTCACCTACAACACCTCAATACTCTCTCAGATACATACACTCGAACTAACATACTGGAGCTCATCGATAGCAAAATTTTTGAATCCCAACCTGGACTTCTACACTACTTATTGAAGGCTTTTTGAAACTGAATCCGACTTCAATCCGACTTATGAAACATTTTCGAGTTCTACACAGAGCGCATCCGATCCGTACTCAAAATATTCTCACTAAAATGTTATAACCCATCTTGACAATCATTCCAAAGATACGAAATGTCTTTTTCGCTTAGTTCGATCTAGCAGCTAGCATGACCGACAGAGTGTGAGTGAGTATGAATGTGGGTCTCTTTTTAATTATCGCCCACACCCACATCCTCAAGTGTTTTTATTTTGCCAAGAAAATTGTTATTTTAATTACTTTGCACATTTCAAAGTCAGTTGTATTCTCATGTTGACTGTGACATATTCAAAGATCCACGGTCAAAGATAGATGATCAAAGATCAAAAGTTAAGGATTGTAGGTGAAAAGTTATAGAAAAAATACAAGCGTGCAATGAACATGCGAATGTTCTAGTGTTTTTTTTATCTTAATCAATCTATTCCAACTTTGATTGTTACCACGACATATCCTTATTCTTACTAGTGGTATGTTTAAACTTGCAAAATATCATTCATTTGAAAATTGAAATTGCATAAATGCAACTTTCAAAGTGAATAATAAATCGAATTTGCATGCTCACATACAGATGATAGGGCTTCAACATCCACTAGAATATTTTCTTGAACGGCTGACTTATGTGACAAACTTTGCGTTGATAAGCTGATAAATGCTCTTTTTGACTTAATTCACATGATCAATTGTTGGTGTAGGATGAATTTCCTCAAATTTATATTCAATAAATAAAACCTACTTACTTGATACGATGCAAGTGCAGAAGCTAATAATCCCAAAGAAAGTTAAAATTATCAAGATACAGAAATACACAGACACTCACATTATAATTGTGGCGAAGAAATATTGATGTATCACGTTGATATTTTGAAATGAATTTACGTTACTGGAATAGGACTGAAATATGATTTTCATTCGATTCTTTTACTCTCTTAGAGAAGTCAGAGAGAGTCCTTATTTATTTTTTTCGTTGAATAAATCCTGTCTTCTTGATTTCTTCTTCAAACAAACACCGGGAATCATAAAAGAATCAAGATGGATGATTTTATAAGTGTTTGTATATGTAGTAGCTTTGTTGACTCTAATGAAAGAGAAGCAGAGAAACAAGCCTCGAGTTGAAATATTGTTGAAAAACAACAAAATCTTGTGACTGGTTCATGCCTAGCAATCATCTCCGGATTTGTTTTTTTCGAGAGACCATGACTCATTTGACAGTGAATTCAGATTTCCAGTTCTAGTGAAACGTATCATAAGTATTGGACGAATTTACTTTACATTGTTCTTTCTCTCTTCTAAAAGAGTATCCTCGAGCATCACTGCAATATGTACTTCATTCATCAAAATTTGTCTTCGAGTCTACAATATTTACTCAACAGAATAATCTCTGAAGCTATCACAGTTTATTGCCTAGATCCTAATACTGCTTCGTCGAAAAGGTAGCTCTGATCGGTTTCAGAGTAATGATACAATTACATAAAAAATAGTGTTAGAAAAATAAGTCTGCTTGTCCAATATTTTTCTTCCAAATTTCGCAGTATAGTTTCAAAAACGAAACAATATGAGCTATGTATCTCTGCTCTCGCTGCCCAATTATGAAAAATATGGGCCCAGTCTATCAGTTCATAACAGTAGGTGTAGGTTTGGACGTGTGTGAGTGCATGCGTCTATGTGGATCTTTGCACCAATATTTAAACCTACATCCATGCAAACATTCACAACTCGCATCCAAAAGAGTTCTTGATGCAAATGAGTTACCAAATAATTCAAAACTTCGATATTTTACAATTAGAAGAGGTTTATTTGAAAAATCTACCAGGGTCGACAAGAGCGTAATCATATTAACAACCGTGCAGGTGTACCTCACTGCAACCTCCACCTATGCCCACATCCTTCTGTTAATAGTCACAAAAAGATCTATCAGTGTCGATATAGCTTTTTGTGTTATGTTTCGAGTCTTCTCTCCAGTAATACATACAGCCACATCTCAGCATCCACACTAGCTCCAACACTTCACGTCCAAAATAAGAGTCACACCTAACCTCATACCCAACGTCCCATACCTACACTAACACTCATATCCGAAGCATTTATTTGCCGATCAATTTTCCACGTGTAGAAATTCATTGCAAAAACTATTTTTGATCAAATGTATCTTGGTAAAAAATTACCAAAGCGCGTGATTTTATTGAATCTTTTCATCGATCCGTATATTGATTTTAAGAGTCAAAAACAAAAAAAAAGAAGATTTGATAGTGGCTACATCGTATGTTCAGTAATGATTTTAGTTTCTTTCTTGAGATGACCAGCAAGAACTGCTTGTTGTTCGACACCTCGACCCAAATCGACAACAATCTGCTGAAAAAGATAAGTCCATGCTTGCTTATGACGAAGTGTAAAATTTTTGCCAAGTACTGAATTTAATACATGCTCCATAGAAGATTTTGCTGCCTATTCAAAATAAAATCTTTGAAATTTTTGTCTGTATTTATGCAGAACTTCTACCTGAAAATAAGCAGGTTGTACATCATACATAAAATGAATTTGACCAAGACTTTCGAGAATATGACGTCGTTTGTCATAGTTATCGATATTGTTAATAATTTCATTAAGAGTGTACATGATTTTTGCAGCATGATAACGTACTTGTGCATTATTTCGAATTTCTTCTTCCTTTTCAAGATTAGCGGCAAAAATCCAAAGTTTTCTTAGTTGAGGATAATCTTGAAAGATTCTAGAAATAAATAATGTCTATTGGATTTAGTTAACTAAAAACATAGTTGACTATACCGAACCATAAAACTAATGCCAACTTCTTCATAACATTTATTACATACATCAGTCCAATTATCTCGAACAAGCAAATGGCTTTGTTCAGCTGTTAATAAAGACGGTGCATTTGCTACTCGTGATAAGTTACAGCCCATGTTTATTTAAGTTATATGCAAAAGAGCTCCTGTATTGTGCTCATTTATATAGCATCAAATGGGATGAAGTGAAAGCTTGACTTATTCTTAACATACTATTATTCGAGTTATATGCTATGAGAACACATTGTTAAAAAATCCAGAAAAGTAGATAATCAACGTGTTCTGTTTCCAAATCTGACATAGCAAACAATAAGGCTTGATTAGTTAGCTTCATATTGCATAGTTAGGAGGTAGATAGATATTGCTTACAAAAGACGTCCCTAAGCTTCATTTTTTTGTTCAATAGAGTTAATGACAGTAGAGAGTAATTACTAATCGATCTTCCAGGAAAAAAAAGACACTCAAATAGGAAAAGCAGTGTTTTGCGGATGAAAATGTGCTTGAGTTTCTGTTTTTTATAATATAGGTTAAAAACTAATGCAATAATGTGATTCGCATTGTACTATTCTTTTTATCGAGTTACTAGTTCTCTTTCACACCTTTCAATGATGTTATTATATTTTACGAATAGCGCAAATGCTAAAAATAGACACTATGCTATAGTATTCTTCCATAGAAAGTCTTCACCGACACAATGTCATTAACAAGTGTTAATTAAAAATGTTTTTATGACTTTCAGATACACATGCATTTTTTTGACCTATTTCAGGCAGTGTATTCTTTCTAAATGTTACATTCAAACAAAAAGTAAACTCAAAAGTAATTCCGTTTCATCTCATGAATCATTGATTCGAAATGGCATCCGTCTTTAGTGCCCACAATGGTGGACTCTTGATTGATTAAAATTTTTCCAAGATCTTGCAAAGAAATCAGGCAAACGATAAATATATCGAGTTGGTTTCAAAATGTAATTGCCATATTTTCCAACAACATTGGAACACTTACATTTGTTTTCTATTTGTAAGTATTTTGATTTTCAATTTCGATAATGCTCTTCGATTCGCAATGTTGTTTTGCGTCTTTTCTAACACGTAAATTAATGTTGAAAAGAATCTGTTAGACACTGATAAGAAAAATTAAGTTTCAAAGAAAAAGAATCGATGAAACATTCAGATACTTTTTAGAATATTTTAGACAGAGTTTAAGTGTAAAGTATGGGTGAAGAGATTGTCAAAACCCACATCCACAACTTGTTCAAGAGTTATAAATAGTATCATAAAAAAAATTGTAGTTTGTTGTCACATATATGCTCCTTTCTAGAGTACGACTTGACAAACATGCAAAATACATAAAAAAATCTGATGTAGTCGTCGACATGCTTCAGTGTTTCACAAAGCTGAGACTTTACGCTATGCTACCACACATGTATCTCTAAACTAAAAATTTCGTCAATAATTATCTATATATGTTGAATGAAAACGAAAGGCGCTTAAACTTCTTATTCAATCTAAGAGCTTATGACTTTGTAATATCAATTTAAACCTTTTTTTATTACTACGTAGTTTATTTATTTTATAAAATAAAATAGTCATTTTCAGTTAAATATAGTAGTTATGACTCATATGAAGTATATAACCGAACTTCTACTATCGCAACTGATTGAAATGAATTATTTGATGCAATCAACTAATCAAACAAATTGTTTCGATCACATTTTAATTATATTATTCAATTCGCTTGAATACCCGAGAATAGTTGACAATTAATATTAGTTTTAAGAGACATTACTGATGTAGCCGATATTATTATGTTTTTTCTTAAAATTTGACGAATCTCAGTAAACCTTATAGAAGTAATGTCTTTTTAAGAAACCATTGAAGCTCTGCAATATGTGTTTTTTTTATATTCTACTCTGATATAAAAAATTGAGACTCTTCATCACAATCTCTTTTGTATATTTCAGAACGCTAGTTCACCTAATGAGTTTGCATAAATAATATAACATAAAAATATAACAAGCTGTAAAAGTGAAGAGGATAAATCTTGTCTTATGAATTGTAATCTTATCTTTCTAATAACGGATGATGAATAATTAGGTATTAATAGATTATGTACGCGTCATATATTAGTAATTGTTCAAATGAACAATATTTAAGATGTAGAATTTATTATAAATAATGAAACTTGTAGTATCAATGAAGGTGTAGCATTATATAAAAAATACTGATAAAATCATCATTTCCATTAAATGGAATAGTAATTAAATTATTTTGTATGTTTTTTTTTCTACATTGTATTTAATGAAAATATTTAGTAGCACATATCCGGACTATGACTAAAGAGACTGATGTATCACAAGTGGTTGTTGTAACAATTTCACATATCGGTTAAATTGCATATTCCTATATAATTTTAACTGAATTGATTTATTTTCAACAAGAATATAAATCCTCTTGGTTCGCCTGAATATCAAAATGTTATATATTTGAATCGTACTATGGATGAAGAATGTATGTTATACAATTCTTCTCATACACATAGTATTAACAAGTTTCTCTTAGAATACATAAAAATGTCTCTACAATATGAATTTTTTTTACTGTGTGCATTTGCTACTGAAGAAATTGTTAGCTCTAAAAAAAAAATTTAGAATTTTCTTTTCTTTTTTTTGATTGAAATGAAATAAAATTTTCAGATCAGACATTATCAATGACTATAGATCTCTCCAGTAATGTTGAGGATAATGCATAATTAAATCCAACAAATTACATTGATAGATAAACGACTACGAGAAGGACAGATAAAATATTTTTATTTTTATTCCTTAGTTTTACTGGCAAATGAATCATATTGAATTGAAGAAAATATCATTGTTATACAATAAAACTTGTTTGTTAATGAATCACATAAGGGAAATAAAACAAACAAAACAACCGTCAGTTAATAGTTATGACTCAAAGTGTTTAAATGAAGAAAGCAAAAGCATTGACTGATTTAATGATTCATGTTCAAAAACGATCCTTTTTTTTCGACTAAATAAAGAAAAACCAACACATTGGAGAAAGTATATATTTGAAATCATTCTGACGAATATCGTCACATATCGTGTATGCTAACTGTTTTATAACACAATACTTTTGAGAAAACTATTAAGAATTTCAGATTATGTCTAAAAGTAATATTTAATCTTGAGGATGGGTGTGGGGTGTGGGAGTGAATGTGGGGATGGGTGGGTGTGGGGTATGGAGGTGGATGTGGATGTGGGGATGGGCGGATGAGGGCGTGGGTGGACGCATAGAAGAGTCACACCCACACCCCACACCCAAACAGTCATAAATAGAAAGAAATTACACAACATACATTCTTCGACAATCAAAGGTAATATATAAATATATATATAAATAAATGTTTATTAAGAGAGTTAGTATTATGATGCATTATGACAGTGCAATAATTCAAATGTTTTATCTGATTCATTAGAATTCTTGAAATGAACAATGAACTTGTTTAATTTTCATCAAGTCAATTTAATAATGTCCTTTTTGATATTTTACTAGAAGAAAATCACTTCAGTTTTTCACATATTATTCTTCGATCGTCTTTCTATCTGAGTTAGTTTTCGACGATTAGATTCTAAAGATGTATATTAATAATAATTATCTGAAGAGAAAAAATTTTCTTTCTAAAAAAGTTGAAAAATATATTTATGATGGTATATTCAAAAATGAGAAAATAATCATTTTCAAAGTATAAAAAATATGGATTAGCAACTACATGAAGATGTCAAAGAAAGAAATGCTCCATTCACAAGTTATGAGTGGTTGAAATAATAATTGGATAATATCTTCAAAATTCTCACCCAGTATATCATATTGGAACTGATGATTAAAGGTTTAAACGTTGCAGATTTCAGCAAAAGAGGTTTTTTTTTATTAACAATCAATTTCTTCTGATACTTATGAGAAAAAGTTTGCTCATCATCAAAACTTGATTAAATCAAATCAAAGTGTTCGTCAGACTTTCGATTGGAAGTTAAACGAATAACTCCGAATATGCATTAATTGACA
Organism: Rotaria sp. Silwood1; assembly: GCA_905250075.1. Classification (NCBI taxonomy): domain Eukaryota; kingdom Metazoa; phylum Rotifera; class Eurotatoria; order Philodinida; family Philodinidae; genus Rotaria; species Rotaria sp. Silwood1. The sequence continues at coordinate 130,801 of CAJNOP010000202.1, forward strand.
GAGATTTCCATAGAACGATGTTGATCATTGTTTAAAGTATATTCAGAACATTTGTAACTTTATCTTTAAGAAAACCTTTGTTTGTTTATTAGTTGACCAAGAGAGATGAAAATAGTATCAAAGAAGTAATACTCAACATTATTTTCCATAACACCATCTGAAATGTGAAGAAACGAAACTGTTTGAGAGAATTTTATATGTATGGTATTTAAACTTCTTTGTGATCAACAATTTCTGCAAGTTTACAAAGTACTTCTCAGTTGTCACAATTCAACGTTCATTTGTTCAATTCAACTAGAAATGAAAAGAAGTAATTTAGTAACGAAAGAATCTTGTAGTTGACTATAGTTTGAAGCTAAAACAATGAATATTAGCATAGTTATAAACGAATAATGTACGAATTAAACTGCATTTATTTGCTAAATAGAAATATAATACTCGCATTTGAAAAAAGAGAACTTTTCAAAGTTTAATTCGTATTTTGATTAATTAATGATCGAATTATTCTACAATTATTTGTCAGTAAGAGATCAATTATACAAAATTGTTAACAAACATTAGCTACTGTTTTAAATTACGTAATTAATTGATTATCTATTTTCTATCCATTTCCCAATCTAGTCAGGTTGCTTGCAAATTAAAGAACTGGATAACGCGATGAGTTGGCGAGTTCGAGTTTTCGCTCTTGTACAGTTAAGAAATGAGAGACACATTAATAAGCAAAAGGCAATAGTTTTCGAATGGATCTTAGAGTATTTTTTTTATCTGGACTTCTGGAAAATCGCCATGACACTCATTGAAGCCATGAGGACTTTTCAATTTCGACTAGTAGATTTGCACTGTATATTGTTATACTATCTTTGAGAACGGAACTCTTACTTTATAATCTATCATATACGGAAAAATTCGACTCATGATTTTTCAATTATGGTGATAATCAACAAAATACTTCTTTTGATTTTCGAAAAACTTTCCTTTCTCTTAGATTCCTGAGTCGGCTGTTGTCAGAAGTTCTGAACTTTCTTTTTTTTCTTACAATGAATTGTACTTCTTGTCTGATTCTCAGAAAATTGGAAGTTTGGTCTCTATATTTAACTCACTAACGTTAAATTAAATTATCGGTTCATCGAGACAAAGAGAAATGAAGATTTCTCTAATAAGCCAACACGTATGCAAAGATGAGCGTTTCTCGCATTCAGCATTGAATTGCTCGCGTTATCGACTGTCTTTCTCAGTCATTTGATCTTTTGTCTTCTTGCCAACTAAAGATTTTCGAAACTTCATCATTCAATATCAAGAGATACGTGTCAAATGAATGTCAAAAGGAATAAGATAGCATGCGCTTTTCTAATAGAACAATATTTTTAAGCAATTCAAGACTCATCACCAGCATTTCTGGTCGCAATTATCTACTAGTACCGTTTCCTACTATGTCGATCTCTGTTTTGACAAGTAAAAAAACACTATTCTGATCGACGGACTGTTATATACAGTAAACCGAATGGCGACATACTTTGATATTATTACGACCTACGCTTAGAACATTTTGAAATTTGTATTGGTTTGCAAACATCATTGTCGCATACCTAGAAAGAAAAAATATCCTCCATAATTGTTAATCTCTTTATCCAGTATCTACAATGAAGCGGCTGATTTTGCGCTCAATCAAAAAAAAAGCTCTTTGGCAACATATGAAACAATTAGGTTTTCGTTACAAGTAGACGATCAGGATATCTATAGTACTCGAAGCAGTATCTCGAAAACTTCTTGTTCGTTAGATATAAATATATTTCTTCCTCAAGTTCTTGGTTTATATTAAGTTTTAATAATACAACTTGAACTCAAATATGATCCAAGCAAGGTTGATTAAGGCAGACAAGTGCAATATATGTCTTCAGGAAACAAAATGGACATTGCCATGATGATCAGCTTGATCGGAAATCAATTAGTCAACGTTTTTTTAATATTGACAATCAACTATATAAGAATTGTGTATGTTGGATGTCATATGTTTGTTAAGGTAACAACTTTGAATAAAGCTTGTTAGAATATACAATTATTGATACACATTGGTCACATTGCTTGAATCATTGATTGACTGTATTCGCGATTGTATGAAAGATGTCTAAGTCGAGTATGTTTCTTCCAGTGTTTTCAGAGAGTTTATCTCTTGTTCATAAATCGTTGGAGATCTATATGCCGATATTTTCCTTATGTTCATCACAAGATTTACTTGTCGCTCAAAGACGTAGCTAAGATTCGATTCGCAATTCATTAGACAAAGATTGCTTCTTCGTCTTCAGAGACATCGAAAGATTTTCATCTCATCGGTTAGATCATTCTAGACCGATCTTTTCCTATGCCCTTGAAAAAAGAACTGAAACGTTTTCTAATGGTACAAAGATTATATGGAAACTTTCGAAAGACTTATGAACAGCACAAGCTTAAGTTGCTAGAGGTAACAATAAACTGTTTACACCGACAAAGATAATAATTTTTCTATTTCAAAACTTATATTTAATTAATTTATTCGTTTTCAAAGGAGTGTGGATGAACGAAGCACTAACCATACCAACATTGACATTCTCGTTTATTTCTGTAATCTTATTATAGCACATCATGCTTAATTATTCCCCTACGAAATTTTTATTACAAGACTGAAAATAAAATAATTGTTATTCTGATTTTTAATTCATGTTCTAAATGCATCTGATTATCCGTCGATTATTTTTTTTTTGCAACAGAGGACACAAATATTCAAAATTTTTCTTATCATATTCCACTTCCTCTACTTGCTATTATTGATCAGTTTAAACGAACTTGTAGCACAATTTAGTCTAAAGAAAGTGAGGTTGTTAGAGTTCTTCAAGCTAGTTTGGATTTGAATGGATGATAAAATTTTCAAAAAAGCACTAGTCCTGACTACTACTAAGGACGTTTCAGACCAACCAAAGTCATTTGATATCGATTGATTCATGATTGTCTAGTAGATGGACGGTAGTCAATCTATGGTTTAGACTTTATAGACTGACGTCAGTCTATTTCAGTGTCTTAGTTTGCCATCAAAATGCTCGTCAGGTTTCGAATACTGTTGGATTGGATGTTCAAATTCACTTGTTATGTTCTTGTTTTATCTTCCGACTCATCTGGGCAGAGTTAATGAATAAAACAGACGAGACATGACTAGGTTCTAGGACTTTTTGGATTAGTCCAGACGTGTTTAAAGGACATTTCTTCAAAAAGTAACTAGTCATGGCGGATGTACAAGACATTTCAGACTACATCAGACCGGTATTACGAACATTTGAGACTAGCCATGACAGTCGTCTTCGTTTATTTTTTACTCACTTGGAGAAGACATTAAAAAAAAAGCCTATATCTTAAATTCAAAAAGTGATTTAAAAAAAATGCAAAGCAACGTAAGATTTTTGTTCTTTTTCACATGTATCTTTTTTTCTCTTTCTCTCGTTTTGAACTATTACAGATTATCATGTGTGGTGCATCAAATATAAATAGAAACAGCTGTTCCTAAAAAATATTCATAGAAGTGAGCAACGAGATAAACTTGCAAGATTGTCACCTTAAAAACCATATCCTCTTTATTCAAGATACATGTTCTTGAAACTAAGCGTATTCAGAAGTTACGCGGGTAAAAACAATTCTGATATTTCTACGGCTCTTGAAAGAAAAAACTTCAGTACATGTTTAACAATGATAATTCCAAAATCGAAAAAGAAAGTTTTTTGAGTCACGAAGAATGAAATCCTCTTAAACAACTGAAATTAGTTTTGCTGGGTGATTCTCGATTTTAAGGTTTTAATTGTTCCATGTAAACATTTATAAGTGAGACTTTATAAATATCGTCATTGTCACTTCTATTCGCGAGGGGACACCAGTCAACGAATTGTCAAACTGCTTAACTCACCCATGAAAAATACGGGGATTACCGAAACTTCATAATGATTCATCTGATTGAGATATAATACACTAAAGTAAAGCCTTGATATGAGCGACATCTGTTTAACAAAAATTTCATGGAACAATATCCAATCCAAACAGATATGAGTATTATTTGTTTCATCAGTCAAATTCATACTTGCCTTTCTTTTTCTGTATCTTTTTCGAAGTTTTTCATGCATACACCAAAGTAGATATCATCTACTCATAGCAGTTAATTTCTTTAAGATTTTTTTGAAATTATAATATGTCATCTGAATCTACGCCTGTTGTTCCTAATGATGAAAACGAATCTACAAAGCCGAAACGATTACCACGAAGTGCTAAAAAACGTTTACGCTATGAACGTATTCGTCAACAACGTAAAGAAGCTCGTAAAAAGAAAAAGAAACATACATCCTCTAATCATCCTTCATCATTAGTGTTATCATCCAGTTCTACAGATAGTGAAATATTTTGTTTTTCGGTTAATACATTTTTTTCTAATTGTTTTGTTTTTGTATCAAATAGTTTTAACCAACCAAAACATATCCGTTACTGGAAAAACATTTAAACGTACTGCTAATGAACGTTTAGCAGAAATTAATCGAGAATCAACAGCACCTATTATTTGTATTGATTGTGCTTATAATGAATCAATGTCAATTAAAGTTAGTTTATCGTATTTCTATGAAGATAGTCAATAAACAATAATTATTTTTTTTTATGAATAGGAATTAGCTAGTCTTGCTCGTCAAATTGGACGATGTTATAGTTCAAATCGTCGAGCAATAAAACCTGTTCAACTTATACTAACCAATTGGTCAAATGATAGTCCACTAGCAAAACAATGTCAACGAGTTAACAAAGGTTTTGATAATTTTCAAGTAACTACAAAAAACTAATACTTTTTTTTTTGTTTTTATATAATTAAAATAATAAATGATTGTATAGATAATTCTCAGTGATAAACCTATTCATGAATCTCATCCAATTGAATGTTTGATTTATTTAAGTCCAAATGCTGAAAAACAATTGACAGAAGTCAATGAAGAAAATATATATGTAATTGGTGGTCTTGTTGATGAAAGTGTTAGAAAAGTAAATATTTATTTATATGATTGACAAAAGAAATTTGTTTTTATTTAGAATATGACATATGGAATATGTCAAGATAAAAATATTACTTGTTACAAATTACCTATTGAAACTTATATGGAACATTCAATTAATGGTGGTACATTTAATCAAATTCTTTCGATTAATCAAGGTAAAATTGATACACTTGTAATTTCGGTAGCTGATTTAAAAAGTCTTAGTCAAGATCAAATAATGAGTATGAGAATTTATAATTGAGTTTCTGATGACACAAAAAAAAATGCATTGAGATCAGCATAAAAAGTTATAAATTTCAATTTCAACGGAAAATATCAAAATGATGAATCTTCTCTTTGTGACTATGCTTTTCTTTCCTATTAACCCTTAAGAGCCGAATGTCCCTTCCAAGGGACATTTAAATAATTGTAATCAAAGTCTTATAAAAATGTTGTAGACAAAAACCAATATTTTTCTGGATTGATATGACTTTCGAGGCCATACCTAGACCAAAATGTAGTATTCAGGTGGCTGTCAGGCGTAGCAAAACACTTTTTTCAATAACACCTTTCTTCCCTAAAGTTGTATCTATTCGGAGATGCGACATACAGTGTAGTTTATTTTAGGTTACACTCTTAAGCTTATCACCAAGCTATTCAATGTCAGCGTTCTAGAATCGTTTAACCAATCTACTGACAGATTGTGCCGTGATCAATAAAAAATTTCTTTGATAAGACATTCAGCCTCATAGAAGAATCAAAACAATGTATTTCTAACATGAAACTTGGCTCATACATAACCCTAGTAGTGTTTAGGAAGTTTCAAAATTTTCAGGAACAACTGTTGTTTCTTTCGCGAGATACAGAATATTGAAGTTTTTAGCAAAATTTAGCTGGTTTTTGGATTTCGAATATCTCAGCAAGAAAGCATCCGTTCTAAGTGAAAATTTCGGAGCATATTAAGTATTATCAAAACTATCTAAAGGCAAAGTTTCAGATCGAAATTCCTATTTTTTCGAATTTTAGAGGGATGGATATTCCTGCCAAAGGAGGTTGTGTAGGTCCAGAATAAGAAGAAGGTAATTATTTTTAACTGTAGTACGAGTATACTGAGGGACCATAATCTCTGTTTTTCTAATTAGATTCTCATTTTTATAAGCGGAAGCCACTTCGGCTTTTAAGGGTTAACAATGATAAATCTAACGATAATTATTTTACATTAATTTCCTACTTAAGAAGAATGTGAGAGTGGATGAAAAGAACAGATTTACACTTACACATTGTCACGAACTTCTTTTCTTTTTGTTTTTTTTTTTTGAAATTTTAGTATTTGATATTTTGCTTACATATATGACAATAAAAGATTGGGGACAAGCATTAAAAGAACATATACCTGAACGTAAAGGTTGGGTTATTAAAAATAAGCCAGGTAGATTTTATATGTTATTTTATTTTTTTATTTTTTTGTATTTTCTTAATTTAGATTTAGATGACAAAAAGAAAATAGATTTTGTTTAAATGTTTTGTTTTTTGATTCTTAATTTTAACTCTATGGAATATAATGTGATATATATATATACTTGTTTGTTGTTTCTTTTTTTTTTGCATCTTTTTCTAGATAATCATGTCAGATGAAGTTGATGATTTATCATTTCCAAATGCAGTTATTACTCGATTGATGAACGAAGCTGTAAATATTCAAAAATTTAATTTTATTTGTTAATTTTTTTATTTTTTATTTTAGTTAGATGGTTCAACAACTATTTCAAAAGAAGCTCGAACAGCTATGTCACGTGCTGCCTTAACATTTATATTATATATTAGTACAACGTATGTACTTATTTTAATATTAATAATAAAAATCTATTATTTATTTTATTTATTTTTTTCATAGTGCTAATCAATATGCTTCAAATGCTAAACGTAAAACAGTAACAGTTCAAGATATATTTAAAGCATTACAAACTAATCAATTTGATATGCTTATTGAACCATTACAACAAGCATTAAAAGGTTAATTATAAATGAGTATAAAAATTTCAAATGAATTTTTATTTGATTTAGATTATCAAGAACAAATTCGAAAAAAGAAAGAAGAAACATTAAAACAAAAACAAAATCAATCAGAATTATCTATTGAAAATAATGAGGAAGATGATAATAATAATAATGAACTTGAAACTGAATAAAAAAAACAGATATTTTTGTCAGATAATCATATATTAACATTTATTATTTTTTTTTCTCTTTATGTTATATATCAATGAAAATTAAAACTATTTGAAAAAAAAAAAGATATATTCTTTATTTACATTCTTATTTCAGATGCTATTCAATAATCGATAAATTCAAACATATTGAATTAACATGAATAGATAAAGGTGTACTGATAACTTCTACAAAATCAGTAGGTTTTATTTTTTCATTCTTTGTTTCGTATAAAACAAAACAAAAAAAAACGTGTCGTCTTCTTTTTACCAAAATAAAAAAAAAAGTAACCAATAATATCGATCGATATTATTCAATGAGTATGTCTCATGCTTAATGTTTTTGTCGAAAGAGGCGTTGTATTTAATCGAGACTGGGTTTATATAAATCTGTTCAAGGTTTTCGATGTTAATATTATTTATTTCTAAGTATAAGTTAATTTTCAATAAATTTAAAGTTAGTAGAACTTCTGTACAAGCTTATAGACAAAAAAAATGTAAGACAAACCTATCAATGCTTATGTCGATCTTTGATATACGAAAAAAAAACAAAGATTTTTTCAAGTGATCTTTAAAAAATCATTGAGTTGAAACTGAGTGCTCAGAACTCTTTAATGATCTCTGTTATATTACAACTGAATGAGTGATATCTTCACTAAATGAAATTTTTGTTATTCTAGTTTTAATAATATCGAATATTTCAAAGTTATTATAAACATTTATTGAAAAATCAAAATGTCAATTACCAGTACATCATCAATGTCTGGTCGTGAAAATAAAGTTGTTCCCGGTAATGAAATAAAATTTTATGTAATTAATAAATTATTCGTTTCTTTTTTTTTCGATTTAATAGTTTTTCCTTGGTTTGGTATGGATATTGGTGGAACATTAGTTAAACTTGTTTATTTTGAACCACTTGATTTAACAGCTGATGAAATTCGAACTGAAGGTGAAATTTTAATGAATATTCGTCATTATTTAACATCAAATCGTGCTTATGGACAAGATGGTGTACGAGATCATACACTTGAATTAAATAATATACAATTAGGTGGTCGTCGAGGAAATCTTCATTTTATTCGTTTTCCAACATCAAAAATGCCAAATTTTATTGAATTATGTGCTATGAGACATTTACATACCTTAACATTTGAAATATTTGCAACAGGTGGTGGTGCTTATAAATTTGAAAAAGAGATTGTTGAAGTAAATTTTAGTTTATTGTTTATAAAAAAAAAAAAAAACGAAATAATTCTGTTTTTTTTTTGTTAATTCTAGAAATTAAAAATAAGTTGGTATAAATGTGATGAACTTGATACATTAATAAAAGGTTTAAGTTATTTAAGTAAACTTAATCCACAAGAATGTTTTTATTATGAAGAACCACAAAATGAATCTAATCCAAATAAACATCCATTTACATTTGATATTAAACGTCCATTTCTTTTAGTTAATATTGGAAGTGGTATTAGTATTTTACATGTTGATTCAGAAAGAAATTATCGACGTATAACTGGTACAAGGTTAGTTATGACAATGTTCTAATCAATTGATGATATGATTTATTTATTTATTTTTTTGTATATTCTATATTATAGTATAGGTGGTGGTACATTTTTGGGTTTATGTTGTTTATTAACAGGATGTTCAAGTTATGATGAAGCTATTAAATTAGCTAGTGAAGGAGATAGTACAAAAGTAAATTTAAATTATTTGCAAAATTATTTTTTCTTATTGATTTATTGAATAGGTTGATAAATTAGTTAAAGATATATATGGTGGTGATTATGAAAGATTCGGTTTACCTGGTCATATTGTAGCTAGCAGGTAAAATTTAAAAGAGATTATATGTATTTAGAGTATACAAAAAAAATAATATTCTATATTTTTTCAATATTTGATCATTCTTCTACTAATATGATAATAATAAAATTGCGATAAGAGCTATTTGTTATGATATTTGATAGTAATATTAGATTACATTTTGTCTTTAATATCTAGCCATCTATACATATTCAAGTGTAGAAACTCAAAAACAAGTTCATCAAGTCTTTATTTTATTAAATGTTCGAACTAATTTCGTCCTGATTATTGACACACTCAATTGAATGCATTTATTGAACGGTTTTCTATATTCTTATAAATCCAAAGAATGTTTAGAGCACGTTATAACGATCTAGAATTGTTTGAGTAATTAAAAATCATATGGTGTTAGCACACGAAAAATTACTTAAATAAAAAACTTGATAAATTTTTTTCTATAGTCTAATATGTATAGATGACTAAACATTGAAGACAAATACTGATCAAATATTACCGTTACATTTTATAATAAATAGCTCGTATCGAAATATTATTATTATTAGTTGAAGAATGATCAAATATTAGAGAAATGCAGAATATTGTTGTTACTATCGGACTATAAAGTAAGAGGATTTCTTTTAAAAAAATTAATTTATCTTCGCCACTTTTTTTTGCTATACCCTAAGTAGAAATTCATAATTGAATACCTCTAGAAAATAAGCAGATAATGCACATAATACATATATGTAGATATGGGTCTTTTCTCTGTATCTACACTCTCATCACCGGCTCAAGCCCATATTTCAATGTCACTGAATCTTCTCGTATGTATACTTGTTTCAAATAAAAAATGCTTGGATATAAAATCTACTACATCGAGAATGATAATGAATCAATCACAATGAATAATCTTTATTTATATATTGTTCATGTCTAATACTATAATGATCAACAATCGTGTTTATTACTTTTTTTCTTTTTGTATGATATCATGGTTTGATTCGTAGATGTAACTAAATTTATTTCAGCGCATAGCGAATGAGATTTTCAGTCTATTTTTCTAATCATCATGATATGATACATGTCATTGCTTGAGTAGGTTTTACTATTTATTTTTTGTGTTCTACATTATGAAATGCTTTTCTTAAAAATATTTGATATATTATAGATTCTTTTTTTAAATTATCTAATATCAAAATTCATATGATAACAAGTAAGTATATTAGATGTAGTTCATTGCAATTTTTATTGCTCTTTGTGACTTTAATCGATGAAAAATAAGAAGCTGCTAGATAATGATATTGCTATTGTGTATTTTTTGATGATTCATCGAGCTTAATCTTTATGCTAAAACTAGTTAAACTTGTAATAATGACATGAAGTTGTCTGTTTTATGCTATTTTTTTGTATAATATGAAAAAAAAAACTTATATTTTTTTTAATTTATTTCATATACAAGCATTTCTTATCAATAAACAAGTATCTATATGCATATGTATATAGTACGTAACTCGTGCTATACTGTAATAATATTAAATAAATCTTCATAAATGAATAAACAACACTCAAAGTTATATAAGACTTGTGACTCGTTTTGTAACTGTCATTCATTAGTTTAAATCAAAGAACATAAATAAATAGTACTTGTTTTGAATGTATACAACTAAAACTATGCATTGATATTCTTGCTGACAATCAAAGCTGTACAAGTACAGATTTTTCCGGCATCAGAGTAACGACTAGAGTTACCAATAGATAACTTTTTCAACCTGGTGTGCAAACTTTCAGGAGGATAGTCTCGGTCATATATTCAGTTTCTCTCAATTAAAATGATTCTCCTTCACTAAATAGTAAATCAAAACATATAGAACTATGCAAAAAAAAAATACAGTCTTATTTATACGAAGAATTATACTTTCAAATCATTTCTAATTTCATCAGTACACTGTTCTATTACATTAAAAACTATGTATCATCAGAAAGAAATTACACGCATCAAAAAAACAGAAAATACTATTAATGTCGGTTAGAAACATTTGTTTCTCATCGTCGCCTATTGAATTACATATTCATTCTTCTTATTCATTGAGACATATTCTTGACATTTTCCGAGTTAGATGACAATTTAAAATCTTCGAAGTTAAAGCTAGTAGTTATTATTTCTTCTTACTATTTTCGCAAATGAAAGTTAAAGACCACATAATGTCTTTGACTTTCTCTCCTTTGCATATAGTTTTGAATTTGAATATTTTTAGTTTCGGTCATATGAATTTATCAGAAAAACGTGAACAAGCAACCAAAGCTGATTTAGCACGATCAACATTAGTAACAGTTTTAAATAATATTGGTTCAATATCAATAATGTGTGCTCGAACTGAAGTAAACGAAATCTATTGAATTTCTTTTTTTTTTTTCATTTGATTGATATATGACTTGGTCTAATCATGTATAGAATGTTGATCGAATATTATTCAGTGGAAGTTTTTTACGTATTAATGATTTATCAATGCGAATATTAGCTTATGCTATGGATTATTGGTCATGTGGTCAAATTAAAGCTATATTTCTTGAACATGAAGTAAGCAAAATGAAATAAGTTATTTATTTATTTTTCTTTTTTCTAGGGTTATTTTAGTGCTGTTGGTTGTTTAAGAAATTTTATGATGGACGCAAATGGTAGTGAAACTGATTTCACTCATTCCTTGCAACATTGATTCGTTTTTTAAAATAATATTGTTTTTATGTGATAACTTTCAAAAAAAAGAAATTTGATAAACCACCGTATTGTTTTGTTTTGTTTTGTTTTATGGAAATGTATAATGGTTTTAACATTTGTGCTATCTATTTGTTGAAGATTTAAAACAAAACAAAAAAAACACATGGTAGATCTTGTAAGTTTCTTCCATATTTTTTGTTTTTTGGAATGTTGTTCGAAACACTGGGTACCGAATAACATGACAGGTAAATTTTAATTGTTTTTTTTTTTTTTATAAGTTTTATTTTGTTTTAATTTTCGAAGAACTTGATCTACGGTTAAAAGAACAATTGATGGGACAACCACTTGCACATAATCTTATACTTAAATCTATTAGTTCACATATTAATACTGAACATCCATCGAAAGCTCTGGTGCTTTCTTTACATGGAAGTACTGGTACAGGTAGGCATTATAAAGATTGTATTTTTTTTTTGTAAGAGTTCATTTATTGTTTTGTACATGTATTGAATGCATATGTAGGTTGATCTTTTCTTAATGTTGTTAATCTAAACACAATAGCTCATAAAATCGTTTGCTAAAGTTTATTTTCATTCTTTTTCTAAGAAGAGGGTATTTGAAAAACTCTAAACTAATATTTTCAGCTACTAGAATTTGCTAATCGAATTCTGTTTGAATTGTACAGAATGAATTATTTTTTAATGCTCTGTCTGATTTTTTCTGTTAGAGGAGATCATTCTTGTGTCTTCCGTAAAGATTAATGGATCACTGTGAAAAGACTGCACAGATGAAAACGATATTTTCTATGTAGATTCTTATAAGTGATTAGGGTAGTGAAAAAAACTTGAAAATACATCTGGATAAATAATTTTGAAAGCTTTTCTTCAGTTAGTTCTTGTTGTTCTTTTACCTTTTGAATGGTTTTGTTATGAATTAAACAAAACCTATATAAACGATATAAAAACAAAAAAGATTTGGTTATAGAAAATGTAGATTACCAGTGCTATTAAATATAAGAGTTGAAAACAAGGTGATCGATTTTCTTATCTATTATTTTATGGATCAATTCGTGATTATCGTTTGGTTTTGTGTTTTTTGTTTTTTTACAAATTATGTGTTTCTAACTATCAGCGATCTCTGCATTGGCTTTAATAAGCATCTTTACGTATTGTTAAAATTCAGTAAAGTATGAATTGATAAACATTGTAGTTAATATTGAATTTACTAATAGTTGAAAATTCTTACGATTTTATCAATATTTTTTAATTATTTTTCACATAGGAAAGAATTTCGTTGCTAAACATATTGTTGAAAGTCTTTATCGGAATGGTTATAAAAGTAAATATGCTCGACTCTATGTTGCTTCACGTGATTTTATGCATCATGATGAAGAACATCTTCAACAGTATAAGGTATGTTAATAACGTAAACTTAATTGGATGAAACCCATTGACCTATCATAGTATTTTTGTTTTTTATATACACACTTTTTTTTGCATATAGGACCATATAAAACACGACATTGAAAGAGCAACAAGTGGTTGTCAATATGCAACATTTGTTTTTGATGAGGTTGATAAAATGCCTATGAAATTACTCGAAACTATATTATTTTATATTGACTTTCATTCTCCTACTTATGCACAACCTATTGATTTTCGTAAAACAATATTTATATTTTTAAGGTAAAATGCTATATATTTAAAAATCGCTAGAAAAAAAAGTCAATTGCAATATTTTTACATAGTTCGATAGAGCATAACGAAGTCTATTAGAATATATCTATCAAAAAATTCTTAAGAAATAATAAAAAGGGTGTTTCAAGGTCGGTAAGATTAGATGTGGAAGAGTCGATGACTCGAAAGACCGAATATTGTTTAAACTGAATTATTTCGTAGTTGCATTTCTGAAGAATATCTAATCTTTCATAAATGATATGGTTTTTTTATTTGACAATTTGCTTTTTCCAAAAATTTTTCTTCTCGGATAATATGGTTTTTTTTTCGTCTAAAAGAGCATATCTAAATTCGTTAGTTGAATGAAGCTTTGTTACTAATTTTTGAAACATGAACCTTATCTTCTCTTAGAAAGTAAGAATTTACAAATTAGATAGAATACAACAATCTTCTTATGATTATCGACAGCAGTTATATTGTGTTTCACATATTAATCATGCGATGTTTGTACTAACAGCTTTTTTTACGATCAGTTTTATCCTATAGTCTTATACGAGGTGAATTTTGATAGAAAGTATTTTTTTTCTAATAATATACATATATGCTATTGTATGAAGGATCTTAAAAGTCGTATAATTTTTGCATGAAAAGCAACCCCTTTCATAGTCAAAAATTTCACTTATGATCATAGTTTTTGACAGTGATATGAATGAAACTGGTTATTTACAACGTCACTCAAGTGTAACATTCAAAGGATCAAACAATCCTAGTTTTGTTAGTCTCATACAAAGGAAGAAAAAACATCTGTTCTTTCAATGATATTCCTTATAAATTTTTTTTTTTATTCTTATAGATCTTATCGAACTATGTAAAAATATCATTATTGATTTTTCTTTGATCAATTTAAAACTAACTAATTACTTGAAAAAAAATAAAATCTTCATTTTAGTAATTTGAATTTATTCTTTAGTAATACAGGTGGCAAAGATATTAATGTTATTGCTCAGAATAATCATTTTGCTTCTATACAACGTAAAGATTATAATATAACTGAATTTCAACGAGCTCTTGCAAATGCTGCATTTAGTGAACCAGGTTTTTTTTATTTTTATTTTGTTTTTGCATAAAATTTTCTTTCTTTTTGTTTTTATATGAAAGGTGGATTATGGCATGCATCATTAATTAATCGACATTTGGTGACTTTTTTTGTACCATTTCTTCCACTTGAACGTACTCATATTCGTACATGTATTCAACGACAACTTCAATTAGCATATAAAAATGATCAATATGAATATACATTGTCTGATAATGATATTATTGATCATGTTCTTGATTTAATTGAATTTGCACCACCAGATTCTTTACTTTATTCTGTCTCAGGATGTAAAAAAGTTCAACAAAAACTTGATTTTATATTAGAAAGTCATCGGATGATAAAACCAAAGAAATCTATAGAAGAATTTTGAATGAATGAATGTTTATGAGTCGTTATTTGGCTGTGATTACATGTTATTATTTTTTTTTTGTCTGTGTTTCTCTACTTGTGATTTTTTTTGTATTTCAAACAATCACGCATCATTGCACAACGCTCTTTTTTTTTTTTTACTTTTCTATAGTTATTGCAGATTTTTTTTCTATTTTTCAGTATGAATAATATGAGTGTTAAACAACAACAGTTTGAATCATTGAACAGTGAAGTAAGTTTAGATTTTAAATATAAAATATAATGAAATAAAATTGTTCTTTTACTTTTTCTTTTTATATGTTTTGTATAGATACAAATTTTACAGAAAAAATTAGACAGTAAAACAAAAGCATTTGCAATCTTAATAAATGAACTTGAAACATTAAAACATGAACGTGATCAATTTAAATCACTTGTCGATAGT
>CAJNOP010000202.1:146224-169782 GCA_905250075.1 Rotaria sp. Silwood1
TCCTAAGCTTACTAGATCTATCTATTGTGAAAGTATCAGTCAAAGCAGTGAGACCGATTGAACAACGTTGGTCGCAGCTTATGTGTGATGCCTCTTAGTGATTCGACACAGACGACGGAGTGAATCGGGACTTGAAAACCTCAAATCTGATACTTACTTGATTTACATCAAATGAATATCAAAATGAGGTAACAAAACGAAAGAGTATGTTTCAAAAAGATCAAGTTTATCTATGAAGAAGCTCTTTCACTTAAGTTTCAAAATTGGATATACATTCTTTTCTAAATTTCTGTCGACTTGTGATATACACACTCTAATGAAAAATATTCTTCGTCATTTAGAAGAATTTTTTGCGATTGGAACTTAACAAAATAGCAAATCAATTGTGTCGGCATGGTTTAAATTTCGTCGAATATAATTGTGTCTACTCTTAAAAGAAAAATTTTCTCGAGAAAATAATCTTTCGTTGTTCATTTGAGAAAAAAGCTTATTAATGAATGAAATGTGCAAGTTAGCTAATTATTATGGTCCATTCACTATTGTACGATCATTCATTGTATTGATTCAGTCTTGATAAACAATTGAATATTGAGAGCTTGATTTTTCATGCATACCTTATCTCGTTTTTCATTTTCTGTATCTTCTATTGTAACAATCATGTCAAAATGTAGAAGAAAACTTGGCATCAAATTTAAATCAGCATCGTCTTGCAAATCATCCCATCAACTCTAAGTTGGAATAGTTACTGCCAAAATACTTCATTGTGAATTGAATTTTGTTGTTATACTAGCCTACCATGAAATTCTTGATTCAAGATTTTTGTTCGTCGTTCTTGGAGGAATAGAGATTGTTTTTTGTTCTATTGCTCTATGAATTTTATCAAATTCATTAATAAAACCAAAACCACCATCAGCTAAGACCATAGGAATAACTAGTTTCTTCGTATATAGGCTTAAAGTACAAAAAAAAATTGTTTTTCCTATAAAAGTGGTGAATTACTGAAGAATGCATTGCTTTTCCAACTAGTTGACTCTTTTAAATAAACAAACATTGGTAGCATTAGATCTTATAGAGTGAAAAATACCACAAGGTTTACAGTGATATAGATATTATTGAATGCTTAATCCAGTGGCGCATCCAGAAATTTTAAAGCATGAGCTGTTCCCAGTTAAATTATTTTGCGCAGTGGACAGTATTACGCGATTAAAACTAAACTAGACTACAGTTTTTTTTGTACTCTCTGTTTCAGAAATGTAGTCTTCAATTTTCAAATATTTGGATATATTTCGTCAAAAAGTGTAAATAAGCACATATAGAACCATCAGCAAATTAAAGTGGAATAACGAGTATTTAAAAAAAAATAATCGATTGACCTTTGTGGATCACATCATTAGATCGCAAGAAGATACAATATGTTAAAATGATACCATTTAAATCTTTGTTGATTTATGTATATGAAGACAAGAAAAAAATTTACGTATTATTTTAAAATTATATACAGATAAAGCATTATTTTATAGGCTTGGAGATTAACATCTTGGTATGCATGAAATATTTTTTAAAATATTGATTAGAGAGAATTAAAAAGAATCGTTGAGTACTAAAAAATTCAATTCAATTGATTATGTAGACAGTGCGACAATATTTAGTCAGTTAACGATTAAACAAGGTTACTCAATAGCTTAGCGTCATCTATGTCATAAGAAACTACATGTGTTCTGTTGTTTTTTATTTAATTGTAATAATCAGAGAGGATTTTGCTTAAATGAAATAAAATAATGGATGACATTTATTTATTAATGTGTTTAAATTTAATCTAAGAATTAAAAAGACAATGAGCCAAGCGATTTATGATTCAAGACAAGGTTTCTAAGAATACAAAAAGTGTCTTTTTTAATGATTTTTTTTTGTCTAGGTGGTTTTCGTGTATTTATTGGTAATTTGGGTTCACGTACAAATGTATCTGATCTTAAACAAGAATGTGAACGATATGGATCGGTAATTGATTGTTGGGTAGCACGGTAAGTAATGATAAGTACCGTTCTTCTAATATTATGTATTACCTAAGAGAAAGAGAAAATTGTTTATTTCAAATTCCGATCTTTCAGTTGTGCTGGTCGGCAAAAAAAAGCAGCAGCATCAGCATCATTCTACACTTCTACTACGTTTTTTTTATCTTCTTCTATACGTCGCAACAAGTTTATGAACGCGTCGTTATCTTAACTTCTTATGCATTTCTTCTCTTCTAAATCTTCCTTTCCTGCAAAATAAAAAAAAACGTATTGTTCACTTTTCGTCTATTCTAGCAATCCACCAGGATTTGCATTTGTACTTTTTAAATATGGTGAAGATGCTGTTTCAGCTGTTCGAAGTAAGTTTATCTTGAAATACATCATTTTTAGTTTTTACTTAAATTATATTTAGATATGGATGGACGGTAAGTAGAAGAAGACAACGAAGAAAATTCAATGTAAATTATTGATATTTAGTATGGTATGTGGACAGCGTGTACGAGTAGAACATGCCAAAGCACGTTCAATATATCCTCGTAATGCACCAACATATGGTGGTTATCATGGTGGAGAGTAAGTGATGTGTTTCATACTCTGAATGTAGGGTAGAAATCGAACGGTTTTCGAGATTTATCTAGATTAATCAATTAATAGTATTTTTATACATTTGAACTCTATCAAAAGGGGGTTATCTGTACAGAATGTTTAAGTGAAATTCGGAATTTCTAGTTTGTCTCCTCTGAAAGTCCAGTAGAGATCCAGCTTACCGAACATATTCAAGGTTCAGATCCTGTGAAATCGGAATCGGATAATTACTCTGAAGATAAGAAATACTCTTTTTCATGTTGTTATATTACATGACTAGCGTGCTCTACATATATCTCCAATGAGTAGAGCCTTTCAGGGCCTAGAATTTAGCAGACAGCTCCAACATCCAATACGAAAAAATTTAGAAAAAACCTCCTTTTTCAAATATACTGCTCATTTTTTTATGAAATAGCACAATCCCTGCAGAATCAAATTATGAAACACTATGTAACTACTTTTGCTAATCACAAGAGGTTACTTGATTCTCCAGAAACACAATTAGGAAGTACTATAAATATTAGTCTCAGACTAGCGCTTGTCGTGTGTTTGGGAAGAAGTCGTAATATCCACTTCATATGTGTTTTTCAATAATAATTCTTTAAATAAATAAACACATTTCATCAACAACAAGCAAAAATCTAAACTATTGCAAAAGTTATTGTTTTCTAAATATATTCGATTTTAATGAGCAAACAATAGTAAAAACAAAAAATGAAGTTCAAAACTATACTAGAAGAGAAGTTGAAATACTTTGTATGAAACGGTACACTCAATCGAAAGACTAAACTTGCTGATAAACTCTTCAGAACGATCTCTAAAAACAAGATGCTAATAAATCTCTCATAAAATGAACACGATAGGAGCAAAGAACATGAATAAATTGCTTAAGATTACGAACTCACAATAGAGTAAAGCTACAATGATTGATTTCTGTGTTATTATCGTTCTAGTGATGATTATCGTGATAGTTATGACAGTGGTCGAGATGATGATCGACGGTAGGTTATATTCTTCGATGAATATAATTATTGAAGTGTAACATTTTTTTTAGACGTCGTCGTCGTCGTTCACATGATCGGTAAAATATGCATCTTTCTTATTTTGAATAATAACGAGTTTTCTTTTCTCCTAGTCGTTCACGATCTCGTAGCAGTAGTCGAGAACGTTCAAAAAAAAAGTAAATTAAACTATTCGCTTTTCTTTGTCATTCTAAATAACAAAATATTTGATTAGATCATCTCGTCGTCGGCATAGTAGTGATGATTCAAGTCATGAACGTAGTTCTCGACGCAAACATAAGTATTTATTAAAAAAGAAAATATAACTGATGATGACCTTCTTCAATAAAATTTTCTTTAGAAGTCGTTCACGTGATCGAAGTGATTCAGATGATTCAAGTAGTAATCGTGATAAAAAACGTTCTGGACGTCGTCGAACAAAATCAAAAACACCAAATGATAAAAAGAATAATCATTCCAAACGTCGTTCATCACGATCAGCATCGCAAGATAAAGATACTGATGATGATCAAACATCTAATCATTCGAAAGACAGTTCATCATCATCAAGACATGACCATGATGATGATGATGAAGATGGTGATAAGAAAAGTGATCGACGAGTAAGAAAATTTTATTTAAAAAAATATTTTTAATCTATTGATATTTTAGAAATCATCACATGGTAAATCTGATGATGAAAGTGATACAAGTGATAATGAAAATAAAAAAATGAATCGTCGTAATTCAACAAATGATGCTATGGATGATGATAAACAAGAAAATGAATCAAAACTTTCAAACATTGAAAGTAATAATTAAAATAACATGATTTGAAAAAAAAAAGAACTTTTCGTTTTCTTTTTTTCCTTTGTTTGTTGTGTTTATTGAAACATTAGCGAGACACAATTTAGATAATCATTTTATTTACTTTAGATTAATTTGTGTTTATAATTTTTTTTTAAATTATTTTGTTCGACTCTCGTTCACGTTTGAGTTTATGTTTTGATCATGCAACAAACAGATGGTGGTTTTTTAACAATAAAAATTTTCATATATCAATCATGAAACAAAGATTTTAATCAAATAAGAGAGTTTTAAATACATTACCAAATCATATACAAAGACTAATGTATAATTTGAAAGAATTCAACTGTGAAAAATTGCGAAACACAATCTACCTACTATTACTAATAAAGGATATTATAAAACTGTAGTAATTAGCATGGCGTTTCAATGTCCACGACTGAGTGAATCCTATGGATTAGCAAGAGCAGTGACATTCAAAACATTTTCTTTTGAATACTATCGCAGAAGTTTTTGAGTCGTGATGGATATCTCTATGACCTGACGACACTCAGTGATGTTGTAAACTCATGTTGAAAAACCATATACATACAGACAAGATCTTTGATAGATCAAAGAATATCAATCTATTCTTTTTTCGTACACGAAATTAAACGACGATATGTATGCTTACTGGAATTTATTTGTCATAATACAAACAAAAAAAAAGACATAAATTGGTTGTTACAGTTTGGTTGTCATTGTCCAATCTTGTTCAAGATGTTGAAGCCATCGAAACATTAAATCAAATGCTTTTTCTCGAACAGATTGTTTCGATAAGAAAATATCATGTATAGCATTTTCAATTTCATAAACTGTTACATGCGAGCCAATCATAGCAGCAACACGTCGCATAGCTTTTACATCAAGTATAAGATCAACTGAAAATAAATTATTCATTAGATATAAACTGAAGAACAAATATTGTGGATTATTTTGATTTAAATTTATTTGCTGACACGATTCAAATAGTAGTTTTCTATAAAATAATTATGTTATTGGTAGAAAAGTATGTTTTGCAAATCAGTCTATAACTAATGCTTCAATAAAAAGAGCATTGAAAGTTGACAGAATTCATCTTACAAAGAAATTACCCCAAGTGATAATCAATGTTTAAACTCATATTGAACTTACAGGTAGATCTTAGTGAGAATAGCAAAAGTCTACAATAGTTTGTCTCCGTTGGTCTTTGTCTTTACGTGATGATCAGATTACTGAATTTTTCGATTCATTTTTAAACATTTCTTAGAAGATTAAATAACAGAGTTTTTATTCAAAATCTTGTCTATAAATAGATCTAAACACTCTTAGAATACCCTAAAATTCTTTCGTCAAAATATTGAATTTCTAAAAATAGGCCTTTGTCACAGATATATCATAAAGATCGAGTTTATTTGTCAATTCAATAACTCAACAAAGGAATGTTCTTTTCATTTGAAACTTTCAGAATATTCTAAAAATTGATTAAAACTATCTATAGACAAAACTTTGAATAAAAACCCCCTTAATTGATATAAGACGAATTTCGTTCACTTTTTAATGCTTTTTCCATTGATGTATTAAGTTATAAACTGATTTGCAAAATATACTCTTTACTATTAAAATAATTATTTAGTAATGAGAGAAACCAAATCTATGAAACATTCACAACCTAGCTTTATAACTCATTGTGAGAATTACAGAAGTCACTATTCGACTGATTTCAATACAGAACAAAAAAAGTCTTATACCTGCTGCATATTCATCACGCCATGTTTTGTTTGCTCTCATCGAACGATTTGAACACATAAATAAAACTGGACATTTTACTGTAATTCGTCTTTTCACTAAATCTTGTTGAACTCTATGCACAGCAGAAAAAAATGAACCATGTAATCGAAGTTTATCTATTGGTTTTTTATTTAAATCAAAATTCCATTCGCCTTTATCTGATACATGTATTGATCGACCATACCAACCAGCATCTACATCTTGAGATTTATGTAGGTTCATAAGAATACGTATAAGTGCTGATTCAATTGGAGTCGATTCTATTGTAGCCAAATATGGACTAGTGAGAATAATAGCATCAATATCAGCATGTCTTAAACCAGAACATGCATATTGAATAGCAATAAGACCTCCTATACAACTTAATATAAAATATGAATTACATTTCTTTTTTATTTTTCTTACCAGTTGAATGTCCAAGAAGCAATATTTTTCTAGTTTTAGTCTTTGATTCTTTAATTATATGTTCAATTGAAAGTGTAATTTCTTCATCATATTCACGAAGATCAGTACAATAATGTTTATATTGATCATGTTCAGGTGAAATTATCGATCGACCACATTTACGCATATCAAGAGCATAAAAATCATAACCTTGTTCTAAGAAACGTATACAAACATGGTCACTGTAATCAAAATAATATATATATCACAAAAAAACAACCAAAATTACTCACTGAAAATAATAATCAATATATCCATGTAGATAAAGAATTGCTTTATATAAATGACTATTATTATTATTTGTCGTTCGAGCATGTAATAATGTAGCTTTATTGGGACCAATTTTGTCCGATTTTAAATTAAAAATAGTGGTTTCATATTCTACAGTTGGTATTTGTGCCATAACGTTAAAATGTTTTACTTTATGTTTGAAATTTACCGACGGATTTTTTTTTTAAAAAAAGCAACAAATAATTTTTGTTTTTGTTAAAAAGAATTACTCATACACGCGTCAATACAAGATATTGTGCTTGATGTTGGCAATCATCCAAAGAATAAAGAAAAAATAGCAAACAATGTGATTAATAGTGAGCTGTATTCGACTATCTACGAAAAGCAACTCACGAAGGAAGAAACAAAATAAATGATTCGATGTACAAAAAAAAACATAATAATAACTCTAAAGAAAATACAGAAAGGATGTAATCGAAAGTAGACTTTAATTATGTTTTTACTTTTTCACAGAAAACTTCGATACTATCTCGAATAGATTTAAAAACAACTTGTGTTTTACTTTTTTTTCTTGATGACAACAGATCGTGGTCACGGTGAGTTGCATTCAAGTATCAGTTTATGTTGTTTTTTCGTAATGGCGCATTTCTTTTCATAAATCTTTAACAACGTAAAATATGATATTTCGATGTTTGATGAATAAAATAATGCATGTTTATAATGTGCATGTGAGCGACGACGCCAGCAATATTCATTAAGACGAGGCTCAGGCGCCAAAATGTTAACATATCAAAAGATGTAGTGAAATTTTTCAAATTTTTTGGTTCATTAAGAATTTTACGGTCAGAATCGAGTTTGTGAATTCGCCATTGATAACAAGAACATGCATCATTTTGTACAAAATATTCCATCCATATTCTATTGTGATACCAGCTTGGCTGATATGAAAGTTTTTTGATAATTTATTGAATAAGTTGTTAATTTTAGTTGAACAAAAGAATCATGATGTGACGTATTGATATCATCTGGAAATGTTGTTTGATCATCAGAGAACAGAGACAAGGAAGAAAGGTTTTAAAATTCAAATAATGATAAACAAAATGACAATAATTTTCAATTCTATTCGTGCTTCATCTGTGCATGGCTTTCCATTAGAAACAAAAAATTCTGTATAGTCAGACGTTTATCAAGATGCATTTCTAAAGATTGTAATTTTGGCATGATTGCAGTAGACAATTAATTGACAACTGGTCAAAAATCTCTACAATTCAGAAAATGATTTGTTGCAATACAACCATGACAGATTATCAATTTTCTGTCAAATTAACAGTTTTGGATGGGCATAGCCTACCCTTGATGTCACTACTGATCCGTATGATAAAATGCTTGAAACAACCGAATGAAAAGCAATGATATATGTTATTTTTTTATCATTAACATTGCAAACAAAGAATGAAACAAGCAGAATTTTATCAAAATCTTTTCAATTGAGATAAGAACACCCATAAGCACGAGAACAAAAGAGAGAAAAACTCCTCATTCTATGCAAATTTTAACGCTATGTACTCGATTCATTGGATAGCTGTTGGACTCCTCTTCGTAGGATATATCAGTTTTTCATCAGCAACAATTTACTATGCACTAGAACCATTTCGACAGTAAATATATTTAACTATCAAACTATGTTTCTTTCATTTATTTATTTCTAATAGAGACAAACCTCCCCTATATGGAAGTATCTATGCATATAATTCTCAATCAACAACATTTCGGTTTTATGCAAACTTCTCGTTTTATATTGATGATAATGCAACATATTTATATGATTTTGAATCTGGACCTATTGCTGTGACAAATAATAGTCTATCTACAATATATTTTCCTATTCAATGTAATAACGCCTATCAACGTTTATTCTTAATAGCATATAATATGCAAAATAACACCTATCAACAAAGTTCATGGACTTTAAAAAATGGAATTTTTCATTCTCTTCATTATGATCCACTTCGTCAACGTTTATTTGGTTTACGTGATCATGAGCTATTTACACTTATTATAGAAGAATATAATCTTACAACATTAAATCCAATTAAAGAATATACAAGACAAAATGGTAAAAAATATGCATATCCTTACGCTTGGTGTTCAATATTTGATTATGAAGAAAATTGGATTGTTGAAGTTCGAACACGTTTAGAAAGTGCAACATTCAATGCATATTTTATTAAAATGGATCTAAATCTTATTGATAAAAAAAAAGATATTGTTACAGAATTTCGTTTATTACCAGATATTCAAAACCTTTGTACAATGACGTATGATATTGAAACTAAAATTGCACTTGTGACATGGCAACATGGAGCAATAAATCAAAATATTGTTATGATGTATATGAATCCTTATACAGGTGAATTTCGAAATGAAACATTACTTTTAGAAACTGGTTTAGGATATGAAATAGATTCAATTAAAGCTGTTTATAATAAAAAAACAGGTCACGTTTTATTTATGATTGATAAAGAAGCTGGAACACATACACAAACACAACAATGGATGGTTATTGTAGAATTTCATACAATGAAAATAATTGAAAAAAAACAAATCGATACAATTAAGAATGTGTACTATTGGGAATTTTTTCTTTTATAGAAGAATTTAAGTTTGAGACTTTAGATAAAATAATAAAATATTTTGAAATTAGTCTTTAGATGAATAATGTACAGTTGACTGTAGTTTGAAAAGTGTCGGAACATTGTAGGAAATCAGCAGCTGGAATCTGATGTTTTGATTCTATGGACGAAATTTTTTTATTTCAATCAAAATCAATCTTTAGTTACGATTACCCAGTAGTGTAAAACTTGAATTCAATTGAAATTTCAGTACATACTTCATATCTTCGTTTATTGAATGATATTAAGTTGAATTGAATTATCAGTCAGCTTCATTCCTTTCTGTATTTATTCTCCTTGTCTACAGAGACATACTCTAGTTCAATCATAAGTCTATGTAAAATTGTGAACGAAATCAAAGTAGTGAAAAAGAAACATCTATCCTCAAGAATTAATGTATCCTTTTGAATTGACTTATACTCTCAGAGTTAGGTGCCAATTTGGAACTGTCACAGCTAATGCTAAACTAGAATGGATGAGAAAAATTGGTATCATTAATATACATTACTATCATTTATCACAGAAGATACAGTGAGGTGATGCATTTACAATTCTATTCGCGAAGAAACTTGTATAAAATTAAATAATGCCATTTTAACGTTGATTATAAAGTTTGAAGTAAAACTTGAATTTCAACAAGTTTACCAAAGTTTTTTAAACCTACAATACAACTTCTAAATCAGAACGATCATTACAAAAAAAAATTGGTTATGAGTCATCCCGATCAAAAATTTTGACCTGGCAATTCTGGTATTGTGTATAGAGTGAGAACCAGGAAAAAAGCGGATGTCTGTATATCTATGTATTTCTAGATGTTTCTAAGTATTTTAAGGTATTTCTGAAGTAGAGAAATATTGGAAATACTTGAAAGTACGACATTTCCAGTGTGGTTTAATTATAAGAGTGTCCGTTCTCATATTTGATTATTTTCAACGCATTCTTGCACGAAATAGTGTGTCTGAACAAGTAGTTGAATCTACTTGCTAGTTGCTTTTCTTTGAGACTCGACATATTTTGCCCGAGTTGATAATATAATCTTCTTTCCTTTCATGTTTACTTATTATGATAAGTAAATATAAAAACACACACAACTAGCATAAAATTCAAATGATACAAACAAGTAGAAAAACAAATATAACAAGATAAATGGAGCAGTGACTAAATATGAATGCTGATAGTATGCATAATACAGAATATACATTCAAAAGAAGTTGATATTGGTAGAGGTTTGAAAAAATGTTTTCAAAGAACAAGAACAATCAGTATGTAATTAGGGAGTAGACAATTTGCTTGCAGTTACTTTTCAGTTTTGAGTAATTTCAATAGAAATTTTGCACACTTGATTAGATTGTTTTTTTTTGTAAGTTTTAGCTTTTGACTTGAGCTATAACTTTGTTCTCAACATCTCTTTTCGATTTGCTTGTGAAACATAGTTATGAAGAATAAATGAAAAAGGTTGCATAGCTTTTTCATTTACATTTCATAGCTATGTTAAAGAGAAACGTCAGGAAGAGATGTTGAGAGCAACATTAGAGCTCAAATGAAAAGCTACAAGTGAGCAAAATTTCTATGGAAATTACTCAAGATTGACAAGTAGCTTAAAGTAAATGTTCCATTCCTATAAATAATTGCTTGCAAAGACCTGCATTTTTTGGTCGTTTTGATCGAGTTGATGAGTGAGGTTTGTTATTTTTTTCGTTGCTGCAGGCGCTACTTTTGTTGTTGCTATTGTGGTGGTTCAATTACTATTTATCGATATTGTTGATGGTGAAACTAAAAGAGTGTTCAATCAAAACATTGATGTATTTGATGGTGTCATCGATGATGATGTTGATGTTGCAGCTGATTGTCCACTATCACAGTTTTATTTTTATGTGGTTTATTTTTTTCTCTAATAATTTTTATCATTAAATATTTGATTAATTGTAAAAGTTCATAAAAAATTAGATGGTACCTATCTTGTCTCTTTTAATTCCAATGCTGTTCTAAGACCAGATTTACAATTTATTAATCTTTCTGAATTGGTATTACCATGTGTAATTATCAATGTAACTTGTTCGTTTTCTTTCAGCTAAAGTTCTGTCAATAATAAATTCTCTTTATTGTTATGACACAATTCGGTGATTTTTATCTACAACGTATTCTCTTTGTTCATCCATTGACATTGTACCTGACTGCTTTACAGTTATCGTTGACGTTGGTGTGATTGTAGTTGTTGACGATGATGATAGAGATGAAAATAAATTATTCAGCATAAAATCGTTTTTTTCCGGTATACGTCTATTTGGTTTAATCGATTCTGATTTCAAAGTTCTTATTTCAAAATTGACATGGGCAATGATGATGTTAAAATACATGCACAAACAAACAGCACACACTAAAATAAAATGTGCCACAGTCTGTCTGCTGATTACTCATTCACCATTTTGTTTTTCGCATACAGCTTCACATAGTCCACTTAATTGAACATACTGAACTTATGTATTTTCAAGTTGAGATGAACTACACACTCTTTGTATATTTACAATTGCTAGCAGAAACATGAATTACGTTGACTCCTACTGCCAGAGATTATAAAAATGATGTATAGCTTATCTCAACTGTATTTTCGTATGTTTATTTCTAGATTAGCTACTTTTTTGCACGAATGAGTTGGAACAATCATCATACGAGTGAGAAATCTTGAAATTTGGCACAAAGGAGTCATATTGGAAATTTCTTATATCTAAATTTTTCTATGTGTTTCTATGCATTGCCACGCATTTCTAGAGATATTTCTGAAGTACAGAAATACATAGCAATGTATTTTTCTCTTTGCCACGTTGTCATAAAAAACTGGATAAAAAAGAGTTTAAAATAAAATGTGATTTGAGTAGCGTAAATAAGCAAGAATAGGCTACATACACTTGTTGTATGTAGTGTGTGGCTTATCTTAAATCCTGCAAGCAAGTAGTTATAACATTCATGACATATAAAACGACGTTTCATGACTAGCGCAAGCATACAAGTTAAAGTATATTCTATCTCTGTTTGAACGAATATGTTTTAGTTACACAACCTCAAAAGAAAAATATTCTTGATCACGTTGGCTTTCGAAGACGCATTAATTTAATGAAACATATTATTTTTGACAAAGAATAAGAGCTAATAATACCGTCTAACTATGGAATAATGGAGGACTTAGTAAAAGTTATCAAAAAATCAATTATTACAAGCGAAGTGAAAATTTTCGATTGTCTTTGGATAAATGTAAATTTAAAAAGCCTTTAGAAAAGCGGAAAAAACAACAAACAGAGACTTGATCAGCCAAAATCAAACTAGAAAGGAATCTGATAGGAACTGAATAATATGTCTATTCAGAAGCTTAAAACAAGTCTTAATGAAATCTAATAAAATCCTGCCAAAATTTTTTCGGTTGTTCTCATCAAAATCCTGAGTAGATTCGAGAGTAAATCCTGCATTCACAATTCAAAAAATAATCTGGTCAGAAGTTTAAAAAACTCTCAAGAGAATCTAGTTTAATCGTGAGGAATTCTTCAAACGAGAATTAATATGATTCAGACAGGATCGTGAATTAAATTTGATCAAATCCTTGAGATACAGAGTGCTAAAATATCCTTTCCGGCTTTCTTTAGGAATGATCAGAATTGAGACGTCGCACAGAACGTAGATGCATCTTTATGATAGGCATGATGAAGCCGCTAATATAGATAAAGCATTTTGACATCAGTATTGAGTGAAATAATGTGCACTTGAGATTCGTATCCAAATATGAACCTTAGGTTTTAACGATTTTAGAAACAGCAACAAATGTATAGGTATTTCTTTCAAAAACAAAAGTGATTATAAATCAATACTTGAATCATACAAAAAAGTTTTATTCGATGTTTTTCATGACGAGTGATGTATGCTAGTAAAAAGCAATAGGAATATATATTTGAGTTGTTGAACACTAGAGATTCTTATGCAAACATTTTGATACATGATCAAACGTTATATTTTTCAGAACTATTTACATATATATGCATAAAAACACAACAAGAAATTCGTATTTCTTGAAGTAGTGGTGACGGATTCTTGTTCTCCATGTAGGAATTAAGACTCTTCATTTTGCTATCCTCAAATCTCTTTGTTCTAGCGTTGAGTATACTTTAGAAAGATACTAAAGTGGTCATTGAGATCAAAAAAAGTTGCTGATTTTTTATTTATTCATTTCTCAAATTATACAACAAAGAAAATACACTGTACTTTATTTTTTTAATGAAAGTGTGATATATCAGTCAAAAAGAAATATTGAACTATACCCCGCATGTTTTTATTCTTCAAGACACCTACTTTTTTCGAGTATTGAAATGGATACTATTTATCCCAAGTCATTTGATATTTTTCTCTTTTTAAGACATATTTCCTCGCGTAACAAAATGGAGAAATCGACGGAGTATTTCAACGTATCCGCTTCAATATTCAATATATTAACATTGAGATAACTCTATTTTGGTGGAACAAACTAAAATACACTGTGCTGTTGTTAAGTGTTCTGCTATATTATTTGATAAGGATTCCGCAAATTCTGTTATTTCGAAAGTTTCTAAAAGAGTTGAAGCTCTTCAGATTACTTTTATTTGCTTTCTTTTGAAATATTTTGGTTGATCAAGATGCTCAATCAAGAGACAATGAACTTGTAAGAATTCTATTTCTATCATCGTAAAATTTCAACATGAATCATTCATTCTCTGGAAACTTATCAAAACTATATTGCCGGCTCGAAGAACTACCGCTCTCAATCATAATTACTTAAAATAAAACAACTATTCTCAAAATGAAGCAACTTTCGACCTTTTCTATTAGCATTTCTAGTCACATACTACTAAAATTCAGAAAACTTTATTGTGAAATAAATTTATTTTTCTTGAAAAGTCCAACTTGCACAACGAGCAAAAAGTCAGTCTTTTTATCACACAATGGCCAAAACTATTTAGTCGCCACCGCCACCGCCACAACCACCGCCGCCGCCACAACCTCCACCACCGCCGCAACCTCCACCTCCACCACCGCCACAGCCACCTCCGCCGCAACCTCCACCTCCATCACCACCTCCGCAACTACCTCCACCATCACCTGATGAACCCATGATAGGTACAACTATGACTGCACACGAACTTATGTAATGCGAGTATCTTAACTTATCTGTGGGAACGTTGCTGCCATAATTTACGCTGTATGTCTGCTTCCATTGATCAGCTGTTTTCTGATAAGCATCTGCAAGTGTATTATTGTCAATAGAGTCATTATGATCAAGAAGGAAGCCACATAGTCTTATTGATGTTCTTTGATAAAATGATGGAAATCTCATATGTGTATGCCATATTAAATCAATATCAAATGTCGGTACGATAATTTCACCTTGTTTGGCTAATTTCAAAAATGAAATATAATTTTGTATCATTTGTTCGAACCACTCTCTAGTTAAGTGATTCAAGTTTCTTGAAAATAAATCATGCCTCTTGAATTTTTCAAGAAAATCACGTTGACGAATTACGGCATTCGCCAAATCAAGTGAAGGAACAAAGTTTGTCAGATTCGGTGTTGTCTTGAAAACAGCAATTGAATGGTGCTTTTCATGCTCTTTCATTTTTACCTTTCTGTGCCTTTTATCGACCACATTACGGTCCGATAATTGCTGTGTACAGTCGTCATAATACGCAACTGGATGCAGACGATGAACATGCCAGATCCACTCGATTTGCCATGGAAGTCGTCGTTGTTGACGTCTAGTATTCATTTCTTGACGAGCCATGCGTTGACAATAATCTTCGATAAAATAATTCAATGTTTCTCCTGGTTCCGTCATTTCGGGATGTGCGGCCACTAAACGTAACAATACAATATGATCAACCAAAGCACGATACGAAAATTTAAATCTCTTTCCATCATGTGTAAGAATATGCGCACAATAGCGTGGTGTCGAAAGTGAGTGCGAGCTGCCCATTTGTAAACCTTGCTTTGCAAAACAAATTTTCCGATTTTTTCGATATAACTTTCGCGTACAAAAATAGCAGTTGTGTGTTCAAGTAGAGAAAAAATGACAAAGTTGAAAAGTCTTGTGTTTAACAGACCTATAATCAGATAATACTGTTTATTAAATCAAGCAATCAACACTGGTAATACAGACACTTGATTACAGAAATGGTTTGTCAGTTGAAAAAAATTAAAAAGATACACTGACTAGTTGTAAAGTCATACAATCATTCAGGGCTGTCGCGAAGGGTTAAAGATTGGGGGGGGGTTGAAAAATTTTTCGAATATTTGTCAAAAACTTCTATAAATTATCGGCATTTTGAAAAAAATTTTGGAAATTTTTCGAAAATTTTTCAAGATTTTTGGAAATTTTTCAAGATTTTTGAAAATTTTTGGTGAGTTTTTGAAAGTTTTTCGAAATTTTTTGAAAATTTTCGAAGATTTTTGGAAATTTTTGAAAATTATTCCGAAATTTTTGAGTATTTAATAAAAATTTTTAAAAACCATCAAGGAGAAAAACAAAATTTCCGAAGATTGGGGGGGTGTGACCCCCCCCTCCCCCCCCCCGGTCGCGACAGCCCTGCAATCATTAATTCTTGCTCATGTAGATTTTCATTCGAAAAATGTGTCACTTCCTAGTTACTTTACTTAGCCTTACAATTGATACTCATGAATATTCTACGTCTACGTCATATACGCTCGTGTGAATAAAAATATTTTTGACTATCGAAAGGACATGCATTCAGCCATGACTAAAAATATAGTGAGTCATGTCCATATATGAATAACCCTGACTGTAATTGCAAATGTGCATCACAAAAAAATAAATGAGCGAATCGCGGTGTATTTTTGCACAATATACGTCGTACCATCAATGTTTTAACTAAAAGTTTGAAAGAAAGTATTAATTCACGGCTCATCTCCACTTTTTTCATGCTTCATTCGAAAAAAAAGGTACTTTTAAGATGTTGGACGTACCTTGGGTACTTTGTTTTTGTTCGAGATACTTACCAATAAAAGCACTGCGTGCCATTTTCATTTGTGACAAAACAGGGAAGAAAACCTGCTCGATGATTTTCTTCTCCAATAAATGCAATACAAGGAAAGATGCCGATGTTTATGACATAACGAATATGAAACTAAACAGCTTTCAGCAACAGTTAATTGTATTGCATAATATTTTAATTTATAAGAATTTCAATGAAATTAGAACTTTTTTCTCAATTATTAGGGTGTGGGTGTTGGTGGGTGAGACGTTGAAAAAAAAATACCCAAACCCACGTCCATACTCCATAACTTACAGCACATATCTTGTACACTTAACTGACGAATACATAAGTAAAAAAAAATGGTTTTACATTACATAGTGAACGTCTTATCATTATTATATTTATGGATCGTCCCTCGTAATCTACCAGTATACAACGGAATCAAGTGAAAATATACGACACAAAAAACTGAAATGAGAACGAATATTCGAATGAAAATTAGTCTCTAGATTTTGACGTTCTTCATTCATTACTATTCACTTGAATGACGCCTGTATTGATACAAATTAGGAAAACACATGTTTTAAATATCTCGAAAGTACGGTAATATGCTGTAGAACACTATCTGACAATATTATTATATAATATTCTTCTTAAGCTCTAATTAACATCTAATGCAAATATCTTACAGTTACACTGTTTATACTGATTCCTCGTTTTTGAGCGTAAATTTGTGCCGATGCCCCATAGCTTGCTGAGATGGAGGAAAGCAGAAAACGATTCGTGGGTAGTGAGGTATTTAGTATTTTGACAGGTCGAACTCTTCGATGAGTTACTCAAATGTTTGGACTCTGTAGAGTGAAGGAGCATGTGACAGACTTTATCTTACATGGTTTCAATCGTTCAGAAGGGTCAAAGCTTCGATGATGAGGCTTAACACCCTCTTAACCCTAGTTTATGCCACTATTCGTAAGTGTGGCCTTTCATTCACCAGAGTAGGCAATATTCAAGGTCAGAAACGAGTAATCTATTAGATTACTTCTCTCATAAGATAGAATAAAAGCTTATCTTTATTCAAATACGATTTCATAATGAAACTAAAAATCGACTTCGCAAACAAAAAAAATTGAAGAAAAATACAAATAATCTAGACAAAAAAAAACAAAGACTGTTTTATCTATAAAGCGTTTCTATGAATGTATATTTATGACAGCATTTAAAAAGACTACATACACGGATCTGTTACCACTTTCTCTCATAGATTAATTGAAATTAGAAGACAAGACTCTTCTTCTTTTATAATCAATTAGATAAATAAATGAGTTTTCATACAGTAGAAATAGTTTCAATGTGGATCATTACTTGCGATTTCAGCAGAAAAATCATCGATGAGTCGTAATCAATCAACAATTTCGTGACAACAAGAATGGTTTAGTAATGCATTTTGTTTGATACTTTTTTCCAGATATTAAAGCAACCATTTCCCAAGAAGAATTACTTCAAAACTATTTTTAGCATTAGATGGTTTCTTATATTCTGAAGATTTGTACTAACTATATATTAGTGGACTCATTAGAACCAATACAAAACATAGGAAAACAAGCCATTGTCTGTTGTACAGGCGATTCATCTCGTCTTACTACAAAAACTATTTAAAACTCTAGTACTTTCATTCATTTTTCTTATATAAGTTCACTGATTTAAGCTGACCCATTATTTCTACATAAGCCTAAAGAAAAAAAAAACGGGCACATCGATATCGCAACGATCGACAGTAAATATCGGCTGACTGGCAAAAAACGACCAATATAAAATCTATCTCAATTCTATCTATGTTTTCTTCTACTCTTGAAAGAAAAGCCATTGATTTTTTATTATTTCTCTAGGATGACATTTGTACATTGTAATGATAAACATGAAGAAAAGACATACTTTTTAAAAGTAGTTCTTATTAGCTTTGACGTATCGTATTATAGTAAGTTTCCAGGATATGATCAATAAAATCATTCTATCGACAATTTTGCATTTTCAATAAACATGCAATAACAAGAAACCTATGAGAATAAATACTATGCATACAAATTTGTCTAATTTTTCTATGATTTAATAGCTCTACTGATGTACTTTCAAATGAAAAGATAACTAAAATGATAAGCTATTCAATAACTACTAATCGATAGAAAGTTTTCTAATTATCAAATTAATTGTTTGCGAAAGCTACAAAATATGTGACAGAAATAACAAAACATTAATTTCACAGATGAAACTCGAGTAGGACACTAGTTTTTCGCACCTAAAATTACTCGATATATGAACAGATAAAATATTTGAAGAAAATTGATCTTGTGCCTAGAAAAAAACTTGATATCTGTTTTGAAACCAAAGGTTACGATTATACTATTACATAGAAAAAATAATTTGTTGTTGTTATTAAAATGTCCTTCTGGAATAAATTTTACATAATTTTATTATTGTGTTATTCGATATACATTTCATTATAACGAAACATCACAGACGTCATGAATCGTCAATTGAAAAATCTTTTTCAATACGAATTCTATTCATTATTGCTATTCCGATCGAAATTTTTTCTATTGTTTCTTTAACAGAGCCGATTTTGTGCTGCCGTACAGAAAATCGACAAAAAAAACAATTTTGAGATTGCAAAACAAGAGAAAAAAAGTTGTGAGTATTTTTCATAAATGCTTACTAGTGGCCGAACCAGGACGGGTGGGTATCAATGAAATCATCGAAGTCTGCGAGTGATAAATTTTTATATTGCTGAATTCGATATAGAGACTATAAATATTAAATAGAATAAAGTATAGTGAAAAAGAATTTTTTCGATGATTGACGGTGGATATAAAATTGATTTTGAGAAAAGCATGAAAATTTTGTTATCTGTATTTGATCGATTTATCATCAAACATCGAAATGAAATATGATGATATCATATGTTGACTACTAAAATTAATTAAGGTACACAGTGCTATAATTCTAGTAACATATTTAGCTAATAAAACGTACTGATACTCATACCTTTTTCTTGAGACTTCTCCTTAGAATCGCTGAATAATATGACTATAGAAAACTTGAGAAACTATTAGTACATCTCTGCTAAACATTTCAAAATTCAAACATGTTCTATGACTATTTATATTAAACACCTCTATTGACATGGCTGTATGTTTAACTCTAAAAAGCCTATTGGATTAAAATATACTTATTCAAGGAGAAGTTCCGATCTTAGGCAATATTTTGATGAGTCTCTGAAACTTAATCATAATGAAAAGTAGGCGAGAGTTTCATAATTAAAAGAAAAGAATCATTTAAAAGAAAAGCATTTTATTGAGATGATTAAATTGAAAAACAACAAAAGACAATACACAGAAGTAAGAACAGTACGTGCCTGTGATCTATCGAAATTGTATAGATTAGAAATAACTTAGAAGCGACATATATTCTTTTAATCCTGCCTATTATTATAGTCTAGATTTTGTTAACACTAGGATAATAGATTGTTAGTAAATGAGACTTTGACCAGTTACAGTAGCTTCCATTAGATATGTTTTTTTAAAGTTAAAATTTGTCTTGAGTACAACTGAAAAAAGAAACTTTTATGATGCTGTAAACACTTTAGTCATCCTATCGATAAAAAATTAACTTTAAAACTTATTAGCAAAGCGAATATGAATGAAAGTTTAAATGTTAATGTAAAGCACATATTAATTATATCGAGATAAAAGTTAAGAATTATGATAACAAAAAATTTATTTTCTTATTTTGAATTTTTCGTCTTATATTTGAATCTATTAATTTTCGTATTGACCAGTTATCAGTGATCGCTTTTTTTCCGAGCATTTGTTGTTCAATATGTACTCCAATGTTAAACGAAGAGACATAGTTCTTTGTTCAACGCAGAATAATACAGTACAAGATCGATTAATAACCTCGAGCTCTGCTTTATTGTATTCTTATACCATTTTTTTCGATGCGTAGTCAAATAAGTGATATAGACAAGAATACAAGCTTTTTATTAAGACTCAGGGAGGCTAGGCTGGAATGGTGAACTAAAAATTCTTTCCTTTTCGATCTCTGATCTTTATATTTATATTAATTTTTTTGAAAATATACTATACAATTTGTATATATTTTATTTCATTTGAAACTTTAAGATAATGTTCTATTCGTTTTTTAGATTTTTTGCCAAATATTACTGCGACGTTGAACTGAACGTAGAAATATATAAAGAGTTAATTCCTACTCATTAATCAACTCTATATTTGAATTACAATATCGTACGAAATGGTGATTATACACTTTCTTTCCACTACTCATTAGCTGATAAGTTTAAAACAAAATGAACGGTCAGGGTCTAACTTTTATAGGACTATCAAAGTATGAGTACGAAAAATTTTCCTAAACCGATTTAGTTTTTCAAAAAATTCGAATCGGACCGTGTCAAGACTTATAATAAAATAATGAAGTTATTAGAGTATGAGTTTTAGATAGGATCGATTCGCATTTGTTTTTTGAAATCTAAATAATTTCGATTCGAAACCAAAACGATCCGATCTCTTCTATGTATACTGTATCGGTGAAAATGGGATATGATGAAATTAGAAAATATTATTGATCTATAAATAACATACAACCAGAGTCTCAGAATATCATTAAGCATAATGACAAACAGAAATATGATGCTTGTTATTTTATCAATATTTTTACAATAATATTTACCTCTAAGTTTAAATTTATTTTGAAAAAATAAAAAATTTAATCGGAGCAACGTATCCAATAAAAAAAACGCTTGTGTATTAGTTTAACTGCTGTTTTAATTAAGTTTTTATTAAAAATAGTCAATATTTGATGAAAAATAATTAATTTTGACATCTTAATCTTATTACAACTAAACGACTATTTTATAGAAATATATTCATGATTATCATCTTAATTACGTTACGATAATGAATAAACAGTCAATATGATGTCAAAAACATATTTCTGTTTGCGTTCTGATTGTAAAATAAATCAAGCGATCTTGATTATAATTAAAAGATTTCGTAATTCTTCAACAATAAAGTCATATGTAAATATTTACATATTCTGGTAGCAAAGACTTGAATGAATCTGATATGTTTTGTCAAATAATAGTTTAGACGGTTTTTTTCAGGGATTAGC
The DNA here is from genome assembly GCA_905250075.1 of Rotaria sp. Silwood1. Classification (NCBI taxonomy): domain Eukaryota; kingdom Metazoa; phylum Rotifera; class Eurotatoria; order Philodinida; family Philodinidae; genus Rotaria; species Rotaria sp. Silwood1. The sequence continues at coordinate 167,974 of CAJNOP010000202.1, forward strand.
AGACATCGGAGAAGACTCCCTGTCAGAAGCCAACGATAATGCTCTCAACATGTTTTTTTAAGATTTTTAATCAATCAAATAGCAATTGGTATAGTGTGTTTGCTTATACAAAGTTTCACAATATCCCTGGAACTCTTCAAAATGTAATAAGCCTCTACGTCATCGTTAGTCAAAAACTATTGAAAAAGTTGGACGATATCCATTTTTTGACATGAATTAATTTAATCTTAACAAAACATAGAGAAGATTTATTTAACGAAAACAGTTGACAAGATATTCAGAAAATGAAAACAATCCCAGCTTGACAAATACTGATATTACCATTCAAGAAAAAAAAATGAATTATTAAAATCGAAGAACGAAAAAAAAAGAGGAAAGAACAAAACATACCAAATGAGTTTTGATATTTATAAAAAAAAACATTATAATCAAATTTTTTCCATCAAATTGAAATAATATCGATGCTATTAACTGATCGATTTAAGGTATATAGAATAAACGTTTTTTTCCTTCATATTATATCGACTTAGTTCATATATATCTATTCTATACGGGAGATCGAACTCCATTAGTTAGCTTCTTCATCTTCACCCAAAAGTTTCAAAGTTTATATATATATATATATATATATATTCATCGATCTCTTTTTTCTTACAGAGCATTTTATAGATTGCTTTAGTAGAAATTTGAGAATGAATGGGAAAGAAAAGTCAAGAACATGTCAGAATAGAATATGAACAAGAAGTATCTATTGTAGATAACTTATTTTTATTCTCTTATCGACTTTAATATAATTTTTTAACGAAAGAGAAACGGAGAAGTTTTATATTTCGAACTACTCTTCGTAGTTCGAGTTATAAATTTCTATTAGAAAACATGTCATAACAGTTTTATTAGTTTGTCATCCGTTTCGGATACAGAAATGAATACATGACAACTTGTTTTTTTATTCTGCAAAGTAGACAACCAATTTGTTAGCCGTCCTGCATTCCACTTATTCCTTTGCACATTAAAATATATTGAAAATCTTGTTAACGAACAATTTACTCAAAGATAATACAAAGAATTTTTTTGTAAATTTTCTCGATCAAGATTAAACCATCTTTGCTTGTTTAATTAAATGTATTCCAAAAAAAAAACTATTTCTTGTTTGCTTCTTGTAGAAATAGTCAATATAAATTGAATAGTCCCTGATAAGAATAGATTTCGTTTTTTGCTAATATTTATAAAAGTTATTTAACGAGTCAATTCTTGCGTTATGTCAATTAACTATAAAGGTCAAATAATAATGGAGGTAGCACTCTTTTTTTGCTTACATGAAACTTGTAATCATTACTGTCAAAACTTTAACAGCCACTTGCTCTCTCTGTTCACTATTCAATCATTAAAGAATTGTTTACTTATGTAACGATTGTTGCGAATCATAGGGTTATCGACAATACCTTTTATGGATCCTAATTTTTGCAAGTTTGTATCTTGCTAATGGATTTCCAACTAATGAAGGTATGCTTTGTTTTAATTTATATTTTATCTAAAACTAATTTTCGTATTAATATTATAGAAACTTCTGCAAAAAATTCGTTTTCTAACCTTCAAGAGCATTACAGACGCCTAGACTCTCGTGCCGACATTTGTCCTGATTCATGTAGCTGTGTATGTCCTACGACCACCACCACAACGACTGAATCGACGACATCAACTTCTACAACAACTACTACAACAACAACAACAACCTCAACATCAACCTCTACAACAACTTCATCAACTTCATCAACAACCGAATCGACAACATCAACAACAGCAACAACA
>CAJNOP010000202.1:169792-184112 GCA_905250075.1 Rotaria sp. Silwood1
ACTTCATCAACAACCTCAACATCAACCTCTACAACAACTACAACAACCGAATCGACAACATCAACAACAACCACAACCACAACATCAACAACAACTACGGACACATCGACGACGTCAACAACAACATCTACAACTTCTACGTCTACTACATCAACTTCTACAACAACAACATCAACAGAAACTACATCATCAAGTGAGTAGAATGAACAACAAAATTAAAACAATTATTATAGGTTGAAATCTATCTCTAAGAACTTTCAGGGACGATCTGAATATTTTCAGATTTGAGTTATTGGTTGATTCTTCACGAGAAAACTTAACTGTATATCGACAATTGCTAAGAAAGTCATGTTATTGATTGTTTTGAATAGTAACAAATTGAATCATAGACATCTGCATCAAAGTGTTAATATAGATAGTGTTTCTTTTTCCATCCATATATTTTTCACATTATCTTCAGGACTTTATATAGATTCATGTTCGAAGTTTCTATTGTCTTTCAACAATCATTCTAACTAAACCTATAAAATTCTTATTAGGAATCTGATACTTTTCTTTTTATAAAAATGCACTATTGATGCATCCTCGATTAGTATCATTCTATGCTCGGTTTTTTCTCTAAAAATAGCAACTACAACATCTACAAGTTCAACGTCAACAACCAGCACTTCCACCTCAACTAGCAGTACCAGTACTACTACATCTACAACAACGACTACTACCACTTCTACTACGACTACGACTAGTAAGTTAAAAACTTGTCCAAGAGTCTTTGTAACTCCCCCACCTCCCCACGGTAATAGAAGACCCCAGGTCTTTTATCATGTCTCAACGTAAAACTTTTCCAGCGGGGTCTTGTATTATGTCCCATATCTTTTCCCAATTTTTAATTAAAAGGGTTTTCCAGAAAATCGACGCGACTTTCAGGATTTGCACAAGGATTTTGAGGATTTTAAAGACTTATGAATAATTTTGGACTCACTTTCGTAAGATTCCTGGCTTAAAATCCTAAAAACAGAGCATATTTTCACAGAAATCCACTAATTAAAGCTCCTAACTAACAAAAAATTAATTAATTAAAGGTGGGTCGTCTGTTGTGGGGAAGGGTTTACTTAAACTGAAGTTGCTATTGATTAAAAACCATTTTTAGTTAACTGAACTCTTCATCAACTTTGTTTTCTAATTGGTATTTGAATAGAAATATTCTTACATCTAGAGTATGAATGCTTATTCAAAGTTGAATAGTGTTCACTACTTTATCTAGCATGTCATAGAATAATTTGACATTTCTGGTTAACCAATGATTGAAAAATTCACATATATACATATCTATAACATTTATTAGCTACTACAACAACTACAACAACGCGCTGCTTTGATATATGCTGGCAAGAGGATTGTGAAACAGGTGCCAATACTAGCATACCTTGTCCTAGTACGACGTTTTCACTATCATCATCTACAACAACATCCAATAATCCATCAATACCATCAAGTACAACCAATGATAGTAGTTCATCAACACCATCAACAACGATAACTTCTAGTGGTTCCTCATCACTAAACTGTCAAAACCTTGAAGATGAACTAAGACGAGTAAAATTAGGTTTAGGTATTGGTTTAGGCTCTGGTATGTTGATAACGAGTGCATTGGCAATTGGTACTTATATCTATTTTTCTAGACGGTAAGAACATTGTTTCTATAGCAATAAGTTCGATTTCGAACTGTCTCGCTCTCTTTCTCTATTATAGTCTTGCACAAGTACCAGTGCCACCATCAGGAGAAGGACCACAAAACACTCGATTGTAATATTATACTGTCCAGTTCAAAAGATATTGACTTTTATATTTGAACAATAAAACAATTATATAATGACATGTTTTTACAACGGGATTTTATTTTACTCAAGAATATTCGATTAATAAAATGTTTATATTTTGTTAAACATGATTTAAAAGCAGTGTTAAAGAATATAGAGTAGAAATTTTGAATTCAACCACCTTTCCACAGACCGTAACAGACGTTTTTGATGCATAATTATCGATTATATATCACTAGCCTCTCATGAAAGTATATAAACTACTTCCTTTTTGCAGTTCTACACTAACAATCTTCATAGTGATTATTATCCTAATTTTGTAGCACATTTCGTTCGATTATGCATAGTTTTTCTCATACGCATACTAGGTGAAATACTACAGGTATCGAGAGATCGACATATGAAAGTCTTTATGATTGTTACTGTTGAATACTAATAAATTCAGTTCTCCATGGACTTTCATAGAATACACAATTTATCGTTTATTTCATTTAATATGATAGCGACACTCTTCCCCTCTTCCTCACCTAGAACAATAGCTTTTTTTTATCTTGTACACCTGAAAAAAATATTTATCCTAAATGAAATATAACGCCTCTTAAATGGTCGTAAACGGTTTGAAAACGGCTAATGTTAAGATGATCGTTTACGGTACATCATAAAACGCCTAAATAATGCGATAAACGGTGTTCATTTACGTACCATCGAGAACGGCGGTCATTTCAAATGTTGTTTTTTTATCGTTATTAAACCTTATTCCGTGTACTAATGAAAGTTCTTCGTTTACACATCATGCAACAGATGAAAGCACACATATTATTGTTTTTTCTTGAAATCTACTTAGAAAATTGATTTATTCATCGAAAATCCCAGTAACTAATTACTATGTGAATATACAAGTTCTCCGAAGATCTTATACTATCTGATTAGAAACTTTTGAACTCTTTGATATTACTTAGATTTCATCAGGATCTTTTTTTATAGAATAAATTTCGTCATCAACTTGAACTATATTGTAACTTATGTTGATTTCATCAGCTGTTTTCCATTTAGTAGTGTTGTCTGTTTCATTATACGTGAAGCAGATTGATTTCCATTTGATTCTAATCGTGCCTTTTTCCCTTCAGATAATTTTATTGATCAGGTTCAATTATAAATTAGTTCCGTTAACATTAAATAATTTTTTTCTATTGTAAATTATTTTATTGTTTAGGGTAAATCGATTAGATGTTTAGGTCTTCAATCGGATTCGAGTAAGAAGCACATCCTTAAATATGACAAAACGTAATCCGTAGAAAGTAACTCACAATTACTGTGGTAGTACAAATCGATCTTCTATAGTATTTTTTGAATTTCTTCTATGCTTTCCTTCATATATTCTTGCTTTTTTTGTTAATCAGGTTTTGTCGTTTTATTCTCTATGAGCCTGAAATTAAAAAAATATATACGACATCTCTTAAAGATAGGTTTCTTCTACTGGAGTGATTGTAGCTTGCTTTTACAGATTACATTTTAGTGTTATTAAAAGATGTGCTCGTTACTCAAAGGCAAACCATGATGAAACTTTTTTCAAACATACAGTTAAGAAGGCTACCAGCATAGATTCTGATTAGATGTTTTTGTTTTATTTGACATATGTTTTAGCGGATGTAAAACGAAGCGACGTGTTTCCAGGAACTTTTGCATTATCTCTTATATTAAAAATTGTTTTTCAATGATTCATTGTGTGTAAAGTAATTCTATGGAAATATCTAGTAGCATTTTATCTTTGTTTTTGAGAGAAAAAAGTTATTTTCTTACTTTAAATTTTTCGACTTACATGTGAATCTATTAATTTTCGTATCAATAAATTATCGACGATCGATATCCGTTCGAGTAGTTTTTGTTCAATCGACTTCGCTTTATATTTTCTTGAACATCTTTGGTTTAAGATTAAACAATGATTACTTAGTATGTGTGCTCAAATATTGAACGAAAACACTTAGTTCTTCGTTCGACAGAGAATAATACAGTACAAAATTGATTTAATAACCTTGAGCTGTTTTTTTTATTGTATATTTTTGTCATTTGTATCTAATGTGTCGTCAAATAGATGACATGGACGACAAGAGTGCAAGCCTCTTATTAGGATCCAGCGAGACAATCCTGGAACGGTCACAAAAAGTTCTACCTGCTTCGATCTCTAGTTTTCGTATTTATAGTATTTCTTTTTGAAAATACGTTGTTCATCTACGTTTCTTCATCAATATAAATACTAAATTTATAAAAATTAATCTTCTCTTCATCTGAATTACCATATTGTACGGAATGATGCACATATCATATGTTGTACTATTCAATAGCTGATAAGTTTAAAACAAAATGAATAGCCAGAATCTAATTTTTATAGAACTATCAAAACATGGGAACAAAAAAAAATAGCCAAACATATATACTCTGTAAAAAGAATGAAACGACAAGTTGTTAGATATGAACAGACTATAAAACTATTTATCAGAGATGGAATTGGTTCATGTGTTTTCTCTAAGCCGCTCGAATTTTTCAAAAAAGTTTGAATCGAACCGGATCAAAACTTACGATAGGGTGACGAAATTATTAGAGAGTATAAGTTTTAAATAGGATCGATTCGAAACCAAAACGATTTCATCTTTATTATGTATGCTTTGTCCATCAAAGCATGACATAATGAAATTAGACAATGGTATTGATTTAAGAATAATATCCTATCAGAATATCTGAACATCAACAAGGTTAATGACAAACAGAAATATAATGCGTGTTATTTTATCTATATTTTTAAAATCATATGTACCGCATAGTTTGAATTTGTTTTTACTTGCAAAAGAAAGTTAATCCGAACAAAGCATCAAATAAAAAAAGAAAACTCCGTTTTGTATTATATTAATGTCTACTTGTATTTGGTTTTTTTTTTATAAATTGTCAATATTTTATGAAAAATAAAATTCATGGTGACATTCCGATCTTATTACAACTAAAAGCTTGTTTGATAGGAAGTTATTCATAATTATCTTCCTAATCTTCTTCAAAATCTTAAATTCTATCTTTTACACTGTCCTGTACGATGATCATATAGTAGTTTTTTGTTTTTAGTGTAGGGATGTATATTACAATACGATAATGATGTACATTTGTGGACATATTGTGAATATATTAGAGGAGAAAGTATACAAGATGAACCAAATATACTAGACAACGACCTTGAGGAGAGGATATATTGTAGAACTCACATTTATTTTTGAAGAAAAATGGTGAATGTAAGTGATAAATCGAAGTCTTGCGTCCTTCTTCTATTACAGACTTAAACAATCGAGGACAACTGATATAATACTCTTTGTCCAGAGCTCCTTAGTAGTGGGAAAAGGTACCGAACGGTCTTAAACACTATACTCAGATTGTTTTAGAAAATCTTAGACTTTTCAAGTCTTCGTCAAAATTTAAATGGCTGCAATAGGTTTGAGAATGTTTTAAATAGTTGAGTTTTTGATTTTCGCACAGATAAAAATTTATATTCAAAATGTCAAGTATGATTGTTCATATAAAATCTATTGGCGATGCGTCAATATATTGTACAAAAAAATTTTACAACGTTTTATCCATGCGACGAAATTTTCGGTCACTTACCTAATACTACTATTATAACATTGTCTAATATAATGGAAAAGTTTCGATCTAACAAGCCTTAATATTTTTCTGTCGAGTTCAAAACTTTATCAACATATTTTAAAATAATCGCTAGTTACTCCACATAATAACATAATATACGTTTTCTCAAATCTTTAACTTACCTTGTATCGTTGTTTTCGTATCAAGGTGTGGTTGATAATTGATTTACTAGTTTTATTATTGTATTTGATGTTATACTTTGAGAATAAATACTAATTTTAGATCAATTAAAATTCTTCAAAGGATAATTTTTCCTTTCTATACAATATTTAAATATGAATAGAATAGTGAAATAAATTGAATAATACATATTTCTCTTGAAAAGATCAATTGTCCTACCAGCGATTGTTCTGCTTTTTTGTGTAAAAATTAAACTCTTTCATATTTTGATTCATCGATGTTGACTACAAACTTACAGAACTGTCGCATATAAATTTTATCTGCATCCAGACGTAGTCGTTCTACGATATTGTATTACCAACTATATAAGCTACGGTTTTCATCAAAACATAGTATAAGTGTAATCTCATTGTATAAAGTTTCAGTTTAATCTATTGTCAAGTAATTGTTTTAGGTATGAAAAAAGAAAAATCATGTGTTTCAGTTTGACTCAAAATTACTCATACAATTCGTAAAAAAATAAATATAAATATCAAGTAATTTTCAGCTCGATGAAAACTTTATACAAGTATACTGCACTTATTACTCGTATATATTCGAATGAAAGTTGCAGTTACAGTTTAATTAGGTTCTAGCTGATGTATAATAGTTGCATTAATGTCGTCAAATGTATGAGAAATTTTCGATGCCACATTTTCTCAGAAAATAGCTAATTTCTTTAATAATCATCTATACGAATAAATTTTTGCTATTTGTGATAGAAAAAAGACGAAGCCTTCTTTACCAAAATGATAATTTTATATATTTGTTTCAGTGAACTTAACTAACAGGACTTTATGGAACAATTCAAAAAAGAACATTCCGGATGGAGGTTTTGGGGTTCGTAACACGAAAAATTTTGCTTCGAAATATTCTAATCATACTAATACAAACTATGAATACGATGTCATTAGATAAACTGTTTGCGAAAACAAAACTCTGCCCTTTATTGTTATCTTTTTCTCCCTTTCAATATGTTCTGTACTCAACGACCCGCACGTGTTAACAGCACGTCGTATATAATTAGGCATAAATTCAATACATAAATATATGCATATCTTCTTTTTTCTCCACATATTCAACTTATTTTAGAAATTATCATTGTCTTCGTCTATTATTTTTTTTTAATCTAGACAAAAATATTATAATGAATTTTGTATCAAAACTACAAGAGAAGGCATTAGGTGAAGCACCAACATCGTAAGTTTGTTTCTTTTTTTTCAAAATAATTTCATTACTTGCATTCACACTTATTGATCTTTATACTATTGCATAAAAAAAAGCAATATTATTTCATATAGTCAAAGATTCAAAATTAAAGAAAGTATATGAATTAAACAATTCATTGTTCATTCTAGAGTACCAACACAACCTCGCTATGATGAATCACGTAAACAACATGCTATTGTATGGCGTGGTATACGACATGTTGAATATGTCGAAAAACCAATGCCACTAATATCGGATCCACGTGATATTCTTCTCAAAATAACAGCTACTACGATTTGTGGATCTGATCTACATCTTTATAATAATACTATTATAGATATGCATGATGGTGATATAATTGGTCATGAATTTATGGGTATTATTCAAGAAATAGGTGATCAAGTACAAAAATTACATGTTGGTCAACGAGTTGTTGTTGCTTTTGATATTGCATGTGGTTCATGTGATTTTTGCAAGCGTGAAGAATATTCATGTTGTGATACTACGAATCCATCAAGATTAATGGAACAAATGTATGGTCAAAAGACGGCAGCTTTTTATGGTTATTCACACTTAACAGGTAATTTTGTCAAGTTTTTTTTTTTTTTTTAATAAAAAGAGAAATTTTTTTGTTAAGCCATAAAAACTATTGTAAAGTGATCGACTGAATCAAAATGATTAAAATATCGTGCATTTCGTTTATGTCTCTACACAGAGAAATCACAAAATTTCGTTTTTTTTTAACTTAACAAAAGTACATCATTGAGTTCTCTATGAAGATAGATGTTTGAAATCCTATTGCTTTATTAACATAATGATGTAATGTTTCAATATATCCGAAGTTTTCACCATTGATTATTTGGTACATATTTTTATATAAGATAAATTAATTAAAGACTTGCACGATAATACTTTGATTTCCTACTATAACATAGTAACAAGTTTTTTTTTTACAAATAATGAAGCAATGTATTATCAGAGAACAACAAACTATGCAGTATTGTAATCATTTTGACTCATTAGATATTTTATTTTTAACATATAAAAAATAACATCTCCTATTATTTTATTTTTTCATGAATAGGTGGTGTACCTGGTGGACAAGCAGAATATGTACGAGTACCATTTGCAGATGTTAATTGTCTACCAATTCCAGATGATGTACCAGATAATAAAGCACTTTATCTATCAGACATCATTCCTACAGCATATCATGGTTGTGAAATTGGAAATGTAAAGAAAGATTCTGTCGTAGCCATATGGGGTCTTGGACCAATTGGATTGCTTGAAGCACGTTGGTGTCAAATTTTAGGTGCTAAACGTATCATTGGTATTGATTGTGTTCCTGAAAGACTTGATATTGCTAGTAAACATCTTGGTATTGAAACAATTAATTTCAAAGAATATGATACAACAAAAAAACTTCTTGAAATGGTAATATTTTTTTCTTTTTTTTTTTTGTTGAATAAAAGAATCATTCATTTGTTTAGGTTCCTGGTGGTGTTGATTGTTCATTAGAAGCAGCTGGTTTCGATTATGCTAAATCACTTTTACATAAGATTGAACGTTTTCTTAATATGGAAACAGATGCTGGTGATATTCTTAAAGAAATGATAATTTGTACACGAAAAGCAGGTACAATATCACTTATTGGTGTTTATAATAATACAGTAAATCATTTTCCTATTGGACCAATGATGGAAAAACATTTAATTGTTACTGGTGGTCAATCATTTACACAAAAACATTGGAAAATGTGTCTAGAAAAAATTCGTTCAGGTGAAATGGATCCAACATTTGTTGTTTCACATCATATTACATTAAGTCAAGCACCTGATTATTATAAACAATTCGATAATAAAGCTCATGGAGCATTAAAATGTTTTATTAGACCAGATAATGTTATAGAAGGAAAATAATGTAGATAGTTAACTATTGTTTTTTTTATAATCTAGCATTATGTTTAATTTAGCCATTTTAACTTTTAATAAAGTAAATATTTATCAACCGATATATTTATTCGATATCATTAGAATCTGTATATTTAAAGTCTATTTTATTGTGAATGGTAAATGATTTCGTTTCCCATATTTTTTTAGATAGATTTTTACAAATTAGATAAATTATGTAAGTTAATGTTAATATATCAGAAGAATTTCAACAAAGTGATTTACAACAAAAAAAACATTAACTTAAACTTGACAACTTGGTATAATCTATATTACCATGATCTAGATCAAAGTTTACCTAATTGATTTTTTTTGTGAATTTACAACTTTTGTTGCAAAAAAAAAACAATTGCTCAATCTATAATATTATTGATGAATTACATGCTGTCTTTTTATAGAAATAACTATCAAACTGAAGCATAATGTCACAAAGATCGATAAATGCAAACTGTGTTGTACAGAATTATTCTATACAAAAATTCTATGCAATGTGAAATAAAATCAAATATTATATGAAATGTCAAAGAAAAATAAAAATTTTAACTAAATTCGTACCATAAGAATATCTTAGTTTTGATTTGTAGTACTTTTGTGCCATATTTACATCGTACGGTATCATCATTCTAATAATTGTTCAGTTCAACTTGGATATTAATATCATAATGAAAATTCATATTGATCAAAGAAAGTTTATATTTATTTTGCTGAAGTCATTTAATAATAGTTCTTGAGAGTCGAGTTCTTTTTCCATGCGTAAAAAATATGAACTGTAGATAATGAAAGACTTTGGTATGAACCGTACGAAACAGTTGATTTAGATGTACATAAATGAGTCGAAGAATTATCTAATGGTACAGATGTTGATGATAAAACGACAGAAGTGTTGCTACGAGCTAGTACAATTGAAGAAAACAGCGATTAAGTGAACTCACTGATCTTGTTAATTGAGACCTTTTCAAGTAGTTTAATCGATGATTCAACGCCTCATGAAATTAAATTTATCCCGCTGTACTTTTCTATACTCATACTTTCGCTATAATTTTAACAATAGATAGAACCTTTGCAAGAAGGATTCGTTTTTCCTCTCTGATACAATGAGTCGCGCTCACACACACTACGAAAATGATATCCAGATCATTTTTCGACTGTGTACTGTTTGTTCAGATCGGTTCTATTTTAAACTATTCTATTATGATAAATATATCTTATTGATAACGAATGATGTATAAATGATGGGACAGTTTGATTTTCCGTTTTTGAAGAATGAAAACACTATTTAAAAGCACTATTCTCTGTTCATGTGGCAGGAGATTTTCCGCTTTGTAAAAAATGTGGTCACGATATTTTAAACAAGTTTTTTTTATCCACGAGACATTGTAAATATTGACGGCTAGTTCATTTTCCAATTTTGATCTCCTATTATATTTCTGTGGACATCTATCAATTTATACAAGCTTGTGCTCATTAGTTTCGATGCTAAATGTAATGTATTTAGCACCACTGGATTAAAAACAAAATTTATGCTCAGTACTCTCAAGATCTTCTTGGTTCTTCTTTTGCTTTCGAAATTCGTGTTTTATAAAGTTAGCACGCTCGATGAATGGTTTATGATAATATCATTAGATGTAGAATTGAATTTTGAACCAGATGGTGTATTACTTAAATCGAACAATGAAACTCTTTAGATTGTACCGAATTAAAAATAGACAATGGCGTACAACTGTCAGAAAAGTCTTGTGCCTTATTTTCTAATTATTGCTTGAAAAATTGTTCTTTCAATTGTTTTTTATTTTTCTAAAATTTTGAAGTATTGCTAGATGTATTATATTGCGAATTTTGGCGAAACTGTTATTCCAATATATTTTTAATAATTATTCTGTTTTCTGGTATTTGCAGTTCAACAACTGAGTGATTGTCAATCTTTTCGATTTGTCTGTGACAAAAGATATGTATTGAAAGACCAAAGTAAACAGTTTTGTAGATTGAAAAATTTTCTATTGTATAAATTTAGAATGACGTCTTTAAACTGTGTTGGTGTCTTAAAAAAATAAGAAAATTAAAGTGTTCTATGCTTTTTGAGACATGTATTACATGAATGACAATCGAATAAACAACAATAGCTTTGTTCGTTCGATAAGAAATCTTTAGATTGCTATATATTGCCTTCATTGCAATCAACTTGATTTACTTTAGTATTTCATATATTTTTGTACAGCTTTTTAAATAATACAATTGAGTAACCTATAAGAACAATTTTCAAGGTTTTTAACAAGAATTTTCGAAAAAAAAAAACAACTTAACAATTTCAATATAGTGTCTGCAGGTTACGAGTAGGATTTTCTCTTTTATAGAGATAAGTCTATTAATTAGTCTAATTTTGACAATTTTTTATGTGGTTTTTAAAGACTGTGATTACCGATCAGTTTAATTAACAGTTTACCTAATTCAATCATTTTTTCCTATTCTACATGAACTAAACAAACACCCATTAGCATGTCTATTTGAATAGAAGCCTTTTTTCTTTCATTCTTTGTCTTAGATTGTTCGATAATATTTAATGGTGTAAAAATAGGAATGGATTGTTTAGTAAAGTTTTTTTTTTTTCTATTTTGAGAGTCATTCAATCAAAAATGTAATCAAGCAATAACAGTTCTTCTACTTGAAGAGAAAGAAATTCTGTTTGTCATGACTTCTGTGTGATGAATTTTGTATAATACAGTGAATATGGAGTAAAAAGTCTATTTTTATGTTATTCTCATGAACTTTGTGGTATTTTCTATTGAAGTGAATTATTAACATATCTTCCATGGGATTAAAAAGAATAAAAACTTTCATGAATTATATTTTAAAAATACGAAAAAAAACTGACATTTTTAGATAATAAACTGGACGTGTAAAAATTGTTTATATTTTAAGTTGATTGATTAGAATAAAAATTTTAATGAAAATGTTTTTCTATTTTTTAAATTCCTCAATATCAACAACATTATTTTATTATTGATTCTGTAATTTCAATTATATATACAATAACAGACAAGCTATCCTATCTTACTTCGTAAGATAGATTTCATTATTTAATAGATAGAAAATCTTCTAATTATCACATCAATCATTAAAATATTTCTATGTTAATCCTATACCATATGTGCCGTAAAATATAACATATCGTATTTTTCTTTTTTACACGTAAAAATCGAATAACAAATTTATTCCTTGATACTTAAAGATATTTAATGTATGAAAAAAACAGATTATTTGAGAAAAAACACTCTTATGACTTGAAAAAAAACCTTGATAACTTATTACAAAAAAAACACTCGAAATCCTATTCTATAATACAAATAATATTTTTTTTTCTTTTTGTTATTACATCTTATGAAACCTGCTTATATTATTTCATTATTATGTTGTTTGATAAAAATTCCATTGTAACGAATCATCAAAAGCATCATGAACCATTAGTTGAAAAATTTTTTTCAATACAAGATGGATTGATGATTGCCATTTCGGTTGAATATCTTTTTTTATCGTTTGTTTAACACAGTCAGTTTTAGAGTTTTACACCAAAAAAAAATCTCACCAAAAAAAGTAAATTAAAGAAAGCAAAAAGAAAAGAAAAGAGTTGTGAATGTTTTCATAAATCTTTATATACACATTGTTTTTTTTGTTTTTTTGAAAATAGGTTGGTCGCTGAGGTAAGTTTCGTAATAAATAACTCAGATATAGATGATTGAAAAATTACAACTACTGAAACAAACAGGCTAGCATTTGAGTGTTACTCTAAAAAAAGAAAGAGAGAGAGAGGTACATATATAAATTTTTTCATTGAAACAATTGAAACTTGTATTTCATCTGTTGTTTCTATTATTATTGAAGTATGTTTGTGACCTTCAACTAAAAATTTAAATGTATTAATAATAAATCTATATAGATCAATCAGACTCTTCATCGTGATTACAACATTGTATGGAATGGTGAGTATACAAATTTTTGTTCTATTCATAAGCAGATAAGTTTTGAAAAAAAACAATGAACAATTACCGTCCAATTTTTTTAGTACTATTAAAAAAACAAGTAACATGAAAAACAAACTAAACGTACGGTCTATAGAACTATTTATCAGAGATGGAATCAGTTCATTCTTTTTTTGTCAAGTTCAAATTGAATTCTATCACGAGTTATAATAAAGTAACGATATTATTAGAGTATGAGTTTTAAATAGGATTGATTTGAAATAAAAGCTATCTTATCTGTATTATATATACTTTATGTACGGAAATGTGACATAATGAAATTAGAAAATAGTATTGATGTACGAAAGACATAACATGAAAATATTACTTATGACATTGATATGCAAAAACAAGATGTTTTTAACTGTACTTGTATTTTTGAAAATATATTTACCTCTGGAGAAAAAGCCATACAAATGAAACATTCGACAAAAAAGAAATATCTTTTCATATTATTTTAATAGTTGCTTTTATTTGTCTTTAATGCAAATTTTCATCAATGTCTTATGTAGAAACATCTATAGCAGCATTCTTCCACACGTACACTTAATCTATTCGTCCATTAATACATAATCACGTAAAAAAATTGAAAGAGAAATACATACTGAATAAATTTTGATATTTAAAAAGAAAAACAATTACTATCAGATTTTTTTTCTTGTCAAATCGACAAAATATCCATGTTATTAGCAGATCAATTTAAGGTATATACAGTAAGTTTTTTTTTCTATTAGTTATATTTTCTTTCGAACTCCATTAGTGAGATTTTTTATCTTCACCTGAAGAAAATTCAGAATTTTTCCTATATAAATTCATTGAGTTCTTTTTCTCTTAAAGAGCATTTTATAGGTTGCTTTGGTAGAGATTTGATAATGAGTGGAAAAGTAATGTTTAAGATATTAGAGAAAACTTTCAAAATACAAATTAACATAAATTCTTGAAATAATTCAGTTAAGTCAAGCTAAAGACATATCAAAAATGAATACGAACAACAAATATTTGTTATAGATATCTTATTTTTGTTCTCTTATTAACTAAAGTTTCACGTCAAAAAAAAAACAACAGATAAACCAACAAATTTCATGTTCAAAACTACTAGAAGTTATGTCATAACTGTTTTATTAATTCGTTATGCGATGTTCCGACTATAAAAATGAAGGGATGACAATTGTTATTGTTTTCGGTTGTCTCCTGAAGTACAAAACAAAACAGACAAAACTTTTATTTTCATTTTTCAAGTTGAAAAATAAACAACTAGTTGTTCGTCATCTTTCATTCGCACTATTCCATTTTACATTAAAATAATTTGAATGTCTTCTGAAATAATGATGTACTCTAATATAATGCTAAGAATTTCTTTATAAATTTTCTAGATCAAGATGAAATTATTTTTTTCTTGTATAATTAATTGCATTCAAAAAAAAAAAGCAATTTTTTTGTTTATTACGTGTAGAAATAGTTAATAATAATTCACTCGTGTCCGATA